>VZQC01003674.1:643722-838981 GCA_009823505.1 Rhizomys pruinosus
AGGTTTGATCTTTTCATAGTGTCCCACAGTTCCTGGTTGTTCCACTTTTGTGTATTTTTAAATTTTTCATAATCTTTCCTTGAGGTTTTTAGTTGTTCTGTGTTATCTTCCAGGTCTGATATTCTTTGTTCTGCTTCCTCCATTCTGCTTCTGAGGCTTTTTCCATTCCTTTCCTCTTGATTGGATGAGTGTTTGCTTTCCTTTTTCATTTCCTCTTCTGATTTCTTTAGTATTTCTACTTCTTTTTGGAGCTTCTCAATCTCTTCCTGTAGCTCTTTGCTTCGCTGGTTGGTTTCCTTATCTTTTTCAGCATGGGATCTTTTCATTGTTTCCACTTCCTTCCGGAGTTTGTCATTCCCTCTCTCTAGGTCCTTCTTGAGTTCATTCTCTTTTCTTAATTCTTTGATTTGCTCTTTGTAATCTTGTAGTACTTTAAATATGTTCCCAATTGTGTTCTGATATCTGTGTCCTAGGCCATCTCCAGGGGGATCCTACTGTAGGAATCTTCCATAGGGTTAGTAGAGCTTGGTGCGCAATTATCCTGCCCCTTTCCCATGTTGTCTCATCTTCGTGTTCCTGGCATATGGGCTTCTCCTTGCCTGTATTCCAATGTGAGTCCTAAATGCCTGTTCACTGTGTTGAAGGCTTGCTTGTCTTCATAATCCCAGTTGGCGGGGGGGGGGTGCTCTTTAGCCCGTGGTACCTGTGCTTCAGCTGGTCTTGGGAGATCTCAGATCTCAAGACTGGCAGAACCCTACCTTTTATACCAGCTGGGAAGACAACTCCGCCCCCGCAGCCACAAAAGCCAATTAAGCCAAAGACAACTGGATTAAGGAATTAACTAGATTAAGTCAATCAACAATCAGCCTTGCTGATGCACCCAGCTCCTACCTACCTACCTGGGCTTGCTTCAGCTGGTCTCGGGAGATCTCAGCAGGCTTCCCTTTTTGAAGCATGAGCAGACTTTCCTATTTATAGACTGGACACTGGCTGAAGTCCCATTAGTGGATCTCCAAGACCTCCCTGCACAGGAAGACCGGTGACTCACATTTGCAGGACATTTCAAGAAATGCCCCCATGCATATTCCCCTGGGACTTAGTTGACCTCTGAGGGCAAAGAGAAAAAATTATTTCTAAGACCAGTTATTTAATATCCCAATCTTTCCCAAGCTATATCCCAAGGAACAGGTGTTTAGATCTTTTATTACATCTATTCTTTTCCCTAGGAAAAAGTTCCCAGAGGAGCTACAAGATCTGACAGAGGAAAAGGCCCTATACTTCTCTGTGCCTAGTTTTTATACCTATAAAATGGGGGGAATGGTACCTGTATTTTTCTCTACAACCAATGATCACAGACTCAGTAGCTTAAAAGGGCAGCAAATGAATTGTCGTAGTGCTCTAAAGTCTTCATTGAGTGACACTGAACGAAGCTGAAGGCTGTTTGCTTTCTGGTGTTCCAGGGGAGAATCTCATTCATTCCTTCTTTCCAGCTTCTAGAAGTTTTCTTCATTCCTCATCTTATGGCTTCTTTTCTCAGTCTCCATCTACAAAGCCAATGACCCAAGTCTTTCTTCCATCAAATCTCCCTGTTTTTGTTACTTTTCTGTTAAACCATTACCACAAGGTAAATGATAGAAGGAAACATTTATTTGACTTATGGTTCCAAAGGGTTAAGAGTACATCAAGGTGGGGCTGGAGAGATAGCCTAGCGGTTAAGAGCACCGACTGCTCTTGCAGAGGACCCGGGTTCGATCCCCAGCACCCACATGGCGGCTAAGAACCATCTGTAACTCCAATTCCAGGAGAACTCCAGTTCCAGGGGAATCCAAGACTCTCTTCTGACCTCCGCGGCATTGCACGACACAGGTGCACAGACCTACATGCAGACAGTACACTCATACACATACAAAAATAAATAAAATTTTAAAAAAGAGTATATCAAGGTCAGGAGGTATGGTAGCAGAGGCAGCTGGAGCAGAAAACTGAGCACTCATACCTCCAATCAGGTACAAGAAGCAAAGAGACAAACTCATATTAAGATGGATCTCTGAGCTCTCAAAGCCTTCCCCAGTGATGTGCTTCCCCCAGCAAAGCTGCACCTCCTGGAGATTCCATGACCTACCCAAACCAGGGCCACTAGCTGATCAAGCGTTCAGACCACCACATTTACTCCCTGGTCCCCACAGGCTCATGGCCATACATATTATAATGCAAAATGCATTTAGTCTTTCAAAAGTCCCCATAGTCTTTAGTAATCTCAACATTGATCAAAAGTCCAACATGCCAAGTCCCTTCTAAGACTCAAGGCAATCTCTTAAGTGTAAGTTCCCCCCAAAAAATCAAAAACCAAATTACATACTTCCAACATAGAATGGCACAAAATACACATTCTCATTACAAAAGGGAAGAATAGAGACATATTGAGGAAATACCAGACCTAAGCAAGACTAAAAAGCATTGGAGGAAACACGTCTGATATCTGAACTTTCAAAGGGCTCGGATGGCTCAGCACTTGAGCTTTGCTGCCTGCAACATACATCTCTCTCTTGGGTCGGTAACACTCTCTGTATACAGCTCTCCTTGAAGATGTCACACAGTTCTGACATCTTCAGTGTGTTGGTGTATCCATTGCCAACCATGCTTGACCTTCACAGCTTCATACAATGAATGGCCTCTCATGGCCTCTTGGCCTGTCAGAGCCTTCTTTTTGCAGAGACTCCCCTGCTACAAGCTGCATGGCATCAGGAGCTCTCTGAAAAATTGATGACCCCTTCAAGCTCTCATATTTTCTGCCTCTAAATCCAGCAGCATATAAATGACCTAAATTCAGCTGCCAGGTTAGGCTGGACTTGGCCTCTTCTGTCCACATTATTAGCCCCTTCTGCTTGCTGTGATTTTTCTAGGAGCATAAAACTTCTTAAGCCATCTCCTTTCATAAGCTGGAGGCTTACATGGGCAGGGTCTTCACCTGAGCATACTCTTAACAGCTTTAATCTCCTTATCAAAGAGAGCCTCTCTTCCAGGCCATACCTTAGCCACCACATTAAACTTCTTCCTTTTTTTCTCTCCAAACTCTACATTTTGTATTTCTTTTCCATTTGCTCCCTTTCACTGTAGATCTGCATAATATTTACCACTAATACCCATGCCACAATTCAACAGGAGGCTGTCTTGAAATTTCCTCTGCCAAAGAAATCAGTTTATTATGCTTTAATTTAGCCTCAGGCAAGCTCTTGGGCTGTGGGCAGAAGGCAGCTATATTCCTAGCCAAAATATCCCCAGTTGCTATTAAATCCTTGTTTCCATCTCCCTCTGGAACATCTTGAGCCAAGCCTTTACTAGGATGGCTCGTTAAGCTCTATTTACACCATTCAACCACTTTTTGGTCCAAAACTTCAAAGGAATGTAGATTCCTCCAAAGTGAACATGCTCAGATTCTTCACAGTAACACCCCACTCTCTGGTGTCAACTTATAAATGAATTACTTTTCTATTGTTGTGATAAAGCACCATTACCAAGGCAAATGACAGGAGGAGGAGTTTATGGGCTTAGAGTTCCAGGGGGATGATAGTTCATCATGGCATGGGAGGAATGGTAAGAGGCAGCTGGAACAGAAAGCTGAGCATTTATATCCTCGCACATTTAATTCTATTACTTCTTGTAGCCATGTGATCTCATTCACAGTTTAGGAGACTTAGAACTTGACCATCTTGACTGTGGAAGGCACTATTCTGCCTAACACAGCACTTCTCTTAGAGTAGCTAAGAGAGAGTTTCCTGGACTAGAGAAACATGTGGTCTTGCCCCTTTGGTTTCCTCCTCTAAAACTGAGAGCTTCTGTCTATGATGAAATTTAGGACCTGTAATTTTCCAAAGTTAAAACAAGTTTATTAAAATATTAACTTCAGTCTTATGCATTACAATCTTCGAAGCATTTTCCTCTGCTTTATCACATTTGATTCTCTCCATATCAATCCCAAGATATATACAAGGAAGATGCCCATATTTATCTCCATTTTGTACAAGTGTAACTTAAAAATCAGAAGTTAAATGACTTGTTTAAGATACTACAATTAAAATGTAGCAGTCTTAGTCTCCTTTAGAGCCTTCTGATAAAATATGTCCTAAATGAATATCCTTCCTAAACACTGGAAATAGCAACACAGGGAAAACACATCTACTACAACTCTCACATATACTATATACATCACCATAACCACCAGGGAGCCAAATCACAGCTGGACCTAAGCGGAGGAGTGTGGCTAAGGAGGATGTTGTTCTCTGAAGGCAACCCAGGCTTACCACATAGATCCATATGTCCAACCAGCAGTCCTGCTACGCTCCATTGCAAACATCCTTCAAAAACTGTACTTCTCTCTCATTGCTCTCTTTACCCATCGTCAGTCATATTTACGGCTCTAAACCCAGGAGAAATATCCTTGAGTCTGCAACTGGGAAAGGACACAGGGAGAGTCTCATGGCCTCTGTAATGTGCCAACTTGTCTCCAGCCTGACCACTCGGCTAGAATATGGCAACTAATCAAGCTATGGGGGCTGCTTCCTCAGTTCATGAGTCAAATCCAGTGAAAGGGGAAACATGATAGTGAAGGTACTTTCTAGAGAACAAAGTAGGTTTCATCACTTGGGAAGCTGAAGCAGGAGAATAAGTTCAAGACCAGCTTTCTGGGGAGACCCCATCTCAATAAAAAAAGGAGGGAAGGGAAGGGAAGGGAGGGGAGGGAAGGGGAGGGGAGGGGAGGGGACGGAAGGGGAGGAGAGGGGAGGGGAGGGGAGGGGAGAAAAGAAGGAAGGAAGGAAGGAAGGAAGGAAGGAAGGAAGGAAGGAAGGAAGGAAGGAAGGAAGGGTTATCTAAAATCTTAGCAGTACAGGGTACATTTGTTCACTTTTAAATATGAGCATCCCTTTCCACATCTCAGTGTTTTTGATGAAGGAACCCTTCTTGCCCCTCACAAACAAACGCGTTTGTTCCATCTTCCACCATTCACTTCCAGGATAGATAATTAACTGCTACCATCGGTATTTTCCCAGCACCTTAGTGGAAATGTTATATGCATGGGAGATACCTGAGCAAGCCAGATGAGGCTCCTAGTGTCATGAAGTTATCAACAAATGAGACATAAAAGCAACTGAACAACCCACCCAGGGCTCAGGGACAATTGCAGAATGGGGGGGCAGAAAGATTTTAAGAGTGAGGCATGGTGGATGACCACAAAGAAACAGTTTTCCAGGGTTCTGGGAAGTTGTTCACATGAACTAACAGCGATGGTGACAGCATACATAAAACCCAGGCAAACACAAACCAGACAGAAACCCATCAGAAAACTGGGGATATGGGCAGGAGATCCCAACCTTAACTGAAGAACTATTGGCAGCTGATCACTGCTGGGTGAGAGAGAGTTGGTCTTCTTTGGGTGAGTGATACTAGACAGACTGACCAGGCTCCAGTGGATGAACTCACACTGAGGGACATCTGGGGACACGAACTTGACTCAATATGCCTTAACATAAATGACAAAAAGCATGAAAGATGGTGGGGGGGATACGGTGTCCTATTCAGGGATAAGCACTCTAAGGCCTCGTGTTCTCTAAACATTGGCCAATTGTGGGTTCTGTGTTAATCATCATCTGCTGCACAAAGAAACTCTCTGGGCTAGGTTTTACAGTACCACACATGAGTTCCTTCCCTTGAGCAGGTCTTAATTCCGGTATGACAGCTGTTGATTACCCCCAAGACAAACTGCCACTACTGCACCAATAGCAATAGCTTGCTAGGCCAGTCATTGTTGATTTGTAGGCTTTACACCTGGTTAAGACCAATGATTGGTTTTCTATCTTGGCAGCTTGTATAGTAGCCTCTAATATCATGAAAGTTTGTTTTCAGGGAGGAAGCCTACAGGGGTCAGTTCCAGCTTGATTGCCCTATGTCCAAAGTATGGCCTGTCTTCATCAATAAGATCTTTTTAAGAACATAGTAGACTATGTAAAAGCAGAACTTTTTGTTGCATATGGAGCAAAACTATTAATGGCTGTTTTAGTTAAATTGCCTAATTATTCTTTTGTTTTAGGTTGTTTGAGTCAGGTTTCTGTATTTACAGACTAACAGAGGTAGCCTTCCCATTCCTAATGTGGGGCCTCCCTAACACCATCTTGTCCATTGAGTAATAATGTACTGAGTGGGCAAAACCTGATCTGGGGAAATGCCAGACAGGAAAGAACAAGAAGTGGTAATCAGAACCTCAGCTTACAGTTAGAATTCAGCATGACCTAGCTAAGTATCTTCTACCTAGGCTGGAGGGTTTCCTCACTGGTAACATGAGGGCAGTTCACAAGCTGGTCTCCATGACCTCTTCCACCTCAAACACTGTATGTCCTAGGCTTTATAGGATCAGTGCTTCTCAGAATAATGTAATTGGGAACTGAGTAATCTCAAACTGGTATCAATCACATTGTATGTCTCTATTTTAAAACCTGCAAAACAAGCATCTAATGCTTGATCCAGATCTATTCGGTATGCTCGGGGGAGATGCAAGCCGCACACTCAGCAAATGCACTGCCATTCTGCAAACAAACACTCCAGTGCCTAATAAAAGTTAGTGATTCGAGATGATGCTGATTTTACCTGGAAAAACTCTCTGTGGACTCAGAAGCTCTGCCTCTGTTCTCTGTGGCTTACTAGAAATGAGGAAGACGGGGCTGGAGAGATGGCCTAGCGGCTAAGAGCACCGACTGCTCTTGCAGAGGACCCGGGTTTGATCCCCAGCACCCACATGGCTGCTGAGAACCGTCTTTGACTCCAGTTCCAGAAGAATCCAACGCCCTCTTCTGACCTCTAGCAGCATTGCATGACACGGGTGCACAGACCTACATGCAGACAGTACATTCATACGCATAAAAAATAAATTTAAAAAATTAAAAAACTATTAAAAAAAGAAATGAGGAACTCTTTGGACAAGTTATATTTGGTTGGGACAGAAGCATTTATTTACTTGTTATAGGTGGGGGATGAGAGGGTATGCATCATGAAACGCAAATATATTTGTAAATCTGAGAATTCTATTGATATAATAATCCCTTTAGAAAAACAATTACATTACATAGCTTAAAAATAAAGGCCTATCCTAAGGGGCCCCTTTCTATCCTTGTTCCTTCCCAGTATGCATGGTCTCTTCCAAATGGGCTATCCTTCCTAAATGACTTATATATGTACATATTTATTCTCATTCTGAACCACACCTCCACCCCTCACACATACTCATAACCAACTTTTACACAGAAGTTGGCATGGCATTGCTCTGGTAGATCTGGAGAATGATCTATGATGGCCTTATTTTCATTTTAAACATGTGAGTTTATTAGTATGTAGCAAGCAAAAGAATAAATGACAAGCAACAGATAGAGAGAGATAAGGAGCAGAGAGACAGCAAAACCATCGCATCAGTGTTCACAGAATCCAGCAGAGGCAATAGAGTAGCCCAACTGACAGAGTAAACAAAAGTAGCATCACCAAATCGGAGTTACAAACATTCAGCAGAAACCAGCTGCGGAAGCCCACAGTGCAATTGGCTGTTCAGCTGAGAAGTCTTCTCTGCCCTTAGCTTTTGGCTGTTTTTTCTTCTCCCCATTACAGAGGCAGCAGTCCAGCCTGACTCAGGACTGAGAGAATTGAAGACAAACATGCTTTGGTATGAAATGGGATGCACCCCATTTCCAGAGTCCTTACTCCACTTTCAGAGCCAGCTTCTCAGTGAACTCAAACAGTACATGACAAGTTACCAATATAATATACAAGTGTAGATAATATTCAGCTTCTTTTATTTTGTTCAGTGATCAGGCTGATAGATCGTGTGTGTGTGTGTGTGTGTGTGTGTGTGTGTGTGTGTTATTTCTAGATAGTTTTCATTTGATAAGGCAGGTTGAATACATCTTTAAACACATTCTTTAGGCCCGCACATACATATTTCTTTTAGCAAGTTCCCTATTGTTATTTTTTGTTCCTTTTTCTTTTTTTTATTCAGTGCTTTTTTAAAATTAGTTTCTCTTGCACAGAATTTTCTTTTTGGTGCTTTAGAACTCTTTTGTTTGTTTGTTTGTTTGTTTTGGTTTGGTTTTTTTTTTTTTTTTTTTGTCTTTTTGAGGCAGGGTCTTCCTGTACTCACAGCTGTCCTGGAACTCACTCTGTAGACCAGGCTGGCCTTGAACTCACAAAGATCCGCCTGCCTCTGCCTCCCAAGTGCTAGGATTAAAGACATGCACCACCACGCCCGGCCTCCATTACACTTTTAAGGCTTTAGATTTAAGTTTCATTAGAAGGACCTCCTCTGTGTTTTCTAATGAAACTTAAATCTAAAGCCTTAAAAGTGTTTTCTTTTGGCACTTTGCTGTTTTTTGTGCCTACATTTAACATTTTGATTTTCATTTTGAATTCTATCCTAGTATATGTACTGTATAGGCTTGGATATTCCCCTCCAATGATTTACAATGGTAGTTTTATCAAATACAAAATGACCGTATATATTTGGGTCCTTTCTGGATCATTCTGTTCTAATGAACTATCTGTGCATTTGCCTATACCACAATTTTGATAAAGGAAGCATCATAATAAATTCTTTTTTTCTTTAATGATATATAACTTTATTCACTAATAAGTTATGCTATTAAACACAAATATTTCTCGCATGAGTTTTGTAATGAATCTTCAGGCTCAATATCTAATGCTAACTTTTTTTTTTCAAAGCCAATTTTTATTGAAGCTTTGTGCATTTCATACAAAATTTCCCAATCAAATCCAGACCCATTTCCCCTTCCTTGCCCCCCACCCCACCAGAGCTCGTGCATTTTGCCAAACATGTTTTTCATCTTTTTCTCAGTCTCTTTTAAAATTTTCAGTGCAGAAGTTCACTTTTTCAGGCAGAAGTTCACCGTTTCAGTCAGTTCTTTGACCCAGTCTCTTGTTGTTGTTGTTGTTGTTGTTGTTCCTTCCAATGTGCATCACTCCAATATATGCATGCTACACATATACCACACTGTTTCTGCTTTGGGGGGATTGTTCTGGATATTCTTAATTTCTTTCATTTGAATTTTAAAATAAATATGTAGGTTTTTTATGTCATGGGAACTTTCAGTTTATATTAAATTTGTAAGTTAACCTAAGGAGAATATTATTTTATTATCCAGGAGCATGAGATACCTATTCTCTCTAGGCCCCTTTTGTATTCTGCAGTGGTATTTTTAAATACTCATAGTTCCTTCATGCCTTTCTCTGTTTATTATTGGCTGCTTGGTTTGTTTTTGTTAACTATTATAACTAGGTGTGATTCTTCATGCAGTATAGACTGTTTGATATCTATATACATAACAGGTATTGAATTCTGCTTACTAATTTTATATATTGCTACTTTAGGGGATTCTTTTATTGTTTGAAGCATTTTTGTATATGCTTTATGTTTCCTAACCATGAAGCCACACAATTTGCATAGAACAATAACAGCATTCCTTCTCCCCACCCTCACCCTGTTTCTTTCCTAATTGTTTTCTCTTGTCTAACTACATTGGTAATTATTGCTGGTTCAGAGATGAATAATAGCAGTAATAATGTAGGGCCTTGTATTTTATTGAGGATTTCCTTAGTGTTTTCCCATTAAGCATGATACAGGCTTTTACTCTAAGTAGATATATTTTAGCACATTAAAACAAAAAGTATCTTAACTAAAAAACACTTAGCTATTCTTGTTTTCTTGATTGTATTTTTTAATTTAAAAACTACCATTGAACCCAAAATGTGATTAAATATGCCTATGAGCTTAGCATTTGGGAGGTAGAGGCAGAGGCAGAAGATGGGGAGTTGAAGGCCAGCCTGGGCTACATGGTGAGACCTGTCTGGGATACAGCTAATAAAAGACCACTTGCTTAGCATGCATCAAGCCCTAGGTTGGATTTCAAATACTGAAAACAGATCACTGAATTTCCTCAAAGCCTTCTTCACCAATCTCTACTGAAATCATAGCATTGCTTTTTCCTAATATCCACTAATGCAGAACCACCTCTACATTCCAGAAATACTTTCTTGACAGTGTTGTATTAGTCTTCGGATTCACTTCAGAGACTACTTTCCTTTCTAAAATAAATTTTGAATTTCTATTTGCATGTGGGATTTGTGCTTACCTCGTTAAGTGTTAGTAACTATTATGCCTGCTTTCTCTCTTCTATGCTTTACATATTGGAAGCAGGACATGGTGGCGCCATGTATCTGTAATTCCATCACTTAAGAAAGTAAGAAAGCAGGTCAGGACTGTAAGGCCAGCCTTGGCTACATGAGACCCTGCCTCAAAAAACAAACCCAAAGACAAGCCAACAAAACCATCATATAATTTTCTATTCCTGAAAAGTTTGAGAGAATTTTCTAGATTGTTGCTTTTTTCATTTGGAGGAAGGTACACCTGTTTGAATTTTTTAATTTTTTATTTATTATTTTTATTTTATGTGTATGAGTGGTATGCCTTTATGTTTGTAAGTCCACTCTTGTCATGCAATGCCCTTGGAGGTCAGAAGAAGGCATCAGATCCTCTGGAACTGGAGTTACAGACAATTGTTAGTTTCCATGTGGGTGCTAGGAATCAAACCCAGATCCTTTGCAAAAGTAATCAGTGCTCTTAACTACTGAGCCATCTCTCCAGCGCCTGTTTGAAATTTTTAAATTTCTGTCTTGTAGATTCTCTTCTGATATCATTTTATCTTCTTAGAAAAATAATTCGGTTCCCCAGGTTTTCAGATGTAACTGCATAAAGCTAGCCCTAACGGCGGTATCACAATTCCTTAAGTTTCCTGGTTATGTCATTCTTCCCACATGTCACGTCCATTTATACATCTGCACCCTCCCACAATTATTGATTATGTTAATTAGTAGCTTATTTATTGTCTTTCCTCTAAGACAGCTGTGAAATGTATTGCAAATGCTGTTTTCTGCTTCATTAATTTCTACATTTATCTGTTGCTTTGTGCTTTTCCTTTTCTGTATTTTGTCTCATTGTGTTAAAACTCATTGACTTAGATGATTAATTCACGTCTTATCGTTCCTCATGTAAATGATGTTAACAGTTTTCCTGAGAAGTGCTTTAGTTATATCACATGTATACAGATACTTAATGTTTCTATTAATTGTCATTTTGCAGAAAATCATTTATTTCAGTTTTTCTTTTCCTCTTTGAGCCACACATTGAATATTTACTTTGCTTAGCTTAGAGTTCACTTTCAGTCTAGTAATCTTCTGATTTAGCATTAATTTCTCATTTAATTGCGCTGTAACATAAGAATATTGCCTGTATTTCCCCTCTCTTAGGGATTGATTGAGGTTATCTTTGTTGCCTAATAGATGGTCAATATTTGTGGCTGTTTCGTGGGAATTTGAAAGATGTATTTTCTTCATTTAGTCTACAGGATTTGATATTTGCCCATCATATCTACTTTATTACTTATGTTAATTAGGTTTTCAATATTGATTTTTATCTTTTGTCCAGTTACCTGGGGACTGAGACATGTAAATTAAAGTAATCTCTCTCTAGTGTGCTTTTGTTTGTTTTGCTTCACATCTCCTGAAGCCTCTGTTGTTTTCAGTCCTGCTATTTGTTTCCACCGTGACATGCACCCTTTAGTGTTTCAGAGTTCCTTTCTTTTATTTAATGCATGTTCAGTCAAATTCCACTTTGTCTCATGCACGTTCACGACTACTACTTTTTATGTCTATATTTATGTTTTTATTCACCCTGTTAAGCATTTACCTGGTGAATTTTTACTCATCCTTTCACATTTTCGGCCTTCGTTATGGCTTTCCTTCAGGGACATGTCTATAAGCAGCACAGAATTGGGTTTTGATTTGTGATCCAATCTGAAAATCTTTTAAAGAAATAAGTTAAACTCATTTATGTTTAGAAATAAGGCAAATAGGCTGATTCGTAGCTTTCATTTTATAGTATGTCTTCTGGGATTTTTAGGCAATTTTTATCCTTTCTGTGATTATTTCTTCTATGTGATTCTCCTAGGAAATGTTCTGTTTTTATTTGAGGGGTTCCATCCATGCTACAAATTGAAAAAAAAAATCCTAACATGTGTCCTTTGACATGAGTTATTAGTGCTGTAGTACAAGCAAAATATAATTTGGGGTATCTTGTCTCTTTCCCTTTCACTTTTCTTTCTTACAGAAGCAGAGAAAAGGCATAATTAGGATGGGAAATAAAAAGAAGTCACAAATCCCTGAGAGTCAGTTATAAATGTGCACAGAGCTGCTGCTGGAAAGCTAGCATGGGGCAGGGAGGAACAGCAGCACATGGCACGGGCTCAGAGCACCACTAACTCCACTCATGCAGCTGTCTCTCTCCTACTACCTGATTTGACTCACTATGGCATCTTTATAAATGGTAACCCTTTATTATTAAACAAAATTATGCTTCTGTTAGTTAATCTGTCAGCTCTCATTTATATCCTCTGATTCTCTGCTCCTATATAATGAGGCATTCTGAGAACTTCTCTTCTCCCACCCCATCTCCTTACGATACTCAATGGTAGTGTCACTTATACAGCATCAGATATTGATGCTCTCTTCTATTTTTCTAATCCACTTCATGGTTTTACTCTTGCTTAGAGTTTAGTTTTTCAGTGGAAGCCATGCAGCATTCACTTTCCCTCTTCAATTGTTAGCTGGCATTCATCCTTAATAGTATTTTTTTTTTCAGAAGGGCTCAGAAAAAACAGTATTTCCCGAGTTATTGCATGCCCCAAATTGTCTTTATACTTAAAAGAGGCTAGGATGGATATAATTCATTGGTTCACGCTCTCTCCTTATTTAACGTGTAGATACTGTTTCACTGTCTTCTGGGTATTGACTGCTGTTGCAGAGGAAACCAGGCCCAACGTGTTATTTTCTCTTTATAAGTGACTTCATCATTTTCTTGGGTTCCCAATGGATTGTTTCTTCTTTATTAAAAATTTTATTGAATTGTGTTTTTCATATATAACATCTCAATCAATCTTAATCACTTTTATACCCCTTCTCCACCAGCACCCTCCCACAGCCCCTCCGCTGAAATTCATACAAACATTCTTTCATTTGTGTTATGGCCTATTGTCCCCAGCCATTCCTCAGTGCCAGTTCACCCACTGAGCTCTAACTAGTCTACCAGAGTCCAGCACTTTAAGCCCAGCTCTTCCTCACCCACCAGTAATCAGCTGCCAATATTTCTCCAACTAAAGTTGGGTTCTGTTCCTCACTTCCCCTGTTCCATGCTGGGTTTTTGTCAGGTTGAGTTTCTACGGGTTTTGTGCCTGCTGACACCATTGCTGTAGGTTCCTATGAGCAGGGTCCCAGGAGCTGGTAGGACCCTATTTCCATATGGTCATGGATCACCTCCCTGGCTCTTACAATCATTCTGTTCCCTCTTCTGCAATGGTCCCTGAGCCCTGGGTGAGTGAAGCTAAATATAGCAACCTGACCATGGACCTACACTCTGCAGACTCCTAATCTCCACAGTTTGGCCATTTATAACTTTTTGAATTCATGGCCCTCTGTTGCATGTGGGAGCTTCCTTAATGAGAGTTAAAAGATTAATTACTGTCCTCTTGGTCCCTTGTTCTATGTTTTGTGAGCCTTAGGTATACAGGTTGCTTTGTAGACATGCCGATTAGGCTTGGGAAATTCATAGACAATGTCTGTGTGTGACCAGTTGTGGTACTCTGTAATAGACTTCATCATTTTGATGAGTGGTGTCTGGGATATCTGTCTGTAAACATTTGTACTTAGTAAGAAGTTACATTAGCCTAAGGATGTGACAGCCTTGGAAATCTTTTTATTTGTTGCTTTCTGGTATAACAAGATATTTGGGGTTCCTTCCCCCACTTTCTCTTCTATACTCCTTAAGCCAGCCATTTCCCTGAGGTCCTCAGCACAGGATAGTTATTTCAAAAGCAAGACCTGAAAATCCACCATGTACCATTGTTATTGCAATTGCACTGTCTCAGAGCTTTTCATCAAACAGAACTAAGTCATCTTTGCATGCAGACACTGCATACTGTGGCTTTTATTTCCAACACATCATTCCAGATTATTCCTAGCCTTCTCCTTCAAACCTGAAAACCAGGGTACCTGTTCTTTCTTCAATTCTTTTGTTAATTCTGAAGTAAGTTCAAACTTAAAAGTTGCATGATAAGTACAAACTCTTATTCTCCCTTTATATAAATTCTCCAGATGTTGATATTTTACTATATTTTCCCATTTTTGTAGAGAAAGAGACATACACAAATTGGCAGACGGGTACAGATACATTTTTTACATGATGGTCTTTACCATTTAACAGTACACTGTCTTCCCCAAGACAAGAGGAGAAACTGAATGCTGGCACACACAGACATGATCCACACACCCATCCAGCTTCTCCAACCACCCCAGTGGTATCTCTTGCCTTTCTTGGTTCAGAGTCCTGTGCACTAACACAGCTGCACTTATTGTCATGTCTCCTTCAGTCAGAAACAGCTCTATTCTGCTTCCCACAACCTTGAAAGTTTCAAAAGTATGAGACATTTCATTCTAAAGAGTTCCTGTCTACCAGCTGCTTCTTGTGAGCACACGCATGCTATGCACTCTTAGCAAGAATATCAATGGGTTGATGTTAATTTTTTCTCAATGCACCACATCTGCAAGCCCACTAGGTCAACCTATTCCATCTGTCAGGTTTTGCCACTGAAAATTTTACCATAGTTCCACTGAATTTAATTGCAATTTTTGTGGGAAGCCATTTTAACATTGTGTTTCTTCCATCCTCAGGATTTAGTATCCATCAGCAACCCCCGCCTGTCAATTACCAGTGTGGTAGCCTAGAAATATCTGTTTCCATCATTTCTTTTGCATTTATTGGCTGGGATTCTTTTATAAGGAAGTATCCCCTTCTCTGTCATTTATTCACTTATCTACTTACCCATATGTTTATTTATCAAATCATTACACTCTGGATTCTTGAGTGCCTATTCTTGCACTTAGTTCTAATCTAATACTCTTATTTGCTTTGTTTAATCATACTATCTCTTCCCAAGTTAACGACATATAGTCACCCAAAATAGCTTGGGTGAATTTGATGAAATCTGCACCTTGACTCCTGCCTATAGGTACGTGTACTATAAATGCCTTTTTGAGACTCATGGGTCAAAAAAACAAAAACCTAAAATAAAAAGGTAGGGATACAGATATATTATGAAACCTTTTTGTCAAAAACTTTGCAATTCAGATCTTAAAACTAACTACGGGAAAAGATTTGTATGTTCCCACAGGTCAGAACATCACCAACTTGACGGCTAAGAAAGAAAAGACACAGCTTTGCATTGTGTAGGATGTACCAGGAAGTGCCAGCAGAAAGGTTGGCCCGTCTGAACATTGAAAGGAAGAAAAGCATCAGACTGCTACAGGCATCAAACCCCTCTGTGGATCCTACTTGTAACAACTATTTATAATGAGTCCTAATGAAACTTACCTTCTAGGTGCCGCAAAGTTTTAACAGGAGAGATTTTCTTACCTCTCCTACATAGAACAAGGAGGAATACGATGATGATGAGGTCATTCTCTAACAGTAAATTGGAGCCAACTGTCATAGAGGTAATCTCTTATAAAACTGGTAAAACCACCTTCTTTAATTGACTAATTGACATAGGAACTGTAAAAAGGATTATTCTCTATTTAAAACCAAATATAATACTAAAGTCTCCTTAAGCTGTGCACTTAAACAAAATATATTAACACAGGAGAGCTCTGATATCAGCAATGGATTATTCTACCAAGGAGATGTTGGCCAGGGGAGCCAAGCCCCCCCAAAAGGTAAAGGCTTCTTGCCTGTAAACTGGGATACCTGCAAGAAGAGAGACAATAAGGCCCTGCTGTTGAAGATCTGATGTAAACATGGGAAAGATGTATTGAGACCACACTTGCAAGTATACAGTTGGTCTCTGGAATACCAGAGAGTGTTACCAAAGACCACTAAACCAATAAAGCAAATATAGGTCTCCTTGAATCAAGCAAGACTCCTCCATCGGCACCAACTACACCTCACCCACCTGGCAATACTGTGCAGCAGTGGCAGCCATATGCCTGTATATCCCATATCTAATTGGCTATTAGCTCTCTCCTTGGAGGAATAACCCATGGCTGATGCCACAAGCTTACATCCTGTAGTGGTTAGGAGATGTTGTAAGTCACAGTAAGATCCTATCACATTTTACAGGAAAAAATGTAATTCATAGATTAACATACCATCCAAATATCTGTGTCTATATCAAAGTAACCTACCATAACAATTAGTACTGTTTAAATACCTACATATCTAAATGCCTGTGCTTCATTAGTAGGACTGAAAGGTTATTCCTGGACAAACTGTCAGCCCGTGAAAGGAAACAGCTAGAATTGACCAGAGTCCAAAACGACAGCTCCAGAGAAAGTAGACTGTTTTGCTTCTTGTCCACCTGTGCCCCTTTTCTAAGCCTAGGGAACAATCTGTGGAAGAGGGGGCATGGTAGAATGTAAGGGCTGTGATTGGGGTGAATGCTGAAACTACAGCAATATAGACTGGACACTTATTTGATCAACTTGATTGAACATACAAGTCCCCCAGCTGGATGGTGGGACCCTTGGGCTGTGTGGGTTTGGGCACGACTGCTTGCAAATTGGTTCTACATAAAGGATGCTTGTACTCATAAATTATTAATTATTGTTAAAAAATGAAAAAAATAAATAAATTTAAAAAATCATACCATCTCAGTTTAATCACTGGAGACTCCTTCAAGCTGGCACCTGTGTACTTTGGACATACCTACAACTTTTTCTTGAGCAGTTTCTGGCTTTCTGGTATAACAAGATATTTGGGGTTCCTTCCCTACTTTCTCTTCTATATTCCTTAAGCCAGCCATTTCCCCGAGGCCCTAGGTCACTTGCAGGGTAGGATAGTATTTAGAAAGCAAGATCTGAAAATCCACCATGTACCATTGTTACTGCAGTTGCAATCTCTCAGACCTTTCCATCAAACAGAACTAAGCCATATTTGCGTGCAGACACTGCATACTGTGGCTTTTATTTCCAATACATCATTCCAGATTATTCCTAGCCTTCTCCTTCAACATGTTTGTAAATATCTTTTCAAACCTGAAAGCCAGGGTAACTCATTTGTCCCCTGTAACTAACATTCCAGCCATTCTACTCACATTGCCTGCCTGTCACCTCCATGTCTTCTCCTCTCCTCTGCTTTTATGAGCGGGGGTGGGGGTGAGAGATCATTCCCTACATTCAGTCTCTAAAATCTTTCAATGCTATCTGCTGCTAACTCTTCTGGGTAACTTTCCCTGACACCCAAATATATGCCCTTCCACATTTAGAGTTAAGTGTCCCTTTCCTAATTAACATCTTAAGTATTCCATTCCATCATTTTACACTTGTCTCTGGAGACTAAGATCGTCCTTATGCTAGATCACCATTGCCTGTCTTCTGTATCTACTATTTTCTCTCTAATCTCTATTACACTTCCCTTGTTTCAAGTGCATTTGTTCACCTTTCTCATTTTCATCCCCTGTGCTCCACACTGTATTTTCCACGGAGTCTGTTTTCCCTTGAGAGCCTTACAATTGTATCCTGACTTCTGAGACAGATTTGCTTTCATCCTCTTCTCCTCTTCTTGAGTTCTGCCAGCTCGCATTTTATTGTCTCTTGCCATCCTGTCACCCCTTCCAGAATTTGCGCTTCTAGTCTGTGATCTTTTTCATACAAATGATTGCTTCATTGAGTTTTTTTTATATCATTGTAAAATTCTCGATTACAATTTTTATCTGTTCCCTAGAACATTTCCTTAGGTGTTGTCCTTATTTGAGAAAATGTTCATGGCTCTTATTGATACTTTCTCTTAAATGCTGTGTCTATCCCACCAATGATGTTGATTTCTTTTTTATTGCTTACTATTGTTTGAAGTAGGCTTTCTTGGACCACCCTTCTGCGGAAAGTTCTCATAATGTCAAATAGGACTAGGAAAGACATTTATTTAAAAAAAAGAAAAGAACCCAAAGCTTTCTTTATAGGGAATACTAATGTCTAGAGGGGCCACGCGGGGCCTCTGGAGAGCTAGAAAACGCTATAGAGTGACTTAGAGTACCTATGTATACAAGTTCACCAATCTAAGAAGTGTTTCTGTGCTTTCTTGTATATGTTACACCTCAATAAACATGTTTAGGAAGAAAAGGGAGAAAAGAGAGATGTGAGGTGAGGGGCTCACTTTCTGCTTTCTGCTGCTGCAAAGATTGCTTCCCATGAAAAGTCTCTTCTAGATGATGTTTCACAGCCATGTCGTTCCCCTGCTTCTGTGAGACAAAAGCCCCAGAAGGTGCCTTCCTTCGATTCTGTTCACCCTAGTCCCTGCTCGCCATCACAGGTCACTAACACAGCTGTGGCTCTTCAGGACGCCACCTTTACCCACACCTCCAGGACATACATCTTCCTGGAAGTTGCTGTCAACCTTGCCCTTGGGTCTGCTGGCAACTCTCCTAACATCCCCTCACAGTCTATCTAAATTCCAGCTGTTCGGAGCAGCCCTTGCCCTTAGTTCCAATTCCAAAAATTGTATTTGATCCTTAATTACACTGAAGATGACACTTGGCAGGTTTGCTGTTATTTTCCCACTGCTTTTGAAACAAAATCCAAGACAGAGCAAAAAGGGCTGTTTTGTACCAAACAGCCACATTATCCCAGAGGTCCTGTTCATTTGTTCCACTGAGCCATCACATCCTAAGCTAGTCATCTCAGACTCAGTCTTCTCAATGAGCAGAAGGAACCACTGTGCCTCTTGCCGGCTCCTCCTAAAGATCATCAACACAAACCAGGAGGCCAAGCCTTTCTCTGCTGTCAGGAGGGGCTTCCTAACGCCACAAGCGGTGGAGCTGTCCGTGGTTCTGATTGATACTCCTCACCCATTCTCCCCTATCTTTCCCCTGGGGCTGGAGACTTGTTCTGTAGACCACGCATCAGGGACAGCCGCTTCCTTCTGACTAGAATCTTGACTCAGACTCGCACTGCTTCTCCACTATCACACACACTCACACTCAAAGACATCACATGCTTCAAAACACCAATTTGCTAGCTGCCCTGTCTCATTTCTCTTGCTGGCTGCAAAAGCAGCAGTAGGAACACGCCACTTCTTGGCATCGGCTGTCTGGCTGTGAGCAAACACAAGTTTCCTCAGCCAGGCAGTGTGACTTGGGAGATACCAAGGCAGTCTCCTGTCTCTGACCCCACGTGAACTCTGGAGTTTCAGGCTACAGTTACAGGGCAACATCATGTAACCAAGGTGCTGGGACTCCAGCTTCACTACGCTAGTCACAAATATCACCTTTACTAATAGAAGTGACATATGGGAACAAAGTTCTCCAAAAAAGCAATCCATTTTCCAAGGACCAAGTAACACATGAATGAAGTGTGAACAGTAATGGGCCAAGTTTAAGAGCTCAACTAAACAAATAGTCTCTAGAAGACCTAACCCAGTTTTCCATCCAGCTGAAAACATTTCTACCTGACTTAATGGCAAATGCAAAGGTTGCTCTCCCTTCCTTATACCACCTCTTCAAGGAGGCCCAGAGCTTTAAGAGCAAAACATAAGAAGAACAAGAACTAGTAGAAGCATAGAACAATGAGTGTTTCTAAGTGAATGAAGATAAAAACATCCCTTTGATAAAACAATCCTTTGAAACCAAATGCCCTCTCTCTGAAGCCTGTCTGGAAGTGTCCTTGGGGGAATGTGGACTACATAAGTGTTCATTATTTGCATTCTCTGTGGTAGTTGTCATGGCTGGAAGGTCCAGAAGGCTCCCAGCATCTCTGCAGGCAGCTCCCTGCACCCTACAGAGCTTTGCATTTTACAGAAGCAAATGCAGCACAGTTTACATCTGCAAAATGCTTGGACTAGGAACTGAGAGGCCAGGTTCTGCTATTAGCCAGACAAGCCCTCTTGAGAAAGCACTCACCTCTCCCTAGTCTTAGCAGCAGCCATGTCACACAGCAAGTGGGTCTGATACATTCAAAAGCTCCCATCCTCACAAGGAAGGGCACTGTTTTACCCTTAGCCTAGCTATTATCTCAATCCCAGATTCCAATCCACTAACGTCCTAAGAGAAGGCCTTGTGCTTGATCAGTCAGCTACCGCATCACCCAGAATGCAGCTGTTACTATGGCTAAATGCAGTCATTACTTCAAAACCAGCAGCAATGGCAAATAGCAGAGCAAATTAAATACGGCACACTCGTCCTCCTAAACCAAAGCAGCAGATAAAAGGGTGAAGGAAATAACTGCCTATATAACATTTCTCTAAATGGTCCACCTTTGTCTTTCCACATGAAACAGATAACAGAAAGAAACCACCCATGCAGTCAGAAAATGCTTCACCCCTTGTTCTCAGATGAATTCAGGCAGCTAATATCACCAATACTTTTAGAAAAATCAAAGACAAGGGATCTCTGGCTTGAAAGGAGTCTCTTGGAATGTGAAGAAACTCCCCTTTTCCTTCCTTGAAGAGTGTAAACTTGTTTGGCTTGAACTATGTATAATTAAGATGCAAGGAAAATGAAACACACAGAAACACACATGCACAGAAATGTTCACCCAGGAGCCAGTCCTTCCATCCTACGGCAGAGAGGACAGATTGTAATGGGCGTGATGTGGTACAATCATTAAACATCTCTCCAGCTTATTTGCGTGCAGTGTCTCAATAATGTGTTATGAGGTGTGTTTGTAATTGCTACTGCTGATAGTGGTCCTTGAAAGGGAAATGGAGTGTGTCTAAATGCAGACGAAGCTACTTAGCGCACCAGGACAAGATGAGATGCTCCTCACAAGGTCCAAATGGGATAGTCAGGTCTTCTTCCACCCATGGCTTGGGAGCGAGAAAAAGGAATAATCTATCTCAATTTTCTCAGCTCCAGAAACAATATTTATAAAATAGAAGGTGATTTCAGAGCTCATTTATTTTCCTGGTTCACAGTTCCCACTCTCTGCTGACATCATTTTCTAACCAATTTTACTTCCGACAATCTCAGGAACAGCCTCAATTCTACTTGAAATCGTTAAAAGCAAATCCATTCTTTCCTTGTCTTTGGGCCCCATCTTTCACAAACCAGTTTAATTTCTGCACTGCCCTTTTCTAGAAACAATATTCCAGGGAGCTGAACATCCACACTAGTTCTTTCTTTCTCTCCTTCTTCCTCCCTAATTAATTTCTTGTTTTCTCTATAAATGCAGAAACATACAGATTCCTCCCAGCCTCTGTTACTAGGCATTCAATTCAACTCATGGATGACCAACTCCAAGTATGTTCTTCTACCTACAAACACCAAGACATTTCAAGAAAATGGTCTTCCTAATGGTCATCTTGGAAATGAACAGCTATGGGCTTTAAAAGTCACCCCCCAAAAAGGGGGGAAAAGGAATCATCTTTCTTTCCAGAAGGCAACTACCAAGGAGCAAAAAACAAAGCACTACAGGAAATACAACCACAGAACCTGAGGCTACATCTTGGCACCACATGCAATAGGCCTATGCTTAATGGGGGATGGGGAGTGCTAGGCTCCCCAGCCCCTTGCTGTGTGTCCTTCCCACAGCAGAATAGCTGTGGAGAAGAAGACCCAAGGTCCACACCTCGTGTTCAGTCCTTGTGGGAATCTTGCTAACCCTGTGATAATTACCACGTTTTCATCCAAGTGCTCAGAGAACCATCTGTTCTAAAACTTGGAGAAAATCATGTCAAACTGATTGGTCTTTTTCTCTGAGCGGGAAAGACTGGCTTTGCAAGACTTTTATCAGCTCTTCTATATTAGTTTCATGTAAAAATAATTGTTTCAGTTTCTTTCAATATAATATTATTTTAAGAGGTATTTTACTTTTTTATGAACTTGTTGAGAATTTCATACAATGTATTTTCATCATGTTCTCACACCGTCCCCTAAACTCCTCCAGATCCACAACCCCTTCCCTAGGCACCCAATTTTGTGTCCTCATTAAAAAAAAAAAAAAACCACTGAGCCCAATTTGTGCTGCCTGCATACTCCTGGATATGGCCAGCCACTGGAGCAAGGTTGGCCTTCCAGGGGTCACAACCTTACAGAAAACTGGCTTTCCTTCTCCCAGCCAATAGCTCTTCAGCTACGGGGTGGGACTTCATATTCTCCTCCTCTCTATGTGGGGTCTGGTTTGAATGTGGGCAGATCTTGTGTATGCTGTCACAACTACGAAAAAGAATTCTTAAAGATCAGATTTGCAAAGATATGACTCATCCTGACTTGGGTTGACTTGGGTGTGTTAAGTCAAGAGGTAGGAACTTGAACTATAACCCCCATTTCCTGAATGGCCTGGGCTTTCTGGTCTTCTCTCACAGGTACATCATTTCTAAGACAGAATCAGACAAACTGCCCTCACACCTATGGGGTTCCAGCAGGGCTAGTAGTTTAAAAGAACAAGAACTTGGGGCTGGAGAGATGGCTCAGCAGTTAAGGCACTGGCTGTTCTTGCAGAGGACCCAGGCTCAATTCTCAGCACCCACATGGTGGTTAACTCCAGTTTCTGGGGGAATTTGATGCCCTCTTCTGAACTCCTTGGGCACTGCATGACATGGGTGTACATACATGCAGGCAATACACACATACACATATTTTTTAAATAAAATGTAAAAAAAAAAAAAAAGAGTAGGAACTCTAGAGTCTCAAACACAGCAAGCTGGCTCAGGCAGAGAACACAGGCTGCATGTTTCTCTTCTGAAGTCCCAGGGATGGGGAATACCACCGTATTGAGGCGCCCAGCATACAGGACACAAGTCTGCACAGATCAAGGACAAAGATCCAAGATTCTGCATTAGCAAGCCTCAAGGACACCAGGACAGAACCTCCCAGGATAGTCTGACTTTGCCCCAGGACAAGAGACAGGCCTTACACTTCTAGTCCCTTAATGCCAAGTGCACTGATGGGTATCCAATAGGTATTTGCTAAATATTCATGAAATTCAATTTAATCATTATTAACATCAAGAAAGCCAAAAAAGCAAGGGCATGAAGGACTAAGCACGTGTTCTCCAGGCTTGTTTGAAAGAGAGTGCCTTTTCCATGAGCCCCCATGTGGTTTTCACTCCAAACTTCAAACTGCAGCCCATCAAACCAAAAATAAACTATAACAAACTACTTCAAACTGCACAAAAGATCAGCCTTGAACCAATCCCTATGGGAATCCTGGCTTCATCACTGTGACAGTCTAAAGTGCACTGTCAGGGCTTTTTCCTTTTAAAATGAAGTGAGATGATACCAGTAAATATATACTTGCTTAAAACTCTCTTTTTCTAGACAAGGGTCCTTATCAGTTTTTTCCATTTTTTTCCTCATGCATGAAGAATTTCAGTTTATCTTCTCCACTTACTATATCTATTTGCTTCTTTCTCATATTTTGATTGGCTTTTCTGTCTTTGTGTGTACCTGAATATGTATGTATGATACATGTGTGTGCATGTGTGTTAGTGTATGTGTGGACACATGCATGTGTAGAGGTCAGAGGAAAATCCCAGGTGTCGGTCCCTGTTGTCTGAGTCCCACCTTGTTTGAGACAGGGTCTCCTGTTGTTCAGCATGGCACAAGATGTCAGGCTGGCTAGCCCCTGAGTGTCTAAGGATTCTCCTGTACCCACGTCCTATCTTGCCATAAGACTGTTGGAATTACAGACAAGCAGTACTTTACTCAGCCTTCCATGGGTTCTAGGGATCTACACTTAGATCTTCATACTTGTATGACAGATGCTTTATCCACTGAACCATCTCTCCAGTTCCTTATTCACCTTTTGATTTTTTTTGTTTTGTTTTGTTTTTTTTGTTTGTTTGTTTGTTTGTTTGTTTTTTGTCTTTTTGAGACAGGGTCTCCCTGCAGCTCTGGCTGTTCTGAAACTCACTCTGTAGACCAGGCTGGCCTTGAACTCACAAAGATCCATCTGTCTCTGCCTCCCAAGTGCTAGGATTAAAGGCATGCGCCACCATGCCCCACTGATTTTTGTTTATTTTAAGGAGGCTGTATTAGTCACTTTTCTGTTGCTGTGATAAAGCACCATGACCAAAGGAATTTATAAAAGGAAGAGTTTATTTGAGCTTACGATTGACGGTTCCAGGGAATTAGAGTCCATTGTGGCGGGAGGCACGGTGGCTGGAGCTGGAGCAGCAAGCCGAGGGTCACATCTCGCAGTGAGCACAGGAAGCAGAGAGAGTGACTGGAGACAGCAAGGTTTGTTAAACTCACTAAGCCTGACCCCAATAATGTACTTCCTCTAGCATGGCCACACCTTCTAAGACCTCCAAGAACAGTGCCACCAACTGGAGACAAATGTCTGAATACTTAAACCCTATGGTGGACACTTATTCAAACCACCACAGAGGCCATGAGATGTACTGTGACCAATGGGATGGTCTGTAAGTTGAGGCTAGAAGCTTTCTCCCCCTGAAGTTCTGTGCATTTCATTTTTTCTCTTCATATCCCTCCATCTTCCATGGATGGCTCTCTGTTACTTGGGTTCTGAAATCCCATCTCAATCACCAGTGCCATAAAAGACTGTCTTCTCCCACCTTCGTGTTCCTTCCAAGGCATCAGAAACCCCTCAAATATGCTTCTTAGAAAGCAGCGAGCCCAGCTGCAAGGCATAAGAAGATAGACACTGATGCTTCTTTTTAAACCTAAGCACAGTGTGAGCAGAACCCTGAGCAGAGGCTGCTGTTCAACACTGTCACACTGTCCCACAACCCTGCCACATCTGCACCAAGCCTCCTGATCAACTCCTAAGAAATTCCTTGGGATTTACTGACACATGATCTTGAATAAGTTCTTTAGCTTATTCATTGGGAGATGCGTAGTGCTGGAAGAAGATCACATGAGATGCAGGAGACAGCAATAGGCAGAGTGTTTGTATGGAACAGGTGCTTCAGTATGGGGAAAGATGGGGCTCTCTAATCTTCATGAGCTAATCATTGCCATAGGTCATGATCTTCAATGGAAAATATGGACATTCATGACCTAGGTTGCATCCTGCCCCTTCTGCCCTGAAAGGACATTTGGCAGCATCTTGGACAACTAAGAACCCAGTGAATAGGAGTGTGTCCACACCCTGTTGTTGGCTGGATTTCAGTTTCCTCTATGGAATAAGATCTGGCGTCATCTTCACTGCCCTACACCTATTTGTCTGTCCCTGATTTTCAAACCTTGTTGCCACATCACCAAATTCTTCACTGTGATCCTCAGGTTTCACCAACTCTTCCTTTCTCCTATCAGACAGTTTTATCATCACATGCTTTGGGAATTCTTGCTTTGTGATATATTAAATGTAGACGTTGTCTAAATGACCCTAGAAGAATGTTATCTTGGACTAGATAAACCAGGCCTGTCCAGTGTTGTTGGCATATGCAACCTCTAAAGAAAAAAAAAACTGCACAAACACTTCCCTATGAATAAAAGTCCTTTAAAAACCAAAATCCAAATTCTACTCTTACAGTGGCTCAGAATCCAAAGCAAATGCAAAAAATCTACTTCTTCATTTTATCACATTTGAATCACTTTACAATGAAGCTATAACATTAAAAATATTTGCGTGGCAGTTACTCAAAATTCTATTCTGACATGGTAGCTTCAAGGTGCCGCTGAGGACAACTGGAATTGCCTCAGTTAGCTCCGAGCTGAGTGCAAGTTGCCCTGTGGAGCCCAGCAGAGAGCACACGCCAACATAATATGGAGACTGGGAGAAACGGGTTCTGCAGGACTGGATGGAGAAGTCTGTTGCAAGACTCCGAGAAGGCTTGAAGAAAAGCAGCAGGTAACAGACATCAGAGCAAACATAGATGACCCTGAATCCAGGAGATAGCTTTACCAGCATGGACAGCCCCATGGGGAAAGCAACCATGCCTGACATGAACATTATAGAGGAAATCCTGCCTTGGTGCCCAGAGGAAGGGCTGAAAAGCTACATGGGCTTGCTGTCTTCTCTAGCCCCAAACTGGAATAGCTCGGGAGTTCTGTCTAGTAGCCTGGGAACTAACAGCCTGCTCCCAGGGTCTAAGAGCTAGGACTAAAGGGCCATCTCTACTCTTCTGCTGATCCCTCTTCAAGACAGCCTTAGCATGTGGACAAAGGAAAAACTCTAAGAGAAGGCACTAGAAGCCAGAGACATGAACTTTGAAAACATTTAGAAGAGGAAGCCACCGATAAAATGGAGCTGCTTAAGGAGACAGGGCAACTCAAACAAAAAATAATAACAGCACTTAATGATATTCAATTACAGCACAAGAAAGCTTTCCTGGAACTAAAAATCGTAATTTTCAAACTAAAAAGCTCAGCAGATGAACTGCTGAAAAGGATGGTTGCTGTAGAGACCTAAATTAGTGGCACAGGAGATAAAGTAGAAAAAATACCACAAGAACAAAAATACAAAGAAATAAAAATCAGGGGCAAAAAAAAAGAAACTTGGAGAACAGATCCTAGACATCTAACTTGTGGAAAACGGTAATCCCCAAAATGAGGGAAGACACCAAATAAAGAATAGATGAGAATTAAACCAAAAGAAATAGAAATTTCCTCTGGCTCAAAGAATGACTTGGACTGCAAAGGGACTAGGCTCTGGAAATGAGTGAGAGGAAATGGCGTTCATTGTCGTAGTTACAGTAGTTAGCTTCACACATCCAGGAAGAGAGAATTCAGTTGAAGAACCACCTCTATCGGATTGGCCTCTGGCCATGTCTGTGAGACAGTTTCTTAATTGCTAATTGATGTGGAACAGACTAGCCCACTATGGGTGTTGTCAGCCCTGAGCAGGTGGGCCTAGGCTGTACAGTAAAGGTAGCTGAGCAAGCCAGGGCTTAGAAGGCCAGGAAGCAGCACTCCTCCTTGGTTTCAGCTTCAGTACCTGTGTCCAGGGCCCCGCCTTGAGCTCCTGCCCTGGCTTACCTCGAGGGTGGACTGTAATGTGTAAGCTGAAACAACTCCTTTCCTCTCTGGTCAATGTTTCATCACAATAAGGGACATCAGAGAGCAAAGTAGAACACACAGCAAGATGTGTATCCAGGATCCAAGAAGAGAAAAATTTCGCCCCCACACAACAGAGAGAACAGTAACTTACAAAGGTAATTAGATATGGAACCTACCCACCATCTGCAAAGCTGGGATCCAGGAAACAATGGGAAGCCACCCAAGAAATACCAGATATCCAAGCTGGATGTCATCCACCTGCCTGATTTGTAGAATAGTTGTGGAACACAGTAAGAGTTCACGAAGAATATAACCCACTTAACTCCAGCCAAAGAATATACTGTAAATCCTTCCCTACCACAAAAGAAAATAGTTAAAATAGAAATCTCAAGACAGGCGAGAGGAAAATAATCAATAGTAATGTGATGTACCTTGCAATTTGAACAGTTAACTCTGGGTGGGTTGTAGGAAAGTAGATGAAAGTAGGAAATATGACTAATGAGAACACTTGAAAAAAAAAAAAAGGAGGCATTCTGTAAAGAAAAACTTGACTTTTAGTTCCAGAAATGTTAAATTACTTTAACAATGGAATGAGTCAAAGACTTCAAGAGGGAAGGATCAAAATCTGGAGTTTTCCAAATATCTTTAGGATGGATAAACTTTTTAAAAGAGTAAAACAAGTATGGTTAAAAATGTGACCATAGGGCTGGAGAGATGGCCTAGCGGTTAAGAGCGCCGACCGCTCTTACAGAGGACCCAGGTTCGATCCCCAGCACCCACATGGCGGCCGAGAACCGTCTGAAACTCCAATTCCAGGAGAACTCCAGTTCCAGGGGAATCCGAGACCGTCTTCTGACCTCCGCGGCATTGCACGACACGGGTGCACAAACTCGCATGCAGACAGTACATTCATACACATACAGAAATAAATAAAATTAATTTAAAAAAAATTTTTTTAAATGTGACCATAACTGTAAAACAAATAATTATGAGAGAACATTATATGTAAGGTAGTAAATTTTAAATATGTTAAGAACTGTATATTTTCCAGCACTATGACTATCACACAGGTTGACAACTAGAAAATATGAAAGAGCTGACAGCAGAGGTACATGACTTTAATCCCAGAACTCTGGAGGCAAAAGCAGGAGGATCTCTGTGAGTTCAATGCCAGACTGGTCTACACTGTGAGTTCCAGGACAGTTGGGGCTACAGGGAAACCCCGTTTCAAAATGACAAAAGAAGAAAGAAAAGAAAATACAAATAAGCAGTTACCATTAAAACAGTCAGGCTAGGCTGTGCTAACAAATAGAGCATAGCATTTTTAGATCAACTGAAGTTCTTGTTTACACTGTGACCTTGATCAATAGGGAGGCTTTATTCCATTAGTGATGTGCAGACCAGTGACCCTTCAGTCATGGGCCCAGCCATCCCTAGAGTTTTGTCATCTGCATTAATCTGGCAGAAAGTCAAGAGTACACAATGTTTACATGGGAGGTCTGAGAGCCTTGCCTTAAAGGAGAACTCATCACTTCCACTCCACTCTTGATGTGTGCCCACAGGAGAAGCTAGAATTTGAACAGTCTAAAGGATTTGACATTTTGTGGGATTGGTTAGGAAGGTTATTAAAAGGAGAACACAATGCAATCATATGGTTTCACAGCTGAAGTTTATGTGGCAGTGAAGGTTTAGTTTTCAGCACCTATGTGGCAGTTAACAACAGTCTAACTCAAGATGCAAGGAATCTGATGATGTCCTCTTCTGACCTCCATGGGGATTGCATGACACAGGTGCACTTAACATACATGCAGCAAGACACTCATACACACAAAATAAAAATAATGAAATATTATTTTTTAAAAAAGAATAAGCATGCCATGGTTATTTAAACCATTCCTACATGAAAACTTCCCAATCATTTTATGGAGGTAGTTATACTCTTAAATCTAAAATTACAGTAAAAGAGAGCTTTATAACTTTATCTTACTTGAAAATTGATAGAGAACTAGCAAGACAGCCCAGTGAGTAAAGATGGCTACCACCAAACTGGATAACCTAAGTTCTTCCCTAGGATGCATATGGTGGAAAGAAAGAATGAACTCGACTCCTGCAAGATGTCCTCTAACTTACACACACACACACACACACACACACACACACACACACAAAATAAATAAATACATATTTTTTAATTGGTGTTACATTTCAGATAAATAGGGCTCTGGAAATAGTACAGTTGGTAAAGTACTTGTGTTAATATCCAGAACCCATATCAAAAAATGCCACGTGTGGTGGCACACATTTGTAATCCCAGTGCTGGGACGATAAGAGACAAACAGATCCCTAGAGTTCACTGGCCAACAAGCCTAACGTAGTTAGTAAGTTCCAAGCTGGTCAGAGACTCTGTATCAAAAAAAGAAGGTGGATGGCACTTGAGGAACAATACTTCAAGTAATTCTCTGGCCTCCACATGCATGTGCACACATGTGGATATTTAACAGCAACACATGTGCACCTGTACACACATGAACATGCATGCACACAAAATTTCAAATTGAAATAATATCCACAAACAAAATCTAGAAGCATAAAAAGAAATATACTATAACTGGACAGAGTTGATTCCTGGAATCCAAGGATGGTTTAAAGCAAAGAAATGAAAATAAATCACTAAAACTGCACAAGACAAAAATTATATGGTTAAATGAAAAGAGAATTAAAATTGAAAATAATTTCTAATAGAAACTTGAAATAAGCAAGAATAAAAGGAAATTAATAAGTATAATTATGGATATTTAATTAAAAAAAACAGGAATAGAGAACAATAAGCCATTTTCATTAAAAATCCAGAGTCCTGTACTGCCAGGAATTTCATCTTCAATATTCTCATGAATATACAAAAGGTAATGAAATAGTCTAAATAAACATTCAAAAAGAAAAGTTTAACCCATTTCAACTGTGAGTGGTTGTTTTAATGAGGAATGTTCCTCATAGGCTCAAGTATTTAAACACTTTGTCCCCAACTGGTAATGCTGTTTGTTGGAAGATAATAGAACTTCCATTAGTACAGCCTTATTGGAGGAAGCACATCATGGGGATGGGCTTTGAAAGAACAGAGAATATTATATGTAATATAGGTGCTGTTACACTTCTAGATCTCTCTCTCTCTCTCTGTTTCATGTCTGTATGTGAAGATGTAAACTCTCAACATCCTGCTTTGCCTGCCTCCTGCCATGCCTCCCCATCATTATAGACTCTTCCTCTAGAGCCACAAACCTAAATAAATGCTTCCTTCTATAAGTCACCTTGGTCATTTTACCACAGCAACAGTAAAGTAACTAATATATATATATATATATATATATATGTATATTTCAAAATTTTTTTTATGGGAACCAAGGCCTCATGGGACACTATAACCCCAGCCAATTTATATATATATATATATATATATATATATATATATTTCCAATAGGCTAATTGAGAATAACTACTTAATAAGAAATTCTGATCAAAATTGTAATATTGCTATAGTAACAGATAAGTAGGTCAGAAGAAAAGAATGGCATTCCTAGGACCTAATTTTATGGGAAATAACCATACAACAAAAGTAGTGAATTGGTGGGGAAACAATGATTTACATAATTAAGATCTTCACACAAATGATTATCCACTTGGAAGGTAAAAGGAGTTGAAATGTTTCCTCAACTATAACATAAAATAAATTCCAAATGGACCTATGATTTTACATGTTTAAATCATACAGAGGAAATTAATGATGTTCTATACATTATCTAAGAGTGAAAAATCTTCTGAACTGGAATCAAGATAGAGAACTCATTACTTGTATTTTTAGAAAGACATATTTGTCCATATAAAAATATGCCAAAAATTATATAGCACTGTAGTTAACAGTGAAACAATTTGTTTTTAGAATCTTCAATACAAAAAAATAATTTAAAAATATCTATAATGGGTTTGTTTGTTTTTAATTACCTTGACAAAACACCTGGGAAAAATTCGCTTCAAGGAAAGACCGCTTTTGGCTCGCAGCTGTAGAGCCTTTCTGTAGGCAAATGGCTCCTTTACTTTTAATCTTGTGGTAAGACAGAACCGTTGATGTTATGGCAGCCAGTAAGGAGAGATGGAGAGAGGAGGAGATGGGGAAGGGAAGTGGGTGATGAGGAAGCCAGGGGCAGAATACGCCCTTCTAAGACACACACACAATTACCTGCTTTCTCCAACTAGGCTCTGCCTCCTAAAGTATCCATACTCTCTCAAGAGCCCATTAAGCTATGAATTCTTCAGTGGATTAATCCATTGTTGTGGGCAGAGTCCTCATCGTCCAATTGCCTCCTAAAGACCCTGTCTCTGAGCACAGCTGCACTAGGATCTAGACCTTTAATTCCTGAGTTTTTGAGAGTGGGGCATTTCAGATCCAAACTATAACATTAACAGAAAATACAAAGAGCCCACAAAGTCAGCAGTAAAAAGATGAGCAATCCAGTGGACAAATGGACATAAGGCATGGACAGACACTTGACAGAGGAGTGGATCATTAAGGGCAATAAACATCTGAGGACATTCTCAACCTCTCTTGAAGATACTTGAATAGAGAACTGCAGCTGAGTTCTCTTTATGTCCTTTAGACTGGTGAAATGGAAATTATAATCTTTGTACCAAAGTAATGTTAGGGAAAGAGTTCCCTAACATCATACTTTTCCAAAGGAAACATAGATTGTTTGCTGTTTTATAAATCAATCTTAAAATATTCATTAATATAAAAAGCACAAACCTCTTTTAATTCAGCCTCACTCCTTAGAAATCTATCCCCAAGATGTTAAGAACATGTGCACAGACATATTTATTGAAGCACTGTCTGTAGTGAAAAGGGATGAGAGTCAAGGTGGATACCTACGACATGGAAATGGTTGAATAACATAAGTCATTACTATAGGATATTAATAACATAATAGCATTAATTCTACAGCAATGACTTATGCAGTCATTAAAATGTAGGGACTAGCTGACATGGGGATTTCTAGAATTTATAGTTAAGTGGCAAGAAAGAAGCTAAGAAGCATAGTTAATATGGAATCAGTCTCCTTTAACCATGTCCAAAATGAATCTGTAAATATCCATTTAAGTTTACACACTGATTACACAGCGCACAGGAAAAGACATGGAAGTTAGTGTGTCTGGGTTGCTATGTTGCTTCCACAAAAGTGGACAAAGTAGAGAGACATTGAATAATCTGCAGTGATAAGTGTGGACTGTGTAATAGCTCATGTTTGAAACTCACTCACCAATTCTGTTGCTCTAAGAACTTTATCAGTATATATTTTGTTTAAAACAAAATGGCGCTCTGCCATGGATACAATTTTGAATCTCAGTTTTGTACTTGGTACTTCATGAGTACACTTGTGTATCTCCCAGGTGAGGCCCTTTCCTGGGAGGAACAGTCTCCAACACAGTGATTTGGAGACAGGCATAGAAGATCAATTGTATAGCTCAGTTAAAACCAGTGGGACCATCAGCCTTTGAGATGCCTGGAATACATGAGAAATTAATTTTCAGGGCTGGAGAGTTGGCTCAGTAGTTAAGAGCATTGTCTGCAGAAGACCCAGATTTGAATCCCACCACCTACATGGCAGCTAACAACCATCTGTAACTCCAGTGCCAAGGGAATCTGACACCCTCTTCTGTCCTCCTTGGGCACTGCATGATACAGGTGCACTTATACACATGCAGGCATAACACTCATACACATAAAATAAAAAAAGAAAGAAATCAAAAAAGAAATTTTCCTCCTCCTCTTCCTCCTTCTTTTTCTTCTTCTTCTTGTTCTTTTTCTTCTTTTTCTTCTTCTTCTTCTTCTTCTTCTTCTTCTTCTTCTTTCTTCTTCTTCTTCTTCTTCTTCTTCTTCTTCTTCTTCTTCTTCTTCTTCTTCTTCTTCTTCTAGCTAATACATGCCATAACATCACTGACGAAATAAATTTTCTAGGCCCTGAAAACACCAGCTGGGATGTCTTCACATGTACTAGGGTCCTCTGAACTCCAGTGTTCAGCATACTCTTCCTTAAACAGATCCCTGCAAGTGACTTCTGGCCATGGTCTGTACCGAGCCTCCCTCAATAAACACAACCCTTTCTCAAGACACTCAACATGACTTCCCCACAGTGCATTTGTCTAAGAGCAGCTGCATGAACTAAAGCTAAAAATAAGCAATCCAGAGAAGCCAGAATCAAGTTTGCTAAGAATATGGAACATTAGAAGTGACTCTCGCTTAGGCCAAAAAGTTAAGAGTCATGGAGTGCCACTTTCAAACTTCATGGAGGGGCCCTTTTAGTGGCAGTTGCTGTATTCTGAGTCATTAAAACAAACATTTTGCTAAAAAAAAAAAAGTCCTCAGTACGGAAAGTATAATGTCTCCAACTGGGGAAATCTGTTTACTTCCCAACACATTCTCATGTTAGAACAAAAATAAGCAAAAAGCCTGATTTTCACCTTCCTCCACTGTCTGGCCCACTTCTGGTTTCCATCAGAGCTCTTGCTATGCCTACTGAGTCTCGCCACCTCTGGAGCCTCACCCCGTCTGTGTCTACACATCTTTCTCTAACTCCTATAGAAATGATTTTCTGTCCTATAGGAAGATACTACAGAACAGGTTCTATCCTAATGACACTGGCCACATCCATTCAGCTACATCAGGCGCGGTGCAAGCGTGGTAGGATTGTCGGGATATCCTTCTGTGCTTGTCGCCACCCACTCTTTCCATTAGCCCCACTCAGCTCCCTAACCTCAGCAAATGACCAGGTCCCAAAGCCTTCTTGCTTCCCAGAAGCAACTTAGAGCAAAGCCAGGAAGCATATTCTGCCTTTTGCTATATCCTATATTCACAGAGACAATAAAGAACACAGAAGACAAAGATAACTGGAATGCATTCAAGAACTAGAAAAAGAATTTTTTAAGATGTAGAGTTAGGAGACAACCAGTACTGAAAACAGTGGGTATTCCAGGAACTAGCAGGACCCAGTGGCTATATAGCTCCCCCAGGGAGGCCAGCCATAGGCCAAGGGGCTCCAGACATCACCAGGAACCCAGCAATGGAGCAGTAGGCTGATGGGGACCTAGTTAATACTATGACCATGATCCCTGTGATTCCCACATTACCTGCTATTCAGGAAGCTCCTGAATCCTAGAAGAAGAGGAATCTGTCCGGCAAGTGGGGATCCAGAGAGTAGCATCAAATAAACTCAAAGAAAATAAGAAAATGCAGCCCTTGTTTGATGAAGTATGATTCTCTTGTGTTAAACAAGAACCTCAGCTAGCACAGGGCTTCCCAAACTTTCTCTCTCTCTCTCTCTCACACACACACACACACACACACACACACACACACCACTCATGAACCTTATTATAAGGCAGATTTTGAATCAGGATGTCTGGACAGGTCTCAGATCCTGAATTTCCAACAAACTTACAGGTGATCCACATCCCTGGGCCTATGAACTGACTTTGAGATGCAAAGGTCTATCTTAGAGGTTAACAAACATCTAAAAAGAGTCAGATACCAAAGAGCCCACCTTTATGGGCCATGTAGTCTCTGTGATAGCCTCTGTCATGGTAGTACGAAAGCAGCCACAGACAAATTTATAAAGAAAAACTGACTGTGTTCCAATAAAACTATTCACAACACTGAAATTTAAGTTTCATATAAATTTCAACATGACATATTTTTCTGCGGTGTCTTTTCCAGCAATTTAAAAAGGTATTCTAGCACACACAACATACAAAAACTGTGACAGAACTATGCCTGGGTTTGGTTTGTGGGCTGATCCCTGGTTTAGGATGCCCAAAAGAGCCCAGAGCCCGATCGCGCCTCCTTGCTGATCAGATGAGATTTAATGAACAGCTCCTCACTCTGAACTCGTTTTTTTCCCACTTTTCCCTTATCCCTGATTTGGGGACAAGTGAATCCCAAGAAATGCTTCTTCAGAAATCACTAAAATGATTTAAAAGGCTGTCCTAAATCCTTCTTCTCCTAATAAGAGGCCCTGTGGAATAACAGGCTCCTATTTTAGTGAAACAGCTTTAAGGATGAGATTAAACTACAGCCACAGTTTCAGAGCTCGCAGAAAAGTGGCATGACAGGGGAAGGAAGTCAACCTTGCAAAACAACTCCGAGCAAGTTCAAAAGCAACCTTCACCAACTTTTATCCCCACGAAGCCCCGAGAAGATTCTCTCTGTCCCATTGAGCCTCACGTTCCACTCTTTCTCAAAAGAGAGAAAAGATTTCTATGCAGCTTACCATCCCTTCCACCATGAAGCAGCCTCGCCAGGCTGTCTTCCCAGGGATAAGTGATGCAGCCCACATCCAAGAGGGACACAGAGTTCTAGGGACAGATGTAGCTGGAGGCCAGGAAAGAGCCTCTACTCTATACCCTACTTCTCCCTTGAATTTTTCCTGGGTAAGGAGACCAAACCTTGGCTCAGGAACCTCTCTGTTCCACCATGTATGCTACACAGGTTTCATACACAGCAGTGAGACTGATGAATGAACATACTCGACCTAGCAGCCTGGGGCAGGTGGATTTACCCCCTCCCCATGTTGGCTGGGTATTCAAAGGGAAGCTCTTTCAAGGAGCCCAAGTATCTTTCTCACTGACTGGCTGCATCCCTATGTCACCCCATCCTGGACTCTGGATTCATATAATCTGTCTTGGTCTGTTCATTTATAAGTTCTGTTAACTTGGGCAAATTACTGAACCTTTAAGAACCCCAAGTTCTTTATTGATACAAACAAAAATAAACAATACATCACCCAGCTCGGGTGCTGCTGCTTTGTGTGAAGCACAAGCCGAGCAACTAATATGAACCCCCTGGGGTATATCAGCTGAATCTCAGCTTGCCCAATTGTGGAATGCTTGTAAAGAATGAATGACAACATAGATAACACCCCTAACACTTCTAGAAGACAGTCACCCCTCTCTCCTCTGGAGATAGTATCTTTCCATATGGACTCATGACTTATGACTGAGCCCTTCACCAAATCCCTCTTTTCAGACTTCACGCAGGACACCTGACACTCACTGGGACCATTTATAGAGGTATAGCTGGAGCTTCCTTTGACTTCTAGATCTAGCTTTTCTCTCCAGACATTCTAAAGGATCCGGTTCCCGACCGCTCCTCCAGACTACCCTGCCCGCCATACTTAGAACCGTTTAGGGCAGGAAGGGCTAGCCTCTTAAATAGCTGGGCACAAGTAGGGAGGGGCTGGGTAGTATAGGCACCTGAAAAGTCAAACACCCATCTCAGCTTCCCTGAGTCCATAATAATAAGAGCTGAACTTCAAGTGCCACAAAAAAAGCAGCCAGGTCATTTCACTGGCAATGATCCTCAGCATGATTTCACAGAAAATCCTATAATCCCTCTCTTCTCACAAAAACTCTGTACCCAATGGTAAGACCTATATCTGGCCCCAACTTAGCCATTACTTCCTCCCTAAGAAGACTTGCCCCGACATGCGACAACACATGCCAGCTCTCCATCTCCTCCTGAGACTGAAAGGAAACATGAAAAAGATTTAATGGAGGCTGAATAAACAAAATATGCTTCGTATGATGGGGAGCTGGGGAGTCAGGGCACAGAGAGGAGAAAGAAAATAGCGTAAAGAGAAATAAGTATAAAAAGAAGGAAATATCATAAATGCAGCTCATTTCTGGTTAATAGCAGGTATTTGTTTTGAGTGCTAATAATCTAATTAGCAGTCAAACCAATGCATCCTCTATTATCAGCTGATCTATAATTACTGCTCCATGCTGAGTATTTCCCCGGCACATGATAGCTTTCAACTTCTCAGCACAAACAACCAAATAATTGGTGTTATTATGCTAGATACAGGACGATTCCTCTCAGAGGGGTGATGCTGGGGAGTTTTTTAAAGCCATCCACGGCAGCCTTTGTATTTTGAGCAAGCATCTGTTGACTAATTCCTCGCTGTTCTCTCTGTAATCAATCCTGAGATATTTTTGAAGCACCTTAGCACTCTCGAGAGTCTGATACTTTGAAGACTCCCTTTTTGAAAGGTTAAGCCTGGGAGCAGACACATTCCCAGTGCTCTGCAGCAAAGTGGTATGAAAGCATAGCATATTTCTCCCTGAAAATGTTGTAAAGTTTTCTCTTCCAACATTGCCCTAAAATAACTCATCAGTTTCTGATACAAAACTATCTCACTCAACAGTTTCTAATCCAAATAAGGTGTGTATCGTTCTGGGATGCAGAACAAGCACAGGCTCTAGAGGCCGGTTACTAAGAAAATTATACTAAATTCCTACTTCAAGAAACAGAAATGGTGTGACTAAAGGAAATAAGGAAGTGTGGGGAGAATGTGGTGAAGGGGAAAGAAGGGAAGCAGGCGAGGGGGGTCTTGAGACACAGGGGTCTGGCTTGCAATCTATATCCTTTGCTTGCTTGTGAAAGCCTGACCTTAAGTCACTGAACTTGAACTTGGATCTCTCTCTCTCTCTCTCTCTCTCTCTCTCTCTCTCTCTCTCTCTCTCTCTCAATATGTAGCCTTCACTAGCCTGGTTCTCACCATATAGCCTAGGCTAAACTTGAACTCACGATTCTCCTGCCTCCACCTCTCAAGTGCTAAGATTATAGGCATAGGTCCACACAGCTCAAGGAACCCAGAGGTGTTCCTCTTCTGAAACAAAGGTAATGGCCCCTACCACACAGGGATCGTGAACAGAGGTCGAACCCAGAGAGCACCAGTGATCACAAGGGACTCTGTGCCGCTTCTGCCTCCTCCACTCATGCCAAAAAGAGAACCCAGTCTTCTATAAGCCAATAGATTATACCATATCCTCGCACTCTCTGCAAGTAAGCCCCTACCCTTCCCCTGTAAACATATGTGGGTTTTAGAATAGTTGTCCTATGGGGCAGCTCTGTCAGCCAATGTCCTACGCATGGTTCTTAGTGTCCCAAGCACCCTCCTACTGCCCCTGCTCTCCTCGAGGAACACTCTCTTCCTCTGATATAGCAACAAAAAGGTGAATACCCTGCACACACTACGGTCAGCTAGAAACCTCTACCACACCAGTTGTTAAAGTCTACAAAAGTGAGCAGGATTTGGGAAACTGCAAATTCCGACCCAGATCTTTCTCCAAGGACCATCTCATTCGGAGAAGAGAAAACAGTGGCTATAAAAAGAATCAAGCCTACTGTCAGGCTCTACCCCCTAAATGAGGTGTTAAAACCTGAAGTCACTCCAGCCACACTCAGTTCAGATTTTTCTTTTTGAACTTTCTATAGAAGCAGAACATACATGAGGGAAAAGAATGTCTTCAATGAATTTTCATGAGGTGAATTAGCCTGTGAAACCAGCACTCAGATCATGAACTTGAACAGCCCCATGTCCTCCAAAATGCTCTTATTACCCTTTAGCCACAAAGCTCAACCAAGGCCAACCATGACACTGACATCCAACATGAGACACTAGCTTTGGTATAAGCAGAACCCCCCATAGTCTGTAGGCCAAAAGTGACTTTTCTTCTGGCTTAGCGCAGAGAATAGATTCTTATATTCAAAAATATTTGAAAATACCAGCAGAAAAAAACACTAGATGTGAAAAATATATAAAATTCAAATTTCACTGTCCACACAAAGTTTTATTGGAACACAGCCATACCTACTCATTTACACATTGGCCCTCATACTACAGCTGCAGAGTTGAGCAATTGTATATAACTTGAAAAATGTATTATCTGGTCCTTGACATGAAAGGCTGCCAACTCCCACTTGAGGGTACGACAGGCTGAACTTCAAAACCTGCATGTGTGTTGGCTTCATGATGGAATATGAAACAGCGGGGGTCATATGAACACAGGCTCAGGTACTGTAGACACTGACAAAAACTGCTCCAAAATATATGCTAAATTTTGAGAGAAAATAGCAGCAGGAACCATGACCTCAGCTTAAAGAAAGGCAGGGAAAATGACAGCGCTGATCTGACCAGGAACTGAGCAGTGAACAAGCCATTGGGTTCCTCTCATTACTCCACCCACGTCTTTAAAAAAATACAGCACCCTTGGGCTGGAGAGATGGCTCAGCAGTTAAGAGCACTGGCTGCTCTTGCAGAAGACAGGGGTTCGAATCCCAGCACCCACATGGTACCTGACAACCATCCATAACTCCAGTTCCAGGGAATCCAAGGCCCTCATCTATCCTCCACAAACACTGCACCACACAGGTGTACTTAACATGAATGCAGGAAATACACTCATACACACTGAAAAAAATTTTAAATAAAATAAAAATACAGCACCCTTTAATGTTGCCAGGCTCTGCCACAATGGACAAGCATGAAAAAGTCACACATGAGCTCAGGATCTTAGCGTAGACTGTCAGGCTACAGGCAAAGCACTGGCTGAGCCCTTTCATAGCTTACCAGAAGTGTAGGCAAAATAACCCAGGAAGACACTTCAGCCTCCTGCCTTTATGCTTTGCTGAATTTGGGCATATACGTTTACTCACACTCAACTTTCAAGCCAGCCTGGAGTGTGTGAAGACTCAGCAGTCCATCTGCCAGGCAAAACTAAGCAGTCATCACTCCATCTTCCAGAATAACCAGCACAGCAGACACGAGCTGGGGCCCTCTGCAGCAGAGAAGGCAGGAGCTGAGGGGATGTTTGATGTCCTCCCAAGCCGCTTCCCTGGAGTCAACCCCCTGCACCTGCCTCACATTTCAAACAGGATGTGTTAAGTTCTTTCAAATGACATTTTTCCTCTTAGAAGGGAATTGCTTCTGATTGTTTAAGGGCCATATTCATCAGAAAAGGCATCAAGTCAAGTGTGTCTATCTTAATTCCACAACTTTGTTGACTTCTAAATTGAGGCAGCTTAGAAATAACATTTCCTGTGGTCAGACCATGCAGGCTGGGAGAGGAGGTGCCTGGGGGAGTGGGAGGCTCCCATCGTGAAACACAGGAGGTACTCAAGGATGGCACTGCACAGTGCGGTGCAAGGCACCGTCGCTCCTCTTCTCAAATCAAGTCTGCAACTTCAGCCCTGACATCTTCCCGTATCTCAGGTGCATTAAACTTGACCTCTCCTGGGAGAGGCCGGGGGTCTCCTGGCCTTACAAAGCCCTCCAGAGACAAACTCTGCATTTCCTTAATCCCTATCTCAAGTCCCTTCAGTAGGTAGAAAAGCAGTGTTGGTGTCTTACTGAGGGCATCATTTTATTGAGGGCATCCCTATTTCTCAGCAAGAGCACTCTCTTTTTGTCCATATGAGAATATGCATACGACTTACACGCCTAGGCAGTATATATTTCATTTTCTCTAGAAAAGAAATCTAACTGGAAGCTGGCCACGGACACAGTAGAAACAGCACATGTTATATAATAAAAATAAAATAGAAAAATAAGTCCCTGACAAAGTCCCTGCCCTCTTATAACCTCAGGTTTCGTATACCTGAGAAAACAAGAAGAATGGTAACAGCTGTCTCATAGGGGTGCAGTAAGGATCAGGTGAAGCATTCACTCAGATAAATGCTTTGTAAACTGTAAAATATCACAGGAAGTGTGGGGCAAATAAGCTACCTCTTATCTGCCTTTTCCTGATTCAGCCTTTAATTAGCCTGGTCTTTCAGCCAGTTTCTGTTCTGATGTCGACCACCTGCCCACCATAAGGACATTACTCAATTCAGAACCCAGCTGGCAGTCATCAATTGGCCATCTATTAATAGCCAATTATCTGGGAAGCTCAATTAATCCTTACACCACGTGGTGTGATCTTCCCAAGATCCTGGAAAACAATGGGCGTGTAATACAGGCCCCCGTGAATATTTCAACGGCCACCAAGGAATTTAGCATCCATTACTGCCTGTATGTAGCAGCTGCAAGTGATGGGCACATCAATATTGATTGGACCAGTCTCTATGTGGCTGAGGGCTGGGGGGAGATCGGGAATGGCTAGAATGTTCTCGGAGGAATAAGAGAAGCTACATAATTCTTCAGCCTCAACAACCAAAGAAGAAAATCTTAATATCCAAGAGGAAGAGTTGACCTCTTTGGAGAGAGGTAGTCAAGATGCAACACTCCTTCCCGTTCTGTACATGTTTCACCCATCCTGGAATAAGATGCAGAATGAGTGGAACAGCAGGATCCTAGCAAAGAAGCCTGCAGAGTTTCTGCTCCCTTCACCCAGCCTTCAAGCCCACTGGCAGAAATTTGCATGTGTGCTCTGCTCGCCTGTGTTTCCTTGAAAGATCTCTGTAGTACTTGCAGTTCAGAAAGACAAGTGACATGAGGAGAATTTAATTATTTTTCTAAGTGGCTAATCATGTCTCCAGGAAATAGTATGCAGAAGAGGCTTTGAACTTGAAATCAGCATTGTCCAGAAGGCAAGAGATCAGATGTCTCTTACTTTCAGCAATAATAGTTCCTACTGATGGAAGGCTGAATGGAGTGGCCCCAAGCCGAACTCCCCGTCCTTCAGAAAAAGCAGCTTCTGTGTCCAGAGCAGCCCTGTGATTCCAGGAACCAAAGAGACAGGCTATCCCTGACCTTGGAGCCTGTGAGGAAGTAGCGGGCTCATGCAGGGCACAGGGCATGGGGCCAGACCACGGCCGCCTCTTCAGACTTCTCAATGGGGCTTCTGACCCAGCACCCTGAGGCTCTCAGCCTTACAGAACCACTAGCATTTGTTTACGGACGTGTGAGAAAGGAAGTACAGAAGTGTCAGAAAAGCAGGAGGAAAGAGGGCGCCCCGGGTGGCATCGGGTGGCAGCAACATTTCTCACACCACAGCCACCACCTCCGCTCTGCCCTCAGCAGCTTCCTAGTGCTCATTAGGTCCTGTGATAGCAGCAGCTGCTGCCAAATGCAAAGACTGCCCCAGAAGGTCATTTCAGGCCATTTATTCTGAAATACCAAAATACTAGAGCCAGCAGATTTCAGGAGCTTCTACAGAACTCCCCAGGGCACCAGCGAGAGAGAGAGAGAGAGAGAGAGAGAGAGAGAGAGAGAGAGAGAGAGAGAGAGAGAGAGAAAATCCCAAAGGGATTTAATCTTAATCAGCTCAACATCTAAGGACTCAGCAATTGATTTGTTTTCAGTTAATCTAGAATTTCTGGTAAAATAATTAAAAGATAAGTAACAGGGGCTGGAGAGATAGCTCTGTAGGTAAAGTGTTTACCACACAAGCATGACGACCTGAGTTTGGATCACAGCACCCAAAAGCCAGACACTGAATGTGTGCTTGCAATCCCAGCCCTGGACATGCAGACACAGGAAGATCTCCAGCAAGTTCCAGGCACAGTGAGAGACCCTGTCTTAAGAAATAGCAATAATAAGGCTGGAGAGATGACCTAGCGGTTAAGAGCGCCGACCGCTCTTACAGAGGACCCGGGTTCGATCCCCAGCACCCACATGGTGGCCGAGAACTGTCTGAAACTCCAATTACAGGAGAACTCCAGTTCCAGGGGAATCCAACACCCTCTTCTGACCTCCACGGCATTGCATGACACGGGTGCACAAACTTGCATGCAGGCAGTACATTCATACACATACAGAAATAAATAAAATTAATTAAAAAATTAAAAAAAGAAATAGCAATAATAAAGTGGACAGCAATTGAGAAACACACCTGATGTTGACCTCTAGCCTTTACACACACCTGCATACATACAGAGACACAGAGACAGAGACAGAGAGACAGAGACAGAAACAGAGAACCTGTGGTATTCTCACAACTAACTCGAACTGGGTATCAGGATGGCCAGGCACCACCCATGCTACAGTGTACTGCTCCCCATTCACAGTGGAGGAGAGTGGGTGAGGAGGAGACTTGCTTGAGTTAGTCCTGGAACTGCCAAGGGTAAAAAGATGCCCACATTGCCATGTCTATACGCAAAGCCAAAGGGTAAAACCATATATGATTTTGACACAATGGGAGGCTTTGAGAAGGGCCAGACTTTGTCACCTGGCTCTAGTGAGTGCCTGGGGGCCACAGTAGGGGCAAGCTCACCACCTGCCTCAGGATAGATCAGGCCATGGGACATACCAGCTGCCAGCTGCCAGCTGCAGAGGGCACGGGGCACATCAAACTCTCTTCCCCAAACAGATGGCCAGGCTATTATTCTGGGTCTCTGGGGTGGATGTGCAGAAGCCGTAGCAGGGTTCATGCTCTCCCCCTAAGAGAAAACCTGGGGAGCTATCCTTGCTTCTAATTCAGATTATTTTCTAAAACACACTGGGGGTTTTGCAGTACTCTGGGTGCCATAGCGAAAATGTAAACATTAGAAACCAAACAAAGGCACACACAACAAATCTCTTCAAAATTGCTTCCTGGGAGCCTGATGGAGGATAAGACTCTTGGAAATTTGGAATGCTGAGGTGTGACAAAGGAGGCAGTCAGAGCACGCAGAAACCCTGGGCTTCCGGCCCCAGCAGACAAACTCCTTGTTCTATCCCTGCTCAATTTGCAAGTGACTTCTGATGAGCCATAACTAGCAGCTTTTAGTGCTTCAGATAGATGGGCAGCCTGGAGAAGGGCACGTGCTGGGCAGAAAGTGAGGTGCTCAGGTGCCTTCCTGCCTGCTTTGCCCGGCGACATCCTGAGCCCCATGACATCCCTGACCCCCGCGACATCCCTGAGCCCCGTGACATCTCTGATTTCAACAGGCATTCTGAAGCAGAAATGTGAGCTGGAGGTTCTTTTATTCTTATTAAACTTGGGGGGGAATTTCCATATATGAACACTGCATTTATGGCATTTTCACCTCTTCTCCCCTCCTCGAACTTCTCCCATGCTCTCCACTACCTCTTGAATTCATGACCTCTTCTCCTTTATTATTGCTACATATATAACTATATATTAACATATAACTATATATTAATATAATATTAATATTAATAATTATATATCAATATATAGTTATATATTAGTATTAATATATGAGTATATATTAATATATACATATATAGGTATATGTCTATACCTACCCAGTCATTTAGTATTGCTTCTATGGGTTAAGGGCTCACTACTTGGGATTGGACAACCTATCAAGGGACTCTTCCATGGAGAAAACTAATTCACCCTCTCAGTAGCTCCCCCTGTTGGCATGTTGCCTGGTGGTCCTTACAATCTTTCCACCCTCTTCCTTGATGTTCCCTGAGCCTTAGGCGTAGCAGTTGCACTACAGATGTCCCATTAGGCCCAAGAGGCCCATGGTCACTTATTCTCTGCGTTTTGAACAGCTGTGAATCTCTGTAACGGCCTCCATTTACTTCAGAAAAGAAGCTTCTTTGACGAGAGGTGAGAGCTACTCTTATCTGTGGGAATAGGAGAACTATTTAGAATACAGTTAGAAACTGTATTGACTTGGGAAAATGGCAGCAGTAGGTTCTCCTCTAGGGTCTATGACGTCTCTAGCCACAGGTAGTTGGACAGGTTTATACTATCCAGCAGGAATCCCCACATATTGAGCAGGTCTTAAGTCCAATTAGACAGCTATTGATTCCCTTCAAAATTTAAGTGCCACTGTTGCATCTTTGGGGATGTCTTGCCAAGCTGGTCATCATTGTGGTTCCTAGCCTTGCAAGGCTGAGTAGTACTACTAATTGCTTTTCTCCCTTGGTACCTTGCATAGGACCTTCCAGTACCATGAGGGCTAGTCCTCAGAGAAGAGTCTTCCATGTCTTAGGACTAAAGTGTATGGTGTCTTCAGCAATAGAGTCTTACCTTTAAGGTCTGGGAAGCAATCAAGGGCACTGGCCATAGGCTATAGTGTTTAGGGAGTCTCTTGGACCCTCCTGAGCTATACATCTGATAATGCATTATTAACATCCAGAATATACAAAGAACTCAAACAAAAAAGCCAAACAATTAAAATAAAGAATCAAGAAAACAAATGACTCAGTCAAAAACTGGGCTAAGGATTGAAACAGACAGTTCTCAAAAGAAGAAACAAAAATGGCTAAGAAATGTCTTTTAAAGTGTTCAATATCCTTTGCAATCAGGGAAATGCAAATGAACACTACTTTGACATTTCATTTACCCAGGTCATAATGGCTAAGATCAAGAAGATATCTGAGAACAAATCTGGGAGAGATGTGGGGAAGGGGAACCCTCATTCGCTGCTGGTGGGTTTTGTAAACTAGTGCAGCCACTATGAAAATAAGTGTGGAGAATTCTCAAAAAGCTAAAGCTAGATGTACCATATGACCCAGCTCTTCCATTCTTTGACATATACTCAAAGGTCTCTGTATCCTACTACAGAGACACATGCTCAGCAATACTCGTTGATGCTCTAGTCCCAATAGCCAGGAAATGGAAGCAGCTTAGACAGACAATGAAAATGTGGTACATATGCATGGTGGAATTCCACTCAGCTGTACAGGAAAATGAAACCATGAAATTTTCAGGCAAATGGATAAAACTGGAAAATATACTGAATGAAGTATCCCAGACCCAGAAGGAGCTCTAGAGGGGGATGGTAGGGGCAGAGGTGCTATGAAGGGGAAAGGGAAAACCAGGGAGGGGGGACTTAGCTATAGGGGGAGGGGAGGCAATGCAGAGAGAGAAGGAAGAAGGGGAAATAAATATCATTAGGGATGTTTGAAGAAGCCATAGAGAAACATGTTATCTCATAAGTTTTCTTAAGCATACATAAACGGAGTTACATCACATGGGGTGATGATGATCCTCCAAGAGCCTTAGACTATTTAACAAAAAACCAGTGAGATGGGGATTCTTGATCTTTGTCTTCAAAAGTGCCAGGCCCTATTAGGAAACAAAGGTTATAAAAGCCCCGCTCCCCAGGCTAACTCAGAGACTCTGTTAGAACACATATAACCCCTTGGGACCTGAGACAGGGCGTTCTGCCTGAGGGAACAAGGTCAGGAAAATTAAATGGATCCAGGATATGAGACAGACACTTAGTGCTAAGGACCAGAGAGCTGGATTCTGCAAAAGCTTCTGAGTCCTGGACCAACTCAGAGTGGGCCAAAAGTGAGCCAGGGCAAATTTCCCATAAATTTCATGGGATGAGTGCTCAGAGTTAAATTTTTTTAATAGATAAATAAATTGAAAAGTTGTTTTTTTTTTAGAAAGTAGATGCAAGTTCTTTCATAAATTTCTTTTTTTTTAAGTCATTTTCGCCAGGCATGGTGGCACACGCCTTTAAATTTTAATTAATTAATTTATTTTTTTGGTCTTTTTTCAAGACAGGGTCTCCCTGTAGCCCCAGCTGTCCTGGAACTCACTATGTAGACCAGGCTGGCCTTGAACTCACAGAGATCCACTTGCCTCTGCTTCCCAAGTGCTAGGATTAAAGGCGTCCACAACCACATCTGGCTATAACCTTTTTTAATTGGCAAAATTATCTATTAAATGGGGAATAAAACAAGTGTTATATTGTTAAAGCATTGATAGTATGCAAATATGACAGAAAGACAAGTTATTTTCTAATAACATTCGCTAGATTTCTAGTACAGAACCAATACATTTACATGGGCTGGAGGCATTTTATTCAAAGCTTTTACATGTCTAATACCTTCCTCAAAAATTGCCCTCAGGCCTGAAATTCCTTTACTGTAACTAAGCCCTTGGACTAAATTTAGTTTCTTGGAAATAAGAGACAAATTTGCTTCTTAAAAAAAATTATCAGCTATTGTATAATTTTCCAAATGATAAACAAATGACAGGAGAGAAAGTAAATGAAAACATTTTTCAGGTCTTTTTAAGTGATACATTAAAATACAGTTTGAATTAAAACATCAAACTCATATCACATGCTTTTCAATTAGAAATTAGAGCTTTGATGGATAATTTGGGTATAGGGAACCAGTATTAAAATCAAATCAACATGAAAAAGTAAAGTTTAAAGAAATCTTTAGTTTCTCTGTTAATAGAACATGCCCTTCTTGTGTGTGTGTGTGTGTGTGTGTGTGTGTGTGTGCAGGCATGTGCATGTTCAGATGGGGATATATGCATGTATCTGTGTGCTAAACATGTGTGTGAGCCTGAGTGTGGAGGGCAGAGGTGAACCTCAGGTGTCATTCCTTGGGGCTGTCCACCTTTTTTTTTATTTTTTGTTTAATAGGTTTTTGTCTGTGTGGTGTATGTATGTGTTCATCTGGTAGGTGTCTATCTGGGTGTGTGCATATGTGCACATGCATGCATCATGTATCTGTGTGTGTGCATGTGGAGGCAGAGGTAGACATCAAGTATCTTCCTCAGTAGCTTTCCACCTTATTTTTTAAACAGTATCTCTTACTGAACCAACTCCGCTGGACTGCGTGGCCTCCCAAGCTCTAAGACTACACATGCACACTGCCATACTAGCTTCTTTATACAGTTGCTGAGGGTCACTGATTTGATTAGACTGACTAGCAGGACCCTCCCATCTCTGCTTCTCCAGAGCTGGGATTCCAAGCACACACTATCATGCCTCACTTTTACATGGCTGTTGGGGACTCAGGTATTCATGCTTATGCAACAAGTAGGCAGACACTTACTTGACTGGGTTATTACCCCAGCACTTAGAACCAGTCCTCCTTGAAACTAAGAAAAAAAATCCAGTTTCTTTCTTTAATCAGGACTGTAGCACATCTTGTCCTTGTCCACACCACTCAGATTGTGACCCACTCGGCATAGGTTATACCAGGCCTCATGTGAAGACATCATCACTAGGCAAATGGGGATGTTTCCTAGAACAGTGAGGAAAGGAGAAGGGCTGGAAAGCCTAGCACCAGACCTCAACAGAATCCCCAGGGAAGCAGGATCTAAGCATTGGGCAGTCCCCAGCCCAGGAGCTTTCACCCATCTCTACACCATTCTCAACTTCTCTGAAGATGTTAAGCGCAGGAAGCCTATTGCTCTTGCTTTGGAAAATAATCTGACCCTCTCCACCATGCTGGTATTTGGACTTACAAACAAACAACAGCAGATAAAACAATGCCCCAAAGTGAAGACTTGAGAAACTAGACTCCGAACTTCTCCTATTTCCTGGTCTGCATCCTCCCTGCCCAAGGGTAAGGCAAAGGATCCAGAAGTTCTCTTCCCTAAGGAAAGCCATGAAGCCTCAAAAGACTAATCTAACACACTCTGTGTGTGTTAGGGCTGATCGTAAAGAAATCCTCTTGCCTACCTTGTCTGATAGTAGATCAGATCATAAGACCTTCATTTATAAAGGGTCCTGCCCAAATACGGCAGGAAGAGATGCAGCTCAGGGAGGCTGAAAGAATCTAAATAGACAGACCCTCCAGCTCCCACTCTCTTTACCAAGATTGGATTGTAGCCCCTTTTCCAGTGGTATTTCTATTCAGCTATCAATTCTCCATCAGATGCAAGATATATCTTACACGGTACACTCTGGGTCTTTGGACCTTTAATCAGAAGACTCTATGTCATGTAAAACTACCACAGAGTTTGTTTTCATTTTCTCTTGTTAATTTCTCTTTTATTATAGGGGTGTGGACCATGATACTTCAGGCTAAGTAGGAAAGAAACCACCCTTTTTTCCCCATCCCTATACTGGGAAGAAACTTTAACAGGATGAAAATTTCCCCAAAGCCTTGGCATATTCAGGCAGAGGCTTCACCCATGATTGCATAGTCCACACAAATGCCTAGTGTACTAAGTTCATTCAAAACCTGAATTTTTCCCAGTGATAGACTATCGAATATGCCATCTGAATTCTTACTTCAGGCTGACGAGATGGCTTAGTGTGTAAAGTGTTTGTCATGCAAGCATGAGGATCTTGGTTCAAATCTCTAGAACCCACAGAAAGCAGAACATTACATGGAAGTCCATGTGTGTAGTCCTAAGTAATCCTATAGCAAGATAAGCGCCGAGACCGAACACCCTGGAGCTCACTGGCCAGCCAGCCTGGTCTGTGCTGCAGAAAAGTGAGGAGAGACCCCATCTCAAACAAGGTGAAAGACAAAACCAAAACCCAAAACTGTCCTCTGACATCCATATGTGCACCATGGCACATGTGTGCCCAGAGTCACATGTCTGAACACACACACACAAACAAACAAAATAAAATCAATCTTTGCACTATAAAATATTTCTTTTTTTTTTTTTTTTGAAACAGGGTCTCCCTGTAGCTCTGGCTGTCCTGGAACTCACTCTGTAGACCAGGCTGGCCTCGAACTCACAGAGATCCGCATGTCTCTGTATAAAATATTTCTTAAACCAATCTCAAACATTGACTAAGACACTCATAGGACGATCCTCCGCTCCAGGATGTAATCCATCCAGTAGGGCCTTCTGAGCACTTGTGAATTCCTTTTGATATGGTTGCTACTTTAGACATCCTTGATTAAACACACATAAACACACACACACACACACACACACACACACATACACACACACACAGAATACTCCAGGGGTGGAGAAGCTCTGGAAAGTGAATGGAGAGCTCACACTGTACACAACTCCAGCCTAGCTGTAACCCCCATGAGTGGATCTTCAGGCTATTCATTGAGTTTACTAGCAAGGAAAAAGTTTGAGGCAGGCAGCCCCCAGAACACTCCCATTTTATTCTTGTCCTAATGCTCCCATTTGAAAAGCCCTGTTATTTTGGCCCAAATATCTAATTACTCAATCTCATTTGCAAAAACATATTGTCTCCTATGTTGGTTGTTGTGAAGATTAAATGAGCTAATACATGTGAAATAGTCTGTGATTTTGTTAAACACGGCATTAGCAATTGTTACATCATCTGAGTGAAAAGGTTCACACCAGCTTAGGTCTGTGAGCACACTCATGAAGAAAATCACTTGTCCATGTTCACACAAGGCAACCACACAACACAACAGAGTTGGCATTCTTCATCTAGCTCTCAAATGCCATCCTCCGAAAGGCTGCTTCATAGTCAGTCACAGGGAGCAAAACTTCTAATTCTAGGACCTTCTCCCCAATCCACAGAATCAGAATCTCTGTAACAAACCCAAGACTCTACATGCCAACCGAGCTCCCCAGGTGACTCTGACATGTGGTCAAGTTTGAGGGAATACAGCATTCTAGGAGACATGTTGTACAAAGTTTCTGTTCATACCAATCTTGGGGAATAAAACTATCCCATTTTCTGTTCCTCATCCTCGTTCTTATGACACCTGCACACACACACACACACACACACACACACACACACACACACACACACATGAAGATTCAGAGGGCTATTCAGAAGCATACACACCACACACATGCAGTCACACATACAGGTGAAAAGGAAGGAGGAGAAAACACTACCCCCCATAAAGAACCCCTAATAATAAAAGGTGTTGAAAATTCAAAAATCTATAGAATTCAGTAATTGTTCTAGAAGGATACAAAAAATGAGGAGTGGGTAAAATGCTCTGACAAAACCTAGGAGGTCTTCTGTGGGTACCCAACTCTGTGACAGACTCCAATAGGAGACCACTCATTTGTTTATAATTCTGCCTCAGCAAGGAACTTACCAGAGCCTTCCCTCACCTTTTGCCACAGGACAGGGACGTGCTCATCACAGCAGGCCCCAGACCTAGGGGAGACCCTGGCATGTGGCTGCCTACCATCACCAAATGTGTGTTGAGCACGGGCCAGGATAAGAGATGGAAAAAGAGAAAGACAAAGTATACCCTGAAGGAAACTGATCTCTTGTCCCAGATCTCTGGGGGCAAGACTAAGAATAAGTAAGCTTAAGGTAATGAGATTCAGTGCAAAACAGAGAAAGTTCATGTCCCTGCAGGCATCATTAACTGCATCACAAGAAGCAGAACCACCTAGGAAAAAGGAAGAAAAAACCCTACAGATCCATGGTCAGAGTCTCTGTGAGTGAGAAAATAGAGCCTGTGCTGTTATAAAGGTAGGCACTTTACATAGGTGCTGGTAGGCACCAATCTGATCTCCTCACTTCCCTATTTAGCCCCTAAGACCCACAGTCCTTCCCGGCTGGACCCTTACACATTGCCCTAGCCTCATCCCTCCCTCTGGCCTCCACAGGCTTCATGCTGTGCTGTTCCTCTAAGCCCGCCTTACCCTATACCTGGGATGGCCTCCACCTACTGGCCACTGGTCCATCCTCTCACTTCAGCTCCGTTACATCCGGGTCCAGGAAGCCTCAGGCTCCCATGGCACAGAGCAGTGGGCCTGTCTGGCCCTTCACCCCACATGTCTTGGTCCACTGATGAGCAAATCTCCCTCCTCAGGGAGCATCTCCATATGCCACAGCTCCTAGTGCACAGCCTGGCTGCACAGGTGCTAAGTAAACGCTTATTTCAATCAACTACCATCGGCAAGATCCCAAAACTTGAGTGTCAGTGCACTTGGTGAAGAAAGATCTGTGAGGATCCAAAGGGGAAATCCTGAGTTCGGAGGCTTAAGTGGCCTAAGGCCAGTTATTTAAGAGACTCTCAACCTACTCCCCGTCCTTGAAATAAGGGCAATATCCAATTCATAAACTACTTGTGAAGAAAGCACCTACTGTGCACGCAGAACACAGTTGGCCCTCCCTACTGAGGTATTCCTCCTCTCCCCTTTCCCACCACAAGCTCCTCCAAGGCTTTCGCCCACTCCCTAGTGATTACCCTGGCCCCAGTTCATTAAGGTTGCCTGGCTGCCACTAAATCCCCCAGAGGCCTCCCTCCAAATCCCTTGTTCAAGTCTTTGGAAGAGGAGAGGGCTCTGAATCCAGAGGGCGAGCCTGCAGGGGAACCCTCCATTCCTCCACGCTGCACTGACTGGACCGGAGTTGAGAAAGCCACTTGAATTCCCATTTCCCCAACTCCCCGCCAATACCAAGGCTGCTGTTACTACAAGCTCCTCAGTGATGTTTTGGACACATTCAATTTCCAACACAGCTAAGAGGAGGGGGTTCAGTTTACAGAGTCCAGTGGCGACAGCCCGGGAGTGCGGGGGTGGGCAGGAAGGTACCAGCCTAGAGGGGAGCTCTACCGAGAAGCCCCTGGGCGGGCACTGCACCCAGGTCACCAGCCTCCCCTGCTCCGGCCTGGCAGCTACTAGAAGAAGGTCAGCACAGCCACCAGACTTCTCGGCCAGCGATGCCACCCACCCAACCTCCAGCGACCCTTAGGCTGCGCCCGCCCACCCCTGGGCTTCTGGTGCGCAGCGCCCCCTCCGCCGCCGGACCGCCGCTTAACTTGGGAGCCCCACTCCACTCGCAAACGCGCGCGCCCACCACCCGCACCCACCGCCACTTACACACGCCGCGGATCTGGAGACCCGAGCTTACTAAATTCCACAAACCTCCGGTGCCCGCCTCCCGCGCCCGCTACCTGCTTGCAGCACCCAGACCCCTGCCCCGGCATCCCTGGAGCCCTCTAACCCTGCGCGAGGACTGCGGGTCCTCCAGCCTGCCGAGCCCCGCGCCCTGCGCGCCGCCCAACCGCCTACCTTGGGGGTCTGCACTTCGGGTCCCAGCGGCACCTCCAACTTCCTCTTGGTGACCCAGAAGAACAGCAGCACGGTGATCCAAAGCACCCCGAAGATCGGCAGCGCCAGGCGGCGAGTCAGGCGCCGCATGGTCCGCTCTGCCCGCTCCTCTCGGCGACGACGCGTCCCTGGGGCACCCCCCGGTGGTCAGGGGCGGCGGGGCACCAGCCGCCCGAGCGCCCCGCTCTCCCGGAGCGCCGGTCCAGGGATCCGGGTGTTGAGAGGCGGGATCCTGCCGGGCGCCCCGCCCGCTTCGGAGAGCAGCGTGCGGGAGACCGGGCGGCGAGGGGCTCCCGAGACTCAGACGCGGCGGGAAGGGGCGAGAGGCCGCCCAGCCCGCGCCCGCTCCGGCTGGAGAGCCGCGCTGGCCGCAGGATGCTCCGCGCAGCGCCTGCTTTTGCCCGCGCAGCCGCCAGGGAAACTGACTGGAGCGGCGGGGAAGACGGAATCCGAGGCTGTGCCCGGCACCCACCGAGGAGCACGAGGAGGAGGGAGCGTAGGGGGAGGGCGGGCCCGACAGACAGACTGACTCCGGGGAGAGCCGGGCGGGAGCGAGCCGGCTTCTGGCCCAGCTCTGCGAGGGGGCGCTATCGCCGCCCGCCGCCCGCCAGCGCGCGCTGTGCAGCGACCTGGGGCTCAGCTCCCGGACCATCCGAGGAAGACGCTGGGCGGGGCGGGAAAGGTTTATCTAGGCTACCCGCTACCCCAGCGGCACGCCGGGACCCGAGGGCCAGGGCGCTGCTGGCCCTGCCTGGAAGGAGTTCCCTCTCGCTGTGGGGGCTGCACGTGGTGCTCTCTCCAGGGTCCGCGCCCCTGAAGCCAACGCTGGGATAGTGGGGCTGAAAGAGCTGCTGTCAGATCACTTACTTGGCCGTTCAAGGGCCAAGGTCTAGTTCAGCCAACTCCCCCAGGTATTTTCTTGGTCTTCCTGCAGGTACATGGCAACTTTTTCTGCTTAGTGGAAAGCCGAGCTGGTCTATATTTAACTTTAAAGATGTCCTTTAAAAATTAAGGCACAATTATCTCCAGGAGAGATTTTCTCTCCTTGTAAGTATCAGTGCCTTGGACCTTCCAGACTGTGGGGGGTAGGGGGTGGGAACAAACTTAGACTAAACAAATGGGGCTGTGGGAAAGTGCCTGCCCGGGGCACGAGGATACTAAGAGCACAGGGTTATCTTTCAAAGTCGCCTTTCCCAGCCGCTTTAGGAAGTGCCTCCTCCTTCCACTTACAGTTTAAAATCACTCGAATTTAGAGACAAATCCTGCTCCCACGTAGGGCTCAGGTAGGCTGGGATAGGGGCCTTGTCGCTAGACTACCAGCCACACTGGCAATGCAAATCATTAGCTAAGTCCTGTTTCTTCCCTGGGCCTCACATGCCCATATTAAAATGGCTATGAACACTAAATACAAGGTGTGGGTCTAACTTGAGCGATCCAAGAGGCAAAGTGAGAAGTTCTCTCAGCCTGGGGAGCAGTGGCTGGTAGAACCTTGCTACTTCAGTTGAGGGGTACTTGCTCTGAATGCATCTCCTTTCATGGAGTCAGTATAATAGTGGCACGCACACCTGACGGCAGGTGAGGAAGACGTCAGTGAGCACTACAGAATTCCTCTTCCAGTAGGATAGAGCCAGGAGAAGCGCTCAGAAACAGAGGCCCCAGATAAAGCCTGTGATTTTGGTACGTTGTCCTTCAGCCATAGGGCAGCCCTGCCCCACAGCACTTCAGAGTCCTGAACCAAGGCTGCAGGTAAGTTTTGTATCAAAACAAACAGCCAGAAAAACCTTGCCAACCCATCTCAAGATGCAGCTGAGTTTGCAGAGCACCACAGAGACCCCTGGAGATAGTCTTCAGTTGCCTTTGTTAGATTCTAACCACTGAAAGACTGGGTAGGTTCCCCAGATGCTGATTCTGGCCAGGCAAAAGCCCAAGTAAATGACTGTCTTGGGAGGGGTGGGAAATGGCAGGAGCACCCACTCCTGCAGCTTTCCCAGCTCCCTGGATCTCTTCCAGAAGCCTCGCCCTGGCCCTGCAGTCCTGAGCCTGCACAGTGTTGTGCGCAGGCTCTGCAGGGGACCCCCAGGCAAGCTGCTGTGCTGCTGTGAGCCCCAGGCAGGAGCTGCAGCACAGGAGTCCATTGCTCAGCGCTTTGTGATGCTGCTTCAGAGTAACAGATGGCAGACAGTTACACAACACCACCGCCAAGCTTTGGAGATGGTGCAGCCCCACACTGCCTGCTGCCGAGGTGCCTCGTTCTGACTGTTTGCCATATGGGGAAACCGAGGCCCTGTAGTGAGACAGCTCCACCTTGGGGCCTGTAATACTGGGGAGAGTGGAGATTTCCTTCCAAAGTGCTTGCTTCCTGAATGATTATTTTGTCCTCCGTTCACATGGGGAAAAGTCCCCTGGGCCTACAAAGAGCTGTCAAGGGAATCCATTTTCACTAAGTGTCACTACTTGATCAACCAAAGGGCATACCGGTGTAGGTTGTCTGACCAGTGTCAGTATAGTTAAAATAGATTTTAGGCAGGTATTCAAACATCTGGAAGCCAGGTGAGTCTCCATGCAGGTCCTCACACTGCAGACCTCTCCTGGGACCCAACATATTTAGAGGCTCCCATGCTTGGAGTGATATTTAAACCTCTTTAATAATCAGTTTAGGGTTGGAGAAATGGCTCAATTGGTAAAGGACCCCAAATCGATTCCCAGAACCCACATAAAAGAAAAAAGCTATACTCTTGTAATTCCAGACCTGAGGAGATGGGGACAGGTGGATCACAAGGTTCCCTCACCAGCCAGCCTAGCCTACTTGGGATTTTCAGGCCAGTGAGAAACCCTGCCTTAAAAAAATACCATGGATGATGCCTAAGGAATAACATGCATATACACACATATACGCATGCACACACACACACACACCACACCACAGCAGCCTAAATAACACAGAGCACTGTTGATCCCACTGGGGTATTAGCTATCATTGCTGAGTAATCCAAACTACTTTTTTCTCATCACAGCCAATATGGGGAAGAAAAGCTCCCAGCAAAAGATTTAACATGGCAGGAAATGAGAAAAATAAGTATGCTCTGAATTAAGACTCTCCCGCAGCCCTGCACCTCCTGGTCATGATTCCTAAGCCAGCTCATTACTCTTCGGTCTCAGTTTTCCCCTGTGTAATGCCATGTTCTTGCAAAGTTACCCCCCCCCCAGCTCATGCATGTAGAGGTCTGCCCTTCCTTGTCTCTGGATTTGGACTCTGTCACTCTTGTCATTGGTAACTTCTGTATAAGCTGTTCTCTTCTCACCACTGAAGACATTAGAGAGCAAATTGGGTACTGGAGCAGATGTGAGTCATTCATGTTAGTATAAAAACTATGGAATAAAACCCATTATGGCCCCGGAAAGCTGTGTAAAGCAGCATATGGAGCAAATGTAAGCTGGAGACAGGAGGAAGCTGCGAAGTCCGATGCATATGCTCTCTGGCAGCGTTTGCTACGCGTTTTCACACTTTGCTCCTCTTTTCCTTTAGCTGTCCTCCTGTCATTCTCTCGGCTAGGCTCGCTGCACAGCCTGCAGCCTTTGTTCCTTTTGGATTCCATTCCCCAAGTCCCTCCTCTTCTCACACGGTGTGAGTTCAGGGAATGTGCTTGCATACGTGGCTGTGCGCCATCTGCACACTTACCAGACCTGTCACCACCAGGGGCCAGGCAATTTTCTATGGAGGCCTTGCCTTCTCCTGTACCAGGGGGAAAGGTAAGCAGTGGCCAGGCAGATGGCGGCACGGGAAGATGAGATGCATGCACACTGCCCCAGCTCTGGCAGGGTTCCCCAGCAGCAAAAAAGAGCGGTAGAGAGAATTCAAAGATGTCTGTCTTTATTCCACAGCCCTACGGGTACAGGTCTTTGAGCCAACCCCTGCCATGGGCCCTGTTCAAGTTCTCTAACTGTAAATAATGCATCAGCCCCCTTTGCCTCTGTGTTCTTGTCTCTTGCCACTGTAGATCCTGTCAAAACCACATGTCCTGGGTCTCCTGCAAGGGCTCTTTCTGCAGTGAATGATGGAATCATTTAGGCTGAGTGGTAAATGAGAAGGAGCTATTATCAACCCCACACTCGCTCTTTTAACACATTGGCACATCTTTGTCAAAAGAACAAAGCTGGTGCTTTTCCTCTCATCTTTGATGAGTACATGGGTGGATCTGTCTAGGGGGTAAGGCATCTAACAGTCACATTTCTACATCTCTCTATCTATTAAACATTTGCTTTTTTCTCCTTCTACCTCAGCCTTACCTTCCACTTTTTTTCTTGTGTAGTGCCATATAATTTGCTTCCTTGAAAGGGTTTTCGATTTTTGCATTTCAAAAGCCTGCTTTTTCATTATTCTGAAATGCTCCCAAACTTTCTTTGTTCCTTATCCAAATGCCAAGCGTAAAATCAACGACTGTTACAATGATAGGTCTTTGCGAGTTGTAGAAACTTCATTGATGCTGCCCCAGCACTACGATTGGAGACATTGCCCTTCCCCCACGTTTTGCATAGAAAATGCAAAGCTCAGCTTGTGTAGGAGTGACTCGGCTTAATGAAAAGAGGAAGAAAGATCTTTGAGCTGAATTACCTGAGGATTCTGAAAGATGAGAGCACGATTGAAGCAGAAAGACAGGATTCCAATGACATATGTCGGATTCCAGGTCCTATGTGTAAGAGAGGCGCCACCCACATGCATCATCTCTCACGGTCAAAGGCTCTCATCCTTCTTTAGGCTTCATGGAGGTGGGAGCTGGAGGTCACAATGGGTAGAAGAGCTAAGTCTCAGAAGGAACTGAACTGTGTGGGCCTCTCCAATCTGTCAGGATTTTCCACAGAGAGCTGCCAAGCATTCCTCAAGAATGGACGATAACAAAATAGGGCGAACCTCTGGAGCTCAAGGGCACACTCTCTGTAGAGTCCATAGCGGGTGATGCGAACTGAGAAGACTGATTCCATGTGTCAGTCTGCTTAGGTTTCTTCTGCTCAGTTTTCCAGCATAATTATCAACACTGCCCCCTTTCATGCTTAAGAGATTTCTAATTTAGACAACAACTTGATGACTAACAAGAGGATTTCCAGTGAAGTTTCTAGAAGGAAGATTGTTTTTCTTAGATGACTAAGAACCTGGGTCTTTGCTCTTCCAAGATTTTATGGACATACTGAGTTTGAAATCGCCTAAACATTCACATGAGACTGTTGAGTACTATTCTGAGTAAATTACATTGAAGATATTTAATTGAAGATAATATAGACAAATCAAGCTGGCTTTGCATGAGGTAATTGTGTGGCACACATCAGTCAGCAATCTTCCAATCGATTGTATCCATACAGCCGAAGATGCTTCACTCATGTAGTAGCTCAAAGAACCAAGGAAGCAGCTCAGTCCCTTCAGAAGTCAAGAAGTTCTTGAACTCAGACTCTAATCATCCTCCCAAGTACCATTCCCTCTCACCTACATACCCTGGGACAATTGATGCTGGTTAACTGGGGCTGAAAAATCAGCTGTAAGTAATAAGAGACCAGCATCACTGTGGTGAAATCTTCTGGGAAGAATTTCCCCAGGGTCTGCACACAGAAGCTATGTTCCAGAAGGGGCCCAAGCCTCCATGTCAAGCCAGAAGCAGGACTTGGTAGTGTGTAAGAGTCTCCTATATGGTTCTGGTGTTGAAATTTGAGGGGGTCACAGAGTGCAGCCAAGGCTTGGCACTGTGAGAGGTCAGGAAAGACCATTGGTGGAAGTGCACCTCGGTTGCAGTGAAGACCCCAGGATTGCAGGGGTCATGGAGAAAAGCTGAGGCTTTGCACCAGGAGAGGTCAGAAGAGACCATTGGTGAAGGTGCTGCCTCAGTTTCAGTGGCGACCCCAGCTTTTTGGAGATGCCAGGACCATAGGATGACCACCAAGAGCAGCAGCAGGTGTGGAATAGAGTCAGTCTGGGCCTGTGAGATGAGCTGTGTGTGCCATGGATGGCAGAGTCAGAGAAGGGGAGCTGTTGAGACCCTTTGGAGCCCAGAAGATCATGAGTGAATCCCAGGTGTCCAGCTTTGAGCTACATTGCTGGACTTAGGTTTTGTTTGAGTGTGCCTGATTCTTCCCTTTGAAATAAGACAGTACTTGCTTTGGATTTTACAGCAGCCCTCAGTTAAGAGACTTTTAATAGACTGTGAACTTTTTTTCACATAAATTTATTTTTATTATTTTTTATCAAGTCTAGTGCTCCCCCCCATTCCCCCACCCCACTAGAGCTCATGCATTCTGCCAAACATGCTTTTCATCTCTTTCTCATAGACTGTGAACTTTTAAGTGGACATTTTAAGGACTGTGGGGCTTTTAAGATTGTACTGTCTTAGGTCGTGATTAATGTTAACATCATACTTTGGGGATAAGAACTGGAAAGGTGGTGGTTTAATAGTGATGTGTTTTGTGTATCAAGTTGACAAGGGGTCAATTGTGCTGGATTGCTTTAGTGTCAACTTGACACACCTGGGTTGAGGGAGCCTCAACTGGGGAATTGGCTCCATTGGATTGGCCTGTGGCCACATCTGTGGAGTATTGTCTTGACAGTGGAGCAATGTGGGAGGGCCCAGCCCACAATGAATGGTGCCACCCTGGGTAGGTTGTTGTGTGCCGTATAAGAAGGCAGGCTGGGCATGAGCCAGGGGAGCAAGCCAGTGAACAGCATTCCTCCATGGCCTGTGCTTCAGCTCCTGCCTCCAGGTTCCTACCCTGAGTTCCTGCCTTGGGCTCCCTAAGTGATGAACCATGACCCAGGAGAGGTAAGCTGAATAAACCCTTTCCTCCCCAAGTTGGTGTCGGTCAGAGTGTTTTGTCACAGCAATGGAGGACAAACTAGAACAGCGGGTCAAGAACATAATCTGAAAAGATGCACTGGGATGATGCGGAGGAAATAGTGGTTAAACACAGTAATAACAGCAGAAGGGAACGCTGGGGGCCTTTGGAGGCCTAGGAGTGATCGTGACAGTGATCATTTCCAACACACAGGTACTGAGTTTTTCAAATTGTCAACAGAAATAGTTGTCTAGATGGTGATGTGTAGTAATGCAGTCTTTTGGATTTTAACTGTGGTTAACTAAATCACTCCTTCCCTTTTGTCATAAAGAAAATAGATGGGCTAACCAAAACGGGTCTATAATCTGGATCCAGCCTTCTTATTGCCAGTTTGCAAACTGTATGTGGCCACAGACCATTAGATGGTCCCGAATACTGTCTCCTACCTTGGAGACAGATATTATCTAGCTAGGACAAAGGAGAAAATGGATCAGACTGCTTTAGGGTTCAATGAGGGACCATGGAGATCTTCTAGTTCAGCACTCCTCTATTTGTACTTGAAGGGATTACAGCCCAGAGAATCTGTATAATCTGTAAACAGCAAAGCAGCACATTCATGATCAAGTTTGGGCTATGCCATATCAACCCTGCCACCATCCCAGTTCCCACTCCCCATATACCAGGCTCCTCCCAAGGAACATTCTTCTCTAGCTTTCACAAGCCAGGTGGAGCAGACACACTTCTGGGAATGGAGGTGGGGGATCTAATAATGCTAGACATTTCCAGATGATCAGTAAAACTATCAACAGAGACATTTTAAACACAGAGTCTGAGCCATTTGCTCTGAGGAATACCGATAAATACAAAGCCTCTCTCCTACTTTTTCAGAAAATATATACCGGTAATTTGAATGAAGTCTTCAGTATTAAAGACCTGGCCCCTCCTCCTTTGTTTCTCTTATGTGACATTATAACTCTTTTTCAGTGACAAATTGGTCCACCTGAGAAATATCTACCTCACAACAGGAAAATCATTTTGGGAGCCCTACTCTGCACCTGTCTTCTCCTTCCCTTACTAAGTGCAGTACAAATATTAATTAAACATAGATTATTTGAAAAGTGCTCTTAGCATTTGAACTTAACTGGGTTGAGTCAGAAAATGATATTAATACCATCCCCCGGTGGGCAGAATGCTGGTTGTTTTTTTCCTTAAAAAAATAAAAACTCTTTCCTTTTGCAGTTTTTTCTATGCAGACAATTTATTTGGTCCATCCTCTGGGTATCTCACCTTTCATGTCATCATTTTCATGAGACAAGTGAGAATAATATTTCTCTTGTGCTCTAAAGAGCCAAATCCCCTTCTCTGGCTTGATCCGACAAAGGCCAGTTTGAAAGGTAATGAAAAAGAAGCCTGACGTACAGTCCAAGCACAAATCCTCAGGGAGAAATAATGCATCTCTTTTGGGGAAGAGAAATCGCTTATACTTATGAGGTAGGAGATTTTCAATTTATAAAGGTTTCCTATTTCTTTTGATTGCCAGGATAACTGCATTCCAGAAAGGTTGGCCTTCTCCTGTAGAAGACAGAACTGCCTCTCAGATGAATCTGGGATGATGCAGATGCAAAAATGATGAGGGAAAAGCATCTCTCTCCACATGCTAGACCACCAGCCTAGAGGACTTTGAAGGAGACCACAGGGTTAAAATCCATTATGCAGAAGAGGAGAAAGTTCCTCTCACTGGTTTCTTCCCCCCTCGCTGCTCCCAGGCCTGAATTCCAAATTGATTTCCTTAATAACTATTAAAGATCTTTTTAATTAAACCAGGCATCCTCTTCCTTGGCAAACTTTTCTTGATGACATCTCTGGTTAATTAAAGGTTTAAGCTGCAAAGACATATTACATAAGAACAAGGAAAGCTTCTTTATGGGATGCCAGGGAAGAATCCTGCTGATTCTTACTGCAGAAACCCAGCTCTGCCTGAGAGCTGCTCTGTCTCAGAAGCAAGACCTCAGCAAGTGTTAGGAGGAAAGATGACGGTTGAGGTTCTGTTTCCTGAGTTTCAGTTTTCCTTTTCTACTTGCCTCATAAGTGTTCATCAAATACTTCTCATTAAAACCATCATTCATTTTAATCCCAATTCACCCATGCTGACAAAACATTGCTACCTTTTCATCCAAAATTCCTCAGGTAGTAATCAGACAAGAAAGAATAAAAATCTTTTCACCCATCAGTAACGTATACCCACTTCTATGAGAGAATGTGTCAGTTACTCATGAAAGAAAATTGTACGCTGGGCGTGGTGGTGCACAGCTTTAATCCCAGCACTCAGGAGGCAGAGCCAGGAGGATCTCTGTGAGTTCAAGGCCCGCCTGGTCTACAGAGCGAGCTCCAGGCTAGCTGGGACTAAAGGGAGACCCTGTCTCACAAGAAGGAAGGAAGGACGGAAGGAAGGAAGGAAGGAAGGAAGGAAGGAAGGAAGGAAGGAAGGAAGGAAGGAAGGAAGGAAGGAAGGAAGGAAGGAAGGAAGGAAGAGAAAGAAAGAAAGAAAGAAAGAAAGAAAGAAAGAAAGAAAGAAAGAAAGAAAGAAAGAAAGAAAGAAAAAGAGAAAAATGTACTATGTGTGAATGTGTGTGTGTTCTAATTCATTAGGAAATCACCCTGATTCCTTCACCTTTACTCTCATAGAACCATATTTTGAAATGGCACACAGGGTAAGGTATAGAGAATGCCATTACAGAGCAAAGCTCTTCTTCATACAAAGTTAAATAGTTCTTAAGATGGGAATCTCACTCATGACCTTGTCTTTTTTTTTTTTTTTTTGTCATTGAGGTCTGAAACAACAGATTTCAAACCTAGATCTCCACTGGAACTAATTCTGTGGTTAAAAAAATATCACCTGCTTCTACTTCACCTGTTTCCTCCTCACCTGAGGCCACTGAACTTTTTTGGGTAGTGCCTGTAGCCACCCAAGTTTGGGAACCCCTGGGTTAATCTATGCCTTCAAGTTCAGTCAGTGCTGCGGACAATGGAGAGAATGGCCCACTGTCTCTGTATTTTGATCTAAAGGACAGCTTAGGCCAAAGAGGGGAGAAGAGCTAGAACCTCACCAGTATTGCCAAGGCTCCAATCCTGATAAAATATCAGAGAAGAAAGCAAAAGTTCTTTGTTTTTTAATTCAAGGACCAGGAGAATAAACAATCCTATGCCATAATCAATTTGTGGGAAGAGACTGCCAGCTCTACATCAGTGATTCTTAAACTGTTAAGAAGACTCAGAATCACTTGGAGAACTTGTATTATTGACTAAATGATTATTAGAAAATTGACATACATATGGAAATATAATAGGACTCTCAAAAGACACATGTGTCATGCACCTATAACAAAGATTCAAAAAACTGCTAGCATTTGCCACCTGTGTGCCGCTCAAGCAGGCTTCTGCAATTGCTGGACCATTGAAAGGTAAATGACAGACAGCATCATTCATAACACCTATGGTAACTCTACAAATGCCTGAGACAACCAGTTTATAAAGACAGCAGGTTGGGCTCAGTTTTAGAAGTTCCACTCCCTGACTGACCCCATGTCCTTGGAGCTGTAATGAGGCAGCACGCCTGGGCAGAAAAATGTGACAAACAAACCACTCACCTAACAGGCAGGAAACAAAAGACTCAGGAAGGGGAAGAGGCTAGGGTCCCACAATCCCCTTCAAAAGAATATACTCTATGACCTAAACACCTTTCTTTCATAGCCCCTGCCTCCCACAGGTTCTACCACCTCCCAATGGCAGGCACCACCCTGAAGACCAAGTCTTTAACACATGGGCTGTGACATTTAACCAAACCATAGCAAAATTAAATCAAGTATGTCCAATCTTTTGACATTGTGATATCATGTCATCTACTAATGTATATAGCTACCTTCATAGCTATCCTGGCATGCACGAGGCCTATGAGCTGCAGGTTGAACATGTCTGACCTAAATAATAACTGTAAGCAACCCTGAACTATGTCAACAAGCATTCCCTAACAAGGACATCCTCTGAAACACACTCGGGGCCCCATTATCAAACCCAACTGACTTAGAAAGAATTGTCCATTGTCACATAACTTCTAGTCCATAATCACATTTCCAAATAATTTTAAAAGATAAGCAAGTGAGATGTGGTGGTGCATGCCTTTAATCCCAGCACTAGGGAGGCAGAGGTAGATGGATCTCTTTGAGTTCAAGGCCAGCCTGGTCTACATTGCATGTTCCAGCCCAACCCGGGCTACATAGTGAGACTCTGTCATAAAAATAAACAAACAACAAACAAACACAAAAGGCAAAACCTCCCTGAGCTAAATTCTCAAGAATTTTGATGCAGTTAGAAGAGAAACTGTCTTGAGAAAAATTACAACAGATAACTTAGAATGTTTGTTTTTCCAATTAATAAAAATTCACTTTTTTGTACTTGAAAATTGCTTGGCCATTGAGTGATGCATTCATTATTTCATCAGAGGCTCTTAGCAATGTTGTCCTAAGGCAGATAGATACCTGTGATAGGGAAACTGGGACCAAGAATTGAGTCCTTCCCAGGTCCTCTAGGTAGCTGTCCCCTAGGGACATCTGAAATCCCAAGGCATTGGGCTGCATGCTTTCACTCTCATAACTCTGCTGCATGATTTGTGTCAGAAAACAAAACTCTCTGGGGGTCAATGTCTCTATCTAAAATGCAGAAACTGAATCAGTGGACTCTAAAATCCCTTCTATCTCTATCTTTCATACAATGCATTTCTGACTCTTTTTCTAAAACTTTTTATCAATCTTTATTTGGCTGCGCAGCAAATTTATATAGGGGCTTATTGAGTCATAAGGAAGAACACTCACTATTAGGATGTTGTTGAGAGAGATGAAGTTGACAAAAATCCTCCCCCTTGCTATGGCTAAATATAGGCAGAATGCGGAACATGTCTGTCTCCAGTGCTCACTGCCTGAAGGTGGCATGGGTTAGAGAGAGAACCAGTCTTCTCAGAGGTGCAGGACTCACATTCCTCTTCCTCATTCTGTTCCAAGAAACACCAAATTCTAAGAGTGCATTCCCCCCAAAACCCACAACTTGACTCCTTCAAAGACTCCCAATTGACCCAGTTCCCCATCCCCCACCCCCCGTTTCTTATATGCAAATGTTATGTGTCTCCATAACCCCTACGAGCTTCCCCCATTACTGGCCCATAGAAAAGCTAAGGGCTGGCACATAAAAATCACAGTTATTTAAAATTCTTCACCTGGGGATATTTTCATTTTATATGTATTGTGTGAATTTTTTTTACTACTGGAGCATATTCAAGCATTACTCATGTAATTAAAAATAAATAATTAAAATCCTTGACGGCTGATGGGTTTTTCTTTTAGGGCTCTCAAAGACAAAGCAATCTCCAGGGTGCAGCAAATGGCTCTGAAGTTCGCCCTAGTGGTGGTATGGAATTCCATTTGCAGACACTCAATGAAAATGGACCCTGGATGCTAATACCACAGGAGTAATGCTTAACCTCTTAGACATAGACCAAATCATATTAAGGGACAATTTGAAAACAAACTAATGCTAGGTAACCATGCCAAAACCTGGGCAAGTGGTGAAAGTGGGAGAAAAAATCTCTCTCTCTCTCTCTCTCTCTCTCTCTCTCTCTCTCTCTCTCTCTCTCTCTTCCTCCTCCTCCTCCTCCTCCTCCTCCTTCTTCTTCTTCTTCTCCTTCTCTCCTTCCTGCCCAGTTTCTTTCTTCTGACCACTGGAGATCTCTTTCAGAATACTGTATCTTTCCCACCAGACATGATTGGCTGGAAGGTGCCCCTCTCAACATCTCCAATGTCTCCATAACATTCCCACCACAGCAATAACAGTGATGCTCACTGAGCAGGTTCCTCCTTTAATGGTCTTTTGCTAATCAGCACTGCAAACTCTCCTTTAGGGAAAGAACTCACTAGCAGAAAGGATGAGCAGCCTGAAGCTTCTTAATCTCTCTGCCCTGCCTTTTGGGGGTCACCTCTAGGTATTGTGTACTTGGTAACAGCCCTACCTGGAATCGGCTAAGATGCCCACTGCTCCTCACAAAGATGGAGCAGAAAAAAATATTCAGAATGAACAAAAGGCATTTAGATCTGTAACAGCAGGAGGGCCAGCGAGCACTGTACCAGGCAGTGAGGGAGCACAAGGTGCGGCATCAGCTGAGCTCAGGGGTCAAGTGCATGGTGCCAGGGTGAGAGGCCTAGGTCCAGTCCCAACCTCACCATCAGCTGGAGGTTTTCATCAAGCTACTGAGTTTGTTTCCCCAGTTTAGAGTTTGTCAGTGGAACCCAGGGTTCTAGCCTTGGATTTGCTCCTTATTGACTGTGTGACTTAGACATTTTTGTCCTTCTGTGTCTATTTCATCTTTTGAAAAAAAAAAAAAGATATGGCCTTAGGAACCTGATCTTACAGTGTTGCTGTCAGAACTTAGAATATGAAGTGCCTGGCAGAGTTCACCAGAGACTAGTGTGTTACTTTTCATGTTGATGTTACAAAAAACCTGACAAGAGGAAGTTGATGAAAAAGATGATCTGTTTTGGCTCACAGTTTTAGGATGCAACCCATCATGGAGGGGAAGGCTTGGTGGCAGAAGCATGGGACAGGTGGTCACAAAACATCTGTCCTCAGGAGAAGAGATGAGTGCTGGGGTTCAGATCACTTTCTCCTTTGCAGTCAGATGTGGCCCTAACCTGTAGATAGTGCTGCTCCATTCAGGGTAGAGATTCTCCTTCAATTAACTTAATCTAGAACCCCTCACAGGCATGCCTAGAAGTTGTCTCCTAGATCCTGTCAAGTTGGCAATCGGCATGAACCACCATAGCTAGTCACCAGGCTTTGTGAGGATTACCAAACTGTCACCAGTCGGGGGAAGGGTAAGCATTTTAGACCTGCCACTTGGTGATATAGTAGAATGCTGGAATACTTTACACTATCTTTGTTCAGGGAACATTTTAAAGCAAATTTTCCCTTGTACTTCAGTGGTTCTCTGAGGGAGACTATAAAGAGGTGGATTTTCAGACCACAGCACCAACTTTAGGTATAGAAGGAGATTGTGGCCGGGCGTGGTGGTGCACGCCTTAAATCCTAGCACTCGGGAGGCAGAGGCAGGTGGATCTCTGTGAGTTCAAGGCCCGCCTGATCTACAAAGTGAGCTCCAGGCCAGCTGGCACTAAAGGGAGACCCTGTCTCAAAAAGACAAAAAAAAAAAAAAAAAAAAGACGAAGGAGATTGTGCATGTTAAGTGATTAACACCATGATGCTCAAGAAATGCTAATTCCCTCAGACACAAATCTATCAGCAGCCATGACTTCAAGCTAAGTGTCCTGTACTCCTTGTGGATGTTTCGCATCCTTGGGTGCATCAAGCATCCCTATATAATTCTAGCAAGATTCTATTTTATTCATCACTTTTTAACCAGAGTGAGGTTCAAAGGAGTGAGACAAATTCTTCCAGGATTGCATGCAGAAGCTCTTGGAACCATCAAAGTGATCTCCATGAACTAGAGTCAGGATGAGACCAATTTTGGCTCTTGAGTCAAGAAATCACAAATGGTTTCTCTAAATATTCCTGGGCCCTGATCCTGGAATGGAATAAACTTGGCACAAATATATGCTCTTTTAGTGCCTTCAAGAAAACAAGTCCCTTCAGTTTCATATTTGGGGAAAACTAGAAACAGTTGCAGAGTTATCAACTCTTCTCATCTCTTGCTCCCAGCCTGGGTTATCACTTGTCAGGGGCCCTGCACTTCATGGACATTGCCATTGAGTGGCGATAAAGAGCTATATGCACTGAGAAGGAGCTTTGACTGAGATTCTAGATAGTTCATAACTGCTTAAAACTTGCCTTGTGAATTAAGAAATGAAACTTTAATGTCAAGGAGAAGAAAAAGCTTAAGTAAAGAAGAACAACTCATTACATATACAGTAGGGTATCTCACAGTACCCAGGGGCAGTACACACAAAAATTAATAATTATGTAAAATACACATGTGTTTTTCTTCATAAATTCCAGGCTATATCTATAAAAGCCCTTCTAAATGGATTTTCTCAGAAACCCCAAATTAGGCAGCCAGCTTTTCCATGTACTGAGCCCTAACTGAGCAGTTGAGTTTCACCCATGATAGACAACTGATGCTGTGGTTTTCTGCTAGCCTAAGAAATAGTTGACTTCTGTGCTGCTGGTCTTTTGCTTTGTTATGAGATGAAATATTTTCTTTTTCTTTTTTTTTAATTTTTTATTTATTTTTCTCTATGTGTATGAATGTACTGTCTGCATGCAGGTCTGTGCACCCGTGTTGTGCAATGCTGGGGAGGTCAGAAGAGGGCGTCCGATTCCCCTGGAACTGGAGTTCTCCTGGAATTGGAGTTCCAGATGGTTCTCAGCCGCCATGTGGGTGCTGGGGATCGAGTCCGGGTCCTCTGCAAGAGCAGTCGGCGCTCTTAACCGCAAGGCCATCTCTCCAGCCCTGATGAAATATTTTCATCCATAACTCTCCCCACACCAGTTTTTTTTTTCCCATGTCTTTTCCCGGTAGCTTTAAAATGGGTTAAAGCTTCATCTACTGTGCTGCTCTTTGACCTATCCCTCACCAAGAAGAAAATAATTTCAACCTGCTTCCCTTTCTGTTTAGCAAGGGTTGGGTGCAATTGCTGCAATGTTAATTAATGACTAGACTCTTGGTCTGGTTGCCCTGGCGATGCCCACCAAAGCATCAGAACTCTTCCAACACAACAGCACATCGAGCAGTCAATTAACTGTTTTCCTCCAACATGTGAGCCGATGTGCAGAGCCTGCTATAGAAATGAGCACCCGGGGGATGCTCGGTAAACATTAGCTGACCAGCTGACAACCCGAGGCCAGGGAGGTGAGTGCTGAGCCTGCAACCTTGAGCATCTAAAGTTGTTTAACTGATGGCTGAGGCTTTGTCCACAAGGAAGTAGATGCTAGTGCAATTTCATAAGAGTTTCAGTTCTGGTAACAGAAATAACCTAGAAAAGCAAGGAAATCATCTACAAGACCCCTGTTGGACTCAAGTGCCACTCACAGAAAGCCAGACTAGTTAATTTCCAGTTGTTCACTTTTACTCCCTCCCAAGGCCAAAAAAGTCTACTTTGAACCTCAGTCTTGAGTACTCTATCATAAAAGGGCCCTCTATCACAGACCATTAGGCCAATTCATGCTAGGATCTTTGTCTAATCAGGAACATCTCCCTCACTCAAAGGTGACCAATAGAGAATGTCAACATAAACATATGCCTTAACTTTCATCTCAGTCATAGACAAGCTTATGGAGCTATGTGTTTCTTCTAGGCTTTGTTCTTGGCTCTAACCTGTAAAGTTGACCTTTCCATGTACGCCCCACATTTAAGCTGAAGCCGCTTGTCCCATTTCCTGCTTAATCACTGGTTACCTCTGTAAATTCTTTTGACTCCAAAGACAGAAATCCATTTAAGTGAACCAAGAGAAAGAATAGTTTATTTTAAAAATAGGGACTCACATCTTCCTGATGCATTCAGGTCTCCTGGAAGCAGAATCTAAGGAAGACAAAGAGCCCAACCAGCAATAGTATCTCATGCAAATACCCTACAGCTCCTCTCTCTCCTCTCTCTCTCTCTCTCTTTCTCTTTTTTTTTTTTTTTTTTTTTTTTTTTTTTTTTTTTTTTTTTTTCTTTCTTTCTCTCTCCTCATTCCTCTTCTCTTCTCTCCTTTCTCTGTCCTCTCTCTCCTTCGTCCTCTCTCTTTCCCCTCTACTCCTGGTATCTGCTCCTATTTTGGCTATGGCTTACCTGGGAGCTGACTCTGGTCTAGCCTCAGACTCTGACAAATAATTCTACCAGTCCCTCAATATTCCCTCTCTAGATTCCAACAATCTGATTGGCTCAGCTTTTCAAGGAACCTATTCTAGACCAAATAATTGTACGGGGAACCATAGTTGAGAACATGTTCCAGTTTTGACTGTATTGGTCAATCTCTTCAATCTGAACTTTGGGCCTGAGAAGATTTGGGAGTTAACCACAGTCACCCAAAACAGCTTGGGTGAATTTGATGAAATCTGCACCGTGATTCCAGCCTATAGGTATGTGTAATACAACTGCCTTTTTTAGACTCATGGTCAAAAAACAAAAACCTAAAATAAAAAGGGGGGATACAGATATATATGAACCTTTTTTGTCAAAAACTTTGCAATTAAAATCTTAAAACTAACTACGGAAAAGATTTGTTGTTCCCATAGGCCAAAATGCACCAACTTAACAGCTGGAGAAAGAAAAGATCAGCTTTGCATTGGTAGGAGTGTACCAGGGAAGTGCCAGCAGAAAGGTTGGCCCATCTGAACATTGAAAGGAAGAAAATCCTCAGACTGCTACAGACATAAAACCCCCTCTGTGGATCCTACTTGTAACAACTATTTACAATGAATCCTAACAAAACTTAATTTCTAGGTCCCGCAAAGTTTTAATACGAGAGACTTTCTCACCTCCCCTCCATAGAACAAGGAGAAATATGATGATGATGAGGTCATTCTCTAACTGTAAATTGGAGCCAACTGCTACAGAGTAATCTCTTATAAAACCGGTAAAACTGCCTTCTTTAATTGACTAAGGACATAGGAACTGTGAAAAGGATTATTCTCTTCAAACCAAATATAATACTAAAGTTCTCCTCAAGCTATGCACTTAAGCAAAATATTTTAATACATGCGAACTCTGATATCAGCAATGGATTATCTACCAAGGAGAGTTGGCCAGGGGATCCAAGCCACCCAAAAGGAAAGGTTTCTGGCCTGTAACTGGGATACCTGCAAGAAGAGAGGTGATAATGCCCTGCTGTTGAAGACCTGATATAAGCATGGGAAAGATGTATTGAGACCACACTTTCAAGTGTACAGATGGTCTCTGGAATACCAGAGAGTGTTACCAAAGGCCACTAAACCAATAAAGCAAATATAGATCTCCTTGAGTCAAGCAAGACTCCTCCATCAGCACCAGCTTATACCTCACCTGCCTAGAAATACTGTGCAGCAGTGGCAGCCATATGCCTGTATATCCCAAATCTAATTGGCTATTAGCTCTCTCCTTGGAGAATAACCCATGGTGATGCCACAAGCTTACATCCCTAGTGGTTAGGAATGTTAAAGCCACAGTAAGACCCTGTCATATTTTATAGAAAACATAATTCATGGATTACATACCATCCAAACATCTGTCGTCTATACCAAATTAACCTACCATAACATTAGTACTGTTTAAATACCTATATATCTAATTCTTTGTGCTTCATTAGTAGGATTGAAAGGTTATTCCTGGACAAACTGTCAGCCATGAAAGGAAACAGCCAGAATTGACCAGAGTCCAAGACAACAGCTCCAGAAAAGTAGACTGTTTTGCTTCTCGTCCACCTGTGCCCTTTTCTAAGCCTAGGGAACAATCTGCGAAAGAGGGGCATGGTAGAATGTAAGGGCTGCTATGGGGGTGAATGGTGAAACTACAGCAATATAGCTGGACACTCATCTGATCAACTTAGACTGAACATACAAGCCCCCCCAGCTGGATGTGGGGACCCTTGGGTCTGTGTGGGTTTGGACACAACTGCTTGCAAATGGTTTTCATGAAGGATGCTTGTACTCATAAATTATTACATGTTGTTAAAAAATGAAAAAAAAAATAAAGAGAGCAATTTTATGGAAGAGGCCAGAATGATGTGGCCAAATCAGGAGAGTGCCTAATATAAGAAATATAAGCAGGATGTGGAGCTAGGACTGGCAAGACTGAGGCCAAGGTAGAGAGAGGGAGGATCTGTGACCTGCTAGAGATGGACTGTGAAGACCCTGTGAGCAGCTGAAGGGATTAGTGTGTATGCATAAGAAATGTTTTGTTATTTTTTTTTTTTTTGAGACAGCATTTCCCTATAGCCTCAGCTGGCCTGGAACTTACTCTGTAGACTAGGCTGGCCTTGAACTCACAGAGATCCACCTGCCTCTGCCTCCCGAGTGCTAGGTAGGATTAAAGGCATGAGCCACCATGCTCTGCTTAAGGACAGTTCTTAGCTGCCATGTGGATGCTGGGAATCGAACCCAGGTCCTCTGCAAGAGCATCGGTGCTCTTAACTGCTGAGCATCTCTCCAGCCCCAAGAGAAATTTTTTGTTGTTGTGGTGGTTTATTTTTTTTTATTTTTGGTCTTTTCGAGACAGGGTTTCCCTATAGTCCCAGCTGTCCTGGAACTCACTCTGTAGACCAGGCTGGCTTTGAACTCACAAAGATCCGCCTGCCTCTGCCTCCCGAGTACTAGGATTAAAGGTGTGCACCACCATGCCTGGCAGAAATGTTTTAAATGGCATAGAAGAGCCAGTTGAAGAGAAGGTAGTGCCAGTTCTAACGAGGGAAGGTTTCATATAAAATAGAACATTTGGACTGAGGTTCACTGAAAGACAGATTTGAGCCTGCTAGATGGGGGAATGGGAGCTTCAGCTATCCCTTAGGAAGATGAGTCAAGGTCCACTGGTCACTGCACTAATGAATTTATATCCAGTCTTCTGATTGCCTAGCAAGGAGCCAAGCATAAATATTAAATAAGACTGAGCTCACAGAAGTACTCACTTGACATTGGATAAGGTGTTTTGGATGTCTCCTCTGTGACTGATGTAAATATGAACAGGTGGGACTGCCCTAAAACTGCCCATGCTCCAAGCTCACCATCTTCATAGCCTAGGAACAGGTTCTAAGAGCAGAGTCTAATGACCATTGGTATCAAGCTGCCCACACAGCTTGTTCAAAGTTCTGCTTACCACGCCTCTCCCAGACCTGTTAGTTGCGACTGACTCCCTGGCCCAAGTTCCCAAAGTGTTCCTTTAAAGGACTCATACCGGTGGTGGTAAAAGCCCCTCAGTCTGAGCAAGGAGTAGTTTAGAGTGACTGCTTTTCATAATGCCAGGCATTTATGTATTAAGCACTTAATCCTCCATATGGCATGACTATGTTTTACATTATCATATCTATACCATGGATAAGGAAACCAAACCACAGAGAGATGCTGGGATCTACCTATAATACAGAGGAGTTCCAAACAAACAATCTCTTCTCTCATTAAAGAAAAAATTTGAAGTCCAGGTTAAAAATCAAAATTTAAGAGCAGACCACTCTGTTTACCAAGAGGAAAACACTGGTCCATTAGAGGGAAGAGTCTCCCCGAAGATCTGTCATCACTGTCAAAACACAAGCCAGCAGGTAGAGCTCTTATGAGTCCACCTGAAGCAGGAGATCAGGAGACCAGGAGCATAGGACCTCCCTGACTGGTGATGGAGCCATAAGGCACTGAAAGTCACAGAGAGCTGTGGACTTGGCTAGTGCTGGGCAGGGAGGTGTTAGCTGAACTGTGGAGTTCCTTTTCTTAGCACTCTGCAGCTTCTTAGTTTCATTTAATTTACTTAAGATTAACTTTTTACTTTGAAATAATCTCAAATATGCATAAAAAAAATCTCGAAAGTAGTACAAAGAACATGTATACTCTCCACTCTACCCAGATCCCCCCAAGGAACATCTTTCCAGGTTTGTCTTTCCTCTAGTTTGCTATGTTCACTTGTTTTTCACAGGGGTAAGCTGGAGACATCATGACTCTTTACCCTTAAATATCAAGGTATATTTCTCAAGAACAAGTAGGTTTTCTTGTACAACCACAAAGCTATTATCAAAACCAGGTTTAACACTGATATGGTATTATACCTAATCTACAAATAGTAGTCCAGTTTTGCCAACAATTTTCATGTTCTTTATGACAATTATTTTCTTTCTGGATCCAATATAAACTCATATATTTGCTTAGCAGTCTTGTCTGGGGTCCCCCTTAACCTGTTAGTGGAGTTGTTAGACTTGGAGCCTTGGTCCTGGCAGCCCAAACAAGCTAAGCTCTCCCACCTGTCTTCATTCAGCCAAAGAAAAGAGAAAGATTGAACAAATAAAGCAAAAAAAAAAAAAAAGAAAGTCACGGCAAGGCACGTGGGTTTTTCACATGCTCTTGCAGTTGGCAAAGTCATGATTTTCTGGTAAAATTGCCTCTCTAGCATTGAAATTCTCAACCTTGGGTGTTATTCCTCAAAAGCTATCACCTTATTTTTTGAGACAGCGTCTCTTGCTGGCCAGGAGCTTGCCAACTAGTCTAGGCTACTTGGCCAGCAAACCCTGTCTCCATCTCCCCAGGGCTGGGATTACAAGTATACACCATCATGTCTGGGTTTTCACTTGGGCACTGGGAATTGAATTCTGTTCTTCATGTTTGCTTGGTGAGTACTTTACTAAGCTATCTCCCCAGCACCCAAACCATTTCTAAAAGGGAGAAATATCAAGCAAAAAATGTCAACACCCTTTCTTCTTTTTCCCTTGTCATTTAAATACTAATTCCTGGATCATTTAGTCTCTAGTCTTTCCTGGATTTCTGACCATAACCCAGCAAAGTAAACACACTGGAAAACCCAATCTTCAACCATTGGGAGTTATAAAGAGACAATTGCCAGGTCAAATAAACAGGAACGAGGACTGGGGCAGATGAGAAAAGAGACTTTATTCCATGGTGCTGTAGAGGGCAGGCAACTGGAGCACGGTGATGCAGTGGAGGTGAAATATTTCACAGGGTGTTTTCAGAGGGAGATGCATGCAGAGGAAACCATTCCAAATATATATGTTTTAAATTATCTTTGCTGTACAAGCTAGGTAGAAGTGTGGGCAATTGATGTATATGCATGAGAACATAATTAAGAACTATAAGACCTGGAAGATTTTCAAGCTCTGTGGCAATTATAAACCATGAAAAATACGCTTCCTTGGGAGGGGGGAGCATAGAACTATTATTCAAGCCTTTCTCCTGATTATAGGAGTTGGAACTTACACAGCACTGTGCAGAAATAGAATAAACAAGGGGCAAGCTGTCACAAAGAAATAATGATTGCTGGATTTGTGCCTTTCCAAGAGTCTTCCCACACGTTATCTGATTTGATCCCTACATGTATTAGTTTCCTATCAATGCTGTGACAAATTATCACACATTTAGAGGCTTAAGGTAACACCACTATTTTCTCACAATTCTGGAGGTCAGAAGTCCAAAATGAGTCTGACAGGGCTAAACAAGGGATGCAGGGATGTGCCTTCTGGATGCTCCAGAGAAAAAGCTGTTTCTTGTCTCTTGTAACTTTCTCTTCTTTCTTTCTCCTTCCTCCATGTTTTCAAGGTCAACTGCACTCCATCTACATGGCTCTGTGCCTGCCGTTACTAGCCCACTGTTCTTCTGAGGACTCTTGAGCTTTGTATGGGTGCCTCCCACATGACCCCGGGGAATCTCTCCTCAAGACTCTTCACTTAATCACACTTCAAAGTTCTCTTTGCCATGTAGCGTCAAGGATTAGGACATGGACTTCTTTGGGAAACACTGTTCAGCCTACTACACCATAGAAACCATATGGAATGAATATATGAACCCTATTTTTAGATGAGGACAATGAGATTCAAAAGGTTTATTAACTTATCTTTGTTGGGTAACAACTAGTCATATGTGCCAGTGATATTTATTGAATTCTTTCTGTTCATACAATAGGATACAATAGGAAACAGAGCAGAGGAAAGTATATTTTAAGGAACTTATAAGCTAATAGGGAAATTAAAGTTTATTTAAAATCCATACACATCAGGCCGGGCGTGGTGGCGCACACCTTTAATCCTAGCATTTGGGAGGCAGAGGCAGGTGGATCTTTGTGAGTTCAAGGCCAGCCTGGTCTACAGAGTGAGTTCCAGGACAGCTGGGGCTACAGGGAGACCCTGTCTCAAAAAGACAAAAAAAAAATCCATACACAGGTATGTAAATATATCAGTGTTATAAAGGAAATAATTTAGCTATTTAGGAAAGACATATAGCAGGAGTCATCCATAGATTTGGGGGAGGGTCAGGAGAAGATTCTTTGAGAAAGTGGTGTTTATGCTATGACCTGAAGATGTGTGGGAGCAGACACCCAAAATGGGTGGAATGGCACTGAGTGGTAAGAGAACAGTAAGTACAAACACCCACAGTTAGAAAGGAACGGCCAATGTGTAAGTACCACCTCCTCCTGGAAGCCTCCCCAACCCTAGATTGTGAGCCCTTCCTGGACTTGCATAATGCCTTTCACTTATTCCCCAGCATGGGATGATTGGACTACTCTAGGAGTACTTGTTTCTTCCCAACTAGACTGTACATCATAGGAAGCAGGATTTGTCTGTTCATCTATGACTTGTAGTCTTAGCCTAGAGTAGATGCTCAATAAATACATGCTGAGTAATTACATGGGTGAATGATGCACAAATCCTCTTCCCATGGAACTGCCTGGGTTCAAGTGTGATCAGTGTGCAAAGTTACTGAAATTACAATGCCACTGCAAAGAGAACTCATTACATCTCCTTCTCTGTAGCTGATCTGATCTTCCTCACAGGCCCCTCTGTCTCTTAGTTCTCTATCTATGAGACAGCAAAGGGAAGACCGATTCACTGCATCCCAGTTGTAGTTGAGCTGTTAGCCACATCCTTATGTAGCATAATATTCCTTCAGTTCTTCAGGCTTTCACAGGTCCCCTTTTCCCACCAAGCTTTGCTCCAGTAGCAATCCCATACCTCTGCCCAATAAAAACCTACAAGGTAATTAGAGACAAAGGCCTATCCTCTCAGGTACTAGAAACAGCACACAAAGTATGGATTGAATCTTCCATGTCTAGTCTCCTATATTCTCAATATTAATACTCAACAAGAAGCACCAGACCACTTCCCAAGAAAGTGAGCCTCTTGTGACTTGACCGAATGACTGCTGACACACATTTTTGTATTGGTTTCATTTCCTTGTCTATAAAATATGAAAGATGAAGCCAGGCATGGTGGCGCACGCCTTTAATCCTAGCACTCAGGAGGCAGAGGCAGGCGGATCTTTGTGAGTTCAAGGCCAGCCTGGTCTACAGAGTGAGTTCCAGGACAGCTGGGGCTACAGGGAGACCCTGTCTCGAAAATACCAAAAACAAAAATAAAATAAAATATGAAAGATGAATCCTGTCCTGTGATGCTCAATAATGTTACAGAGTTCAGTTTATAAAACCAAAGTGAAAAACATTCTGGGGAGAAAAGATGGAAGGTTCAGAGAAGAAAACCCAGACCATCCCCGACTCCACACTCCTCATCTGGTTCATCCTCTTCCGGCATGGTTTACCAGAGAGAGCAACATCCTACAGAGTCATGTCCCAGTTACGGTCACTCCCTCAGCATCCAGGGAGGTTTGGTGTCAAGATCTTCATAGAACCAAAATCCATGCATGCTCAAGACTCTTATAGAAAATGGCACTGCAATTGTATATAACCTAATTTCCTCCCATGTACTTAAAAGCACACGAAGATTAGTTACTATCACTAGTATAAAAATAGCTGTTACACCATATTGTTTTGGGAATGACAAGAAAAAGTCTATGGATATTTGGTATAGATGATTTTTTTTTAGTATTTTTAGTCTTTATTTTGTGGAATCTGAAGATGTAGAAACTGTAAATGCAGCAGGCAGACCATACTCCCACAGACAATAATTTTCTGATGCTGGTACCACTTCTAATATTGAAGCTCAGCCTTCCTGGGTTTCTCTACCACAGGCAACATACTTCAGCACCACCCAGCCTCTTCCCTTCCTTCCTCACACTGTGATTTGATAACTCCGTGTACCTGACCTGTACCAGTCAGAAGGCAGCTGTGTGATATGTAGCGGTTACTTCCAGGCTTGGATTCCTACCTCCTTTTAGACTCAGACCTTGTTACACTAATTCCTTCCTCTAGCTCGGCTCAGGACTTCCTGCCTGAGCCTCTTTGAAAGCCCAGCACAAATTCTTCTCCAGAAAGACATCCAAGAATCCTTCCAGCCACGTGTATGCCTTCCTTGCCGAATACTCACTTAACAATTCTAAACAGAATTATACATCTGAGGGTTTAACTATCTTCCATTTGTTCCATGTGACTTGTTTCCTCAACTAGCTGTGAAACCCCGGAGGGTTCTGTCCTAGACGCCTTATTATGGAGGAGCATAAGACAGCCTAGTCTCCCCTCACTGCTTGAAGGTATGGGAGGGCCTCCTGTCCCAGGACGTGCCAGCTTCATCAAGTCGGAGCCACCGGTCCATCCAGACACTGGCACTCCTGCAGCAGGTGGATGCCTCCCTTGAATGGAGACAGTGGGAAGAAAGCTGATTTGCCCAAAGTAAATAACCGTTGTAATTATGGAAGATTATTCTCAACAGACCAGCAGACAGAAACCAATTTGCATAACAGACGTGGTTATTCATGGAAATGTTTGTCATTTGTCTACCAAAGCAGATGAAGACCCTGAAATTAATATGCATATGCAAGCACCATAAACCAAACTCTCACAATTTTACTCATTTCTCCACACTGTCCACATGTTGCTCCCCCCCCCCATCAGATTCAGCATTTTCAGATCCTATTTCTTGCTCGGACAGCCTTGGAGAAGATGGGAGTCTGAAAGGGCAGAGTAGGTGGGATCATGCAGAAGTATAAAACAATTATTTGGTGTTTTGCATCATCCCATCTGATTGGTGCCTTACAGGAAAGAGTGTGGCATGTTCTGCAAACTGTGACCGGCGCCCATCCTGGAGAGGGCTGCACAGAGAAAAGTCACCTAGCAGTTCTCAAACACTGGTTTCTGCATCCTGAAGGAGTTTTTTTTTTGTGTGTGTGTGAATTGAGGTACCATCTTGCACACCCAGGGAATAAGACACTGACAAGTGCAACCAATACAAACTCATCTGTGAACCTGAGGACTAGGATGTGATTTTGACTACTTAGTCCCCAGCATGTAGCACTATTCTGAGAAGCTGTGGAAACTTTGCTGCTGGATAAACTCACTGTCCTGTCCAAGCACAGAGAGCCAAGCAACTGAAGATTGAACTTCCTGAAACCTTGAGACAAAATAAATCCACAGACATTTTGATCACAGTTCAGGAAAAAGCAACTGATATTTCAGGTAATCTTGATTTAGGATGCCATTGATAGTACACACTGATCCAGAAATCCCACAAACATCTATTACTGAACCCCCTCGAACCCAACTCTTTTAAACTAATTAACTGAGAGTAAACTGGCTTCTTTAGAGGCTCCTTATGGAAGAGGATTTTGGTGGGGGTTTTTTTGTGTGTGTGCTTTTGAGACAGGGTCTCCCTGTATGTAGCCCCAGCTAGCCTGGAACTCACTCTGTAGACCACGCTGGCCTCGAACTCATAGAAATCTGCCTGCTTCTGCCTCCCAAGTGCTTGGATTAAAGGCATGCACCACCACTCCTGGCTATGGAAGAGTTTTTATAGTGAAAATTCTTTTTTTTTAATTTTTTTGTTTATTTTTTATGTGTCTGCATGTAGGTTTGTGCACCTGTATGGTGCAATGCCACGGAGGTCAGAAGAGGGTGTCGGATTCCCCTGGAACTGGAGTTGAAGATGATTCTCAGCCGCCATGTGGGTGCTGGGGATCGAACCCGGGTCCTCTATAAGAGCAGTCGGTGCTCTTAACCTCTAGGCCATCTCTTTAGCCCTATAGTGAAAATACTTACAAGCATTCTAGGCTCCAAGCTACAGAAAACAGATAATCCCCAGATTTAAGAAACTTCTTAAATTTGGGAAATTAAGGGGGGACAAATATTGAAAGATAAAGGCTTGAGGTTTATCTTTAAGATTATATTTCTTCTAAAGATCAGTTTTTAAATGCCTATTAATGGCATTTAATTATTTGCTTACCTTTAAAAGGTTTTGTGATAGAAAAAGGTTTTAATTTTAAAATCCCAAACTCTAACTCTAACTCAGCCCCTACACACTGTCTGTTGCTTTCGACTTAAAGGATATTTATGGAACTCCCATGAGCTCCTGGCGACATCCAAAGCAGTAATTATTAGTTGAAGAAATCCACACACGAGGCATTTTCAGGGAGGGGCAGCTTGTAGGAAGCTCTTTGATCAGGCCTCATGGGAAGCCACACTCCTGATAGGATTAACTGTCTCAGAAGAAATCTCCCCAGGAGTAAAGAGCTGTGGGACTGACTAGGAGCTTCTGGGAAGCAGGCACTCAAAAACTCAGTCAACATAAAATCATCTGCAAACCTGGACCGCGTGGCCAACCCTGAGACTGCCGTGTGTTAAAATGGGGAAGGTGATGTCATGACAAACTCCAGCAGATGGATGAGAGTCACTGACAGCTGATGGCTGCTGTGGAGACTTAGAAAGCTGCTTGTGAAGGGCTGTCCAAGGGGATGGGGGCAGCGCACATCTGGCAGCACAAATGTATAATCACCAGAAAGGCTCATTCTGCTGCAGATCAGATCTGTCTTCGTCCCAAAGCTGTGAGTCTGTTTAGCCGGGTAATGATTTATTTGTCCAGGTGCCTAGAAGCAGCCCTTCTTACCTAGCAGTCACTCTAAAGGGACATCCTCCATGGAGGGTGGATTGAATGCCTAGGACACATTACAAAGGCATGGTGGAGGCCCAGTTTTCCAGTGCCTGGTCACTTCTGGGAGTCCCAACTTGGCTGTTTCTGACCAGCTGAGCCTGGAGCTGTGATGTTTCCATTCCCGTATGACACAGCCAAGGCTCAGGTAGACAGTGGCCTGCTTCTCCTTCACATTTCGTCCCCATCTCTTCATAAGGTTAGGGGTGTCTATAGGAATCTAGTACAGTCTTGTTATCTAAACAAGCATGTTGCTAGTTTTGGTTGTAGAAAGTTGCAGAGAGGAGAAGGGCTACCAAGAGAAAACCTTGTGTTGAGACCATTTGACTGAGAAAGATGAGGGTCCGGAAGTGAGGTGGAGGAGAGCATCGCAAATATGGAATCTGAGAACACCAAGATTCTGAAAATCCTACTGTAAGACCAAAGTGTGTGTGTGTGTGTGTGTGTGTGTGTGTGTGTGTGTGCAGGTGTGTGTGCAGGTATGTATGCATGTGTGTGCATGTGCACATGGAGGCCAGAGATGAGCTGAGTGTAATTCCTCAAATTTGGTATTTCTAGACACAGTCTCTTTCAGAACCTAGTGCTCACCAATTCAGCTCCCTTGGCTGAAAGGCCAAAAGGCCCAGAGACTCTCCCCGTCTCTGCCTCCCCGGGACTGTGATCACAGGCCTGGCTTTATTTTTTTGTGAATTCTGGGAGATGGAATACAAGTCCGACTCAAGCTTGCATGGCAGGTATTTTGCCAATGAGCCATCTCCCAGCCCTTCTCTACTTTTTAAAAAGCAACAATATTTAATTGACAGGATTAAGTGGCCCTGCTTGGCTCTGCCCTCCCAACCCCTGGGGTCTACAGCTGCAATTAGTCCCTGAAATGCTCTGCTTTTCTTAGGTAGTACCCCCCCACACACACACACCTCTCTAGGCCACTGCCATGTGCCTGATCAAGCTTATCAAGACCCCTTTGTTGGCAGACCTAATGCTACATCCTCTAATCTGGTCTCCATCACAAATACAAATGACATTGGGGCTCAGTGTTTAATTTCCCAACTTACCAAGCATTTGGACAGAGAAGAAAGCTATTCAGTGCTGACATTTAGTGGAAATGTCCACAGGTTTCAGGCTAGGAGTCCAATGTCTGAATTTTTATTCTTTTACTTCTTAATGTATAGATCCTTAGGGAGACTAGGGATCAAAACTATCTTAATAATAAAGCTAAAGAGTTGTTTTCCCTTATCCCAGTGTTCACATTATGTTGATGGGGCAGAAGTAGTGGGAGGAAGTGAAATTGTGGGTGCCTTAGCACAAATCAGGGCAATGGAAATAGACCCAGCCACATTCATAGTAAAAAAAAAAAAGGAAAAAAAAAAGGTAATTTCATTTAATAATGTCTTCAATGAAGCAGTATAAATGATTAATTTTATTAAATCTCAACTGTTAAATACATGTCCCTTCAATATTTTCTGTGAGGAAATTGCACTTTATAAAGTGAGTCATATAATGTTAGAGAATATTAGCTTTCCCTGGTTAAGATGCCTGTCCATGAGTCACTTCCCTTGGCACCCTAGGACAGATTTCCAGCAAGCTCTACATTGTGGCACCATAGTGACCTCTCTGCCATTTAAAAACCATAGATGTGACCTCTCCATAAAGATCTGGATCTCTCTGGGAGGGTCATCCTGGGTCATTCCTTCTCATCTGTGGGATAGTGATGTCTCTGATGAATGCTATTGTGCTATTTAGCTCTTACGGCCTAAACCCTCTCTACTCCGGTGTCCTGGTATAGTTTAAAAATCTCCACATTAAGCCCCCCTATTCAAGTTTTGTATGGTGTCTCTCTCCTGACTGATACGTATCATTAAAGTGTAGATGGTTTCCTCCTTAAGGAGTTTTCAGACTTCCTGTCCTGTGTTCAACAACTTCCCAAATGTTCATGAAGATTACACAATTGAAAAGGGGTTCCTAAGCCCCTGCCAGGGTCCTAGATTTGAATTGGAGGGGTCTAGGAAGAAGTACCTTGTGTTGTTTTTGAATGCTCCATTTATTTAATTGGCTAAATCTGTTATTCCAGTTTCTCCATCTTTTTTCTCAGTAGATAACAGAACAAATATGCCTTTCTAGCTGAGCGAGGAACAGCTGGAGCTGAGCTACTGCCTTGAACATGACTGTTCCTCCTCTGTCTTCTTTCTTCCCTCCCTCCTTGGCCATGGTCAAGGCTAGAGAGCTGGGCTGGAGGAGGCTGTCTCCACCGTGGCCTGTCCTTGCTGCTCCTTCCCTGTCAGTGTCTCAGCAGGACCTTTGTCCAGGTCTCTGATAGTAAGAACTAGATTGTGTAGCCACAAGGGAAAGGGGAGGAAGCGGACTTGTTTGAAGAGGAGCCTTTCAAGGCCCTCCCAGTCCCAACAAGCCTGACAAAGGAACCAGGAGAAAATCACGACCTGTCACATCCTACAGGAGGCCACTTACCTTCCCTGGACTTCGTCCTGCTTCTATGTCTGCCAACATCTCTTCCACTAAAATACCAGAACAATGTCTCCTAAACACTCTACACCTTGGTACAGACACTTGGCGTTACCTATGCTTGTTGCGATCCTGGTGAACCTAAGCTGTCACTTTCCCACAGTCTTCCTTCTTCCCTAACGCATCTTTAGCTTTCTAATCAAGTCTTTCAAGAACCCCTGGCCTGATGTGAGGACCCCAGGTATATTCCACACTCTACTCTGGGCTGATTTTGTTGTATGTTTCCCTAACCAGAGTACCTATCTCCTGGAGGACTAGACTTCCATCTCTATATGCTAGAATCTAGTACAGTGCCTATGTGCCTGTTTAAAAATAAAACAAATATGTTAACATGCAATATATTTATATTTAGTGTATGTAATCAGTGATGTATAATTTATAATATATTTATATAAAGAAAGGAAAAGAGAAAGAAAAAAGGACTTATCTATATTTCGCATTATTTGATAACATCTACTGTTACTAGAGCCTAAGAGACCAAGGCACAAATTTTGGGGTGACTTGCTCAAGTGACACTCTGACATGTTCCCCTCATGCATGAGATAAGGAAGGCCAAGAGAAGAAAGGGGTAAGAGTGCTCTTGGACTGTGGGTTAGGCTGACAGGGAAGTAGGGTGAGTCTGCTCTGTGCCTCTGCAGTCACCTCCCTCTGTACCTTTAGGGCCAGGGCCAGGGGCTCAGGGCCCCTAAGAAGCCATCCACAACACGTGGTCAGGAAAACTGCTCAGTTTTCTGTCTGGGGGATTGTCTGCTTTGAGGAGGGAGAATAGCAATCCCCTGCCTGGGGATCAGCATAGTGCTCCCCTTCAGATACAGATAGAAAACCAACATTTCAGCAGCCACGACAGGCTATTCAAGCTAAAGGTTCTGCTGCTCCCGCTCTGGTCCCCCTGTTCTATCCCAAGTGTCCTGGAGGAAGCTGTTCTGCAATCCAATGGAAGGGCTCATGGTAAATGGCTCAGATTACATGGGTGTTCAAAAGAATCTACTTAAAGCAGTGAAAAGCAAGAGCAAACAGAAGGAATGGGGGACGCATTTACAGTACACTAAGAGGGTAGAAGGATCTATGGACCCTAAGCTGTATGATGTTCCAGTGTCTTGTCCCTCTGCCATTACAAACTTTTCTTCTGCCTGCAAGGCACCAAGCTGAGGTTTGTCAAGGAGCTGAAATGACAGAAGACATCGCACATCTGCATTTCTAAGGGCTCAGTCAGATGGGGCCATTCTGAGAGACTGATTGAGTGTCTCATGTGTCTTGTGTATGGTTGGTAGGTCCTGAGTATTTGGTGCTTCCTGTGGCTCATGTATATTTAGTCTGAATCATGAATATGCAGCACCTGTTCAGTTCCGTCATCCCATCCTATCTGTATTCACACATAGGCGCTTCACTCTCTTTATCTCCATCTGACATGTCTCACAGCCACTTGCTTCCATACTCAGCTCTAGCTGTCTGCTCCTCGTTGGCCCGTTTTGGTTTCTAGAGCAAACCCAGAATTCTCAGTGAAGGTATATTATGCCAAGTCTTCCCAGCAGAACAGGAACCAACCCCCCTCCATCCCACTTACAACTTGCAAAAGTCTTCCACACCAAAATAATTTACTTCTTCTTTGCCCCAGTCCTATGAGGAAGGACATAACATCTGAACTCTGAAGATGAGTGACCCCAGCCTCGAAGGCTGAACGATTTCCCAGAGGTCACAGTCACACACTCAGTGGTAGCATAAGAAGCATAAACACGAGTCTTTGAGTTTCTAGCCAATGCACTTTCATTTCGTCAGCTCATTCCTAAATTATTTTTATCTCTTGGTAAATCCTAATTCTCAAAGAAGAACAAATAATTCAGAACCTCCAGCTCTTGAGCTGGATAGAGTATGATCTGAAGGAACAATAATTTCCAAAAGTCTGAGTATCAGTCTGGTATACATACATGCACATGTGTATGTGTGCATGTGTGTGTATGTGTGTGTGTGTGTATGTGCACACGCACAGTGTGCACAGGTGTGCACAAATGTTTCATGCTCCATGGAGAAAGGACTTACTACCATGAAGTGGTCTGAGCAGCAATCTCAAAGATCATTTCCAAACCCTCCTGCCACTCTGATTTCACAATCATTGATCACAGCCCTTCCAGCAGCTTTTCTGCTCCACCCAAGGAATCATGGCAGTGTGAGGAGAGGGGCATCTGCACCCTGACAGTGCTGCAGTTCTCCCAATCTGGGACCTCAGGCAAGGGTTCTCTGTGCATCCTCCCTTATCAAGAAAGATAAGATCTGGAAAGGAATGCTCTTCATGAGTCAGGCAAATAAGCTGCACACCCAGGTAGCCAGAGCAGCCACTCAGAACCAGAGTATTTGTTGAATCACAAGACAGCCATGCCATGGCGTGACTCAAGCCCACCTCTCCGAGTGTGTGCAGTGGAAGGGGTCTGACCCAGGTCCCTCAGCCTGTGCCCCTGGGTCTGCTTCAGCATGTGCTGCTGCTGTTGGCTGTGCTGCCTCAACCAGGCCATCCCTCTGCTAATGGACATGTACACAGATCACCATAGCTGGATAAGGGGACAACGGCCCAGCATTTTGGCTTCATCTCCATGATTCTGGCCTAGGACCACCCATCTTTCAGGAGATCACAGTGTCAATGTTTTGGCTTTCAACTGGAAAGCAAAGGACTCTGGAACTTGACCCAAATAATTAATCCTCCTGGGAGGAGGAATTCAGGATGTGTAAAAGGAAATGGTGTCCAAGTACCTTGAATGATGCCCAAGCCATGAAGAATGTCCTCAGATAGTCTAGGAAGGAGTATATGTCTGCTGCTCAGCCGGGACGTGATGCCTGGCTTCAGAATCGCTCAGCCCCTTGGCAACATCATGACTGGCTTTTAAGAGAAAGATTGTACATCTCCTTCAGTAATCTTACATATTGGCATTTTCCATTCATAATCTGAATTTACGATGTCAAATTGGGCTGGAGGGAATGCTTGGGGTGGAGGATACAGGCCTAATGAGCCTGAGTTCCATGCCTGGAATCCACATAGGGGAAGGAATCAATTCCTGCAAGTTGTCCTCTGGTTTTCAGACATGTGCTATGGTACACGCTTTCCCCTCCCTCCAAAACACACATAAATTAATAAATGTAACAAAATCTCAAGTGACAGGATTCAGGTGGGGTGATAGAACATGTGACATGAAAGTGGAAAGGGGAATACTGGGAGGAGAAGGGGTACAGGTGGAGAGTGAGGGCAGGATGATGAGGCTGAGGAAGGGGTACAGAGAATCAACCCAAACATGGTGTATATACGGAAGTGCCACGAGGCATCCCATTGCTTTATATGCTGATCAGAATTAAATAAAGAAAATGACAGGACTCACCTGAATTTCTCTAAATAACTTTAATTTATTAAAGTCATAAGTACTAAGTGTAAGCCGAGCTCTCAAGCAGACCCTGGAACTCAAGGAGGGACACAGAGAAATAATCCTTAATTTATTCTTTGCACCTTTCCAGAAACAACACAAGGTACATAGCTCAGCCCATGGAATAAAAACTACACGGGGGGGGGGGGGGAGAACCGAGGCAAAGAAAAGAAATTCCAATAGACCAAAGTTGACCTTTTGGACTAAGTCAGGCTTGACAGGGACCTGAATTAACCAGCAGTTTCCCAATTGACCCCCTGAAACCGCCATTGGCATGAAGGAGCCGGCTTGTGGGGACAGCGCGCCATCTAGCGTTAGCATTAGCCTAGGCCCATGCTACAAGTCCGCAGAGAAGGCTGCTCATGGTTGCTGAGCTAATGGCAGGCAGGCAGGTGCTCGCCTCCTCACTGATGTTCTGTGTAAACTTAACACGAGTGCCATGAGGTCAGCGTTCTTGCCACCATCTCATTGATGAGGCTGAGAGCTTCATAAAGGTACAGTCATTTGACCAAAGCCTCCTGAATCAAGAGCAAGGCAGAGATTTGCCTTGTGCTGACTTGCTGCCTTTGCTGCCAGAGTGAGAAGGGTCTGGGCAGCACCTCTACCGCTGCTGACTCTTAGGGCTGCACCACATTGCAGCTCTTCTGAGCCACTTGCTATTTTCCAATACCATTCAGTGACTAACTTCATCCTTTTTACCATGGGTAGTGGCCTCTGCCTGCCTGATTAGTCTTTCTTCCTTTATTTCCTCATCTATTGCCTCTTTCCTTCAAGACCTAGCACTGTCTTCCAGGAGGGGTCCCTGACCCTCTCAGGTTAGGCTGGATGCCCCTCCTCTCATTCCATGATGCTCTGTGTATCCTCAAGTCATACTACCTGTCGATCATCTGTCATCCAATAGACAGCGAGTTTTGTGTCCTCAGTATATAGCCTGATACTTAATCCATTGGTGACCCTTGATAAATATCTTGAAATAAGGCTTGAATGTTTAGACAGCTGGAAGGATGGACCCAGGGATGGGATAGCCCAGCTGGCTTTATCATTCCAGAACCTAAAAATGCACCACACATCGATCAGCTGAACTCACAAATAGCCAATCAGTTCAGAGCACCTTTGTGGTAATAGAAGTCCCAGGGGGATCTGCTGGAATCCAAACTACACTTTGCCATGACTTCCCACTATATTAATGTTCAACTGATTACGCGGCAGGGTTTTTATAACAACTCTTGCTAAGTACTCAGTCTCCTGCTTTTGCTTGGTTTATTATTCAAACCTAGGGCTTTAATGGATAAACCTGCTTTGTAGAGGAAAGCAGAAAGCAGTCATTCTCTGATTCAAAATATATTTTAATATAAAGATGGATGCTTTCTTGGAGCCTTGAAGACTGGGGCAGCCCCCCTGGGACCACACTCAAGAGAGTGGTTTGATATGATCAGAGAGAATGGAGTAGAAGAAAATATAACACTAAACTTCTGATGTTTCAGGACAAAATCAAAATAAATAATAATCATAAAATGCTGGTATTGCCTAAGGGAATAAATGGAACTTCATTTATTGAGTGCTTGCAGCATGCTGGTATTATTTAATCTTCATAATGACCCAGTGATGTGGGCATTCTGGGATCCGTTTTACAAACGAATAAACTGAGATACACACACACACACGGAGCTGCAACGTTCCTTCTCAGACTTTTCTCACATTTAGTCCTGTTGGATTTTATGTCCCTCTCCTGGGGACACTGGAGAAAGGATGTGACTTAGGACCTGAGGCCAGAGACCTCAGGAGACCTTGATTCTGGAGCTTCGTGAGAACACGGCACCCAGCCCGCTCTTCATAAAGCCGGGCAGAGCTGGCCCACTTTTACCTACCCAAGGCCCACTGCACACTCTCCCCCTTTTCCCATTATAAATACATACATTTCATTGGGGAAACACCCTGTAGGCTAAAATCATTTCTCTAACCCAGCATGGTGATAGCAGGAAAGCAGCACTGTTTACATTCAGCAGCTGACTGCCCTGCAATTGGCCTCATCTGGAATCTACAAGGTTCTTTTTGATGACTGAATTTTTATACAAAACATGAAATGAAAAAAGGCATGTGGGGGCAGTTATCCTTTCTTTATAACAATTACTTGTTTCCCCCATCAGAGTTGACAACAAAGAGCAGGGCTCGCTTCAGTGTGCTGGCTGTTTGGGCTGTACTTTAGGACAGCCCAAGCTCTGTGTCCACTGAGCTGTCCTGCCTCAACACTGAAGAGCTAGAACGAGGACTTTTCTTGGCAGTAAATTTTCCATTGTTCTTCCTCATGGTAAATGTTTAGTCTTCACAGTTTTGAAGAACTGCTGGTATCTACCCTCCCAGACATTTACCCCGGCCTCTGTCCAGCCTCCCTGTCCCAAACCTCTGCTTGTCTTGTGACCTTGTATGGTAGGAGAAAAGAAAGAGAGGTCAGCAAGGAGAAGTGGCTTTGCCATTTTGTCTCTAGTACTTAGCCTCGTGAGGGCTTGGGGGCAATTAGGGGAGGTCGTCAGAGCACAGGTCATTGTGGAATTGCCTCAGTGATGTGTGGGCTCAAGGGAGTGAAAATGACACGAGGGACATAGAAGGATGGTATAGACCACCAAAAGCAGATGGGCTCCCTCAGCTTAATCAACTCAGAGACAGATCTATCCACATCAAGCACAACCAGCACATAATTATTTAAGTGTCACAACTGAGAAAATGGCATCCTTCTCTCACCACACAATTTTCCCAAAATTGCACGCATGATTCAAGTCAATGGTTATTTTCTTAAAACAACTATTACAATGGGAGAATATAATGACAAACTAATAAGCGAATGGGCTTAAAAATCTGTTGAAAACTATAACTATGTGCTCATCCTTTGTAAACATCAGTAATACCTCATGTGTCTGGTACTTTAATGCAAACTATTTTCTATTTTATCATTTAGAATGAATTAAGTTTTCCTAAGTAAAATACTTTTCTGCATCCTTGAAGCATGCTTCGACAGTCATCTATCCTGGCACAGTACCCATCCAGCAGCATGTAGACTTTCCTTCTCTTTGCTGTGTAAGGACACTGCTTTATCCCTTCACCTGGATTTCTAAAGTATGCAGTAGACTTGGAAACCAGATACAGAATAGTAATAAATGGCTCTAAAGTGCTGAACTGTGAGGTGAATACATGGACTGTGGACAATGACATTCATTCTGATTTTGCACTTGATGTAACAAATATGACATGTCACTGAAATTAAAAAACAAACATCAGATCTGTCAATCATCCACTATCTAACTGGACAATTTAGCATGGATTTGTTGTTCTTTGTGGAAAATATAAAAAGAAGTTTTGGACTGGAATGAAATGGGTCTAATAGTCCACTGGTCAAGTCATAGAAGGAAGGCATTGGAGAGATCAGATGTCCTAAGTCCACTGAGGTAAAAAATCAAGTCACTTAGAAATATCCAGTAGAAGACACCCACAGGCTCAGACGCTAGAACCAATACCCCTACACACACTTGGAGCCCACCAGTGCTTTTATTTTCTGTGTTTATGAAGGTCACTGTGTCCTTAACCACATCCCCAAACAATAAATATTTAGCCAATACCTCTACCAAGTTACAGGTATTGGTATAGATGTTCAAGGATATAGCATTTCTTCTTCAGACCCTGACGCCCAGTCTATGATCTCAGTTGTGATAACATTTACTATATTATATGTAAGGTAGTTTAAGTTGTGTCAGGTTTGAGAAAGAGGAGAAGGAAGATGAAGAGGAAAAGAAGGAAGAGGAGAAAAAGGAGAAGGAGAAAAAGGAAGAGGAGGAGGAAGAGGAGGAGGAAGAGGAGGAAAAGAGGGATTGAATTGAAATATCCTTTTGGCAAGGTATTTATTAATACCAACATGACAAGAATCTGAAGTAAAGTTTCATGTCCACCAAGACAAAGATGGAGGAAGGAATATGTGACTTAGACTACATAATACAGGCCGTTCTTTCTCTGGGGAAGAGATCGGGGCTTGGTTAATGTGTGACCTATATTACATGACTGTAATCAGGCTGCCCCAGATCCCAGGTAGCAGAGGTTGTGTGTGTTTTTGTCTTTCTTGCAGACCTCTCTGCTTAGGGTCTGGTTGCTTTCAGGGCCTGAATTCTCCAGCAGGTTGGAAAGTCATGACAGTGTGTAGCAGGAAAGCTATGCAGATCAGCTCTCAAGTCAGGCTATACCAGGCCACGTTGCTGCTCATGACAAAGTTAGAGCCATAGAAAGGGGTAGCGGGACTTGACAATCCACAGCAATCTTTCCTGCCAAGCAAAGGGAGAGAGCTGCAGGAGAGAAGCCTTCTGAGCTGAGAATGTGATGTCTGCTGCAGGAGGGCTGGTCTCAAAGCAAGGGCTGCCCTTGGGCCATGTGCAGAGTTCTAAAAGAGGACAGACAGGCCTCTAGCCTTCCCCTGAGTACAGGGTCACCATCAGCTGCTGCGCATAAGGGGAAAGCAAATGAAGATCGATTCAGACCTGCAGGACCGCACACCCCTCCCCTTACTCCTAAGGAGCCACAAAGACAGGACATTAATGGATGGTTTAGCCAGAGGGGCCATACCACCTGGTAATATGTGTAAATCAACCTGAAATATAATCAACCCTGACTTCTCACAGTGCCTGTGAATGATGATAGCTGAAATACTGGCTGATTCTATATTCAATTCTCAATGAGTTCTTTCCCCTTGCCCCATGAACTCAATTTACTATGTGCACACCGGCTCTGGACTGGTGTGCAAACCAACTGGGTAGCAGAAATTCATTAAAGCATATCAGGCTCATAAATATCAACACACGGGATATGCTTTAATGAGTGTGTTGATATTTATGAGCCTGTTTATCTGGTAGCTTTATGTAGGGACCTCTGGAGAAACTAGACCAGTACTTCAAAATCATAATCACGCGATGAAGACTATATTGATGAAATCACCAAGAGTGTCAGAGAACATTTCTGAGTGGAATTCCAACAAGGTGGCTGCCATTCCCTACAGACTTTGGGTGCACTGATGGTCTCCTTATTGAATCAGAGATGGTCAGAGCTGGAGAGGATCTTACACCTAGCCAAGCCCCCTCGTTTCTCATAGAGGTCAACAGAGACTTCAGGCATTAATGTGATTTCCCCACATCCCACAGCTTGTTGTAAGGCATGTTGTACTTTCAGGCTCAGTCCGGTTCCCCTGTGACAGCACACTGCTTTGTGGAAGGTTTCTCAGGTGCCATTTTCAAGTCATTCTCTTCTCCTAGCTTGGATCCTGTCATTGTAGAACTGCCTGGCAATAGAAGAAGATGCCCGTACAGTTGGAGATGGGCCAAGCAGCTTTGGATGGACTCTGGAGATTCTACCCACTTCCAGCTGAATCCACCTTCACACTGAAGACTGGGTGACTGAGAGAACATAAATGCCAAAGGTCTCTATTCCAAAATGGACATTTGAGATGAGAGAATGACCAGTTTTTATAAGATACTTTGTAATCAGCTCAAACAGAGGAAATGTTGAAGAAAATTTTTTCAAAGCCAATTTTTATTGAAGTTTTGTGCATACCATACAAAATTTCAACTCAAATCTAGACGCATGTTCCCCTCCATACCCCCCGCCCTACCAGAGCTCATGCATTCTGCCAAACATGTTTTTCATTTTTTTCTCAGTCTCTCAAAATTCTCGATGCAGAAATTCACCGTTTCAGTCAGTTCTTTGACACAGTCTTTTCTGTTGTTGTTATTGTTGTTGTTATTCCTTCTAATATGCATCACTCCAAAATATGAGAATATGAATGCCACATATATCATAGGTTTTAGCATCTTCAGCTTATGATTTTTTTCTTTATTAGGCTGAAAGATGTCATGTTTGAAGTCTCCTCCTTGGCAAGCTCAAACCACCATAATTTCTGTCCTTGTGCTCCACACTGGGGTTTTCCCTTCCCATGGTCACTAAATGAGGTCCAGTAAGCACCATGTCCTGTCTTGATCTTCCTGTACTGGTCTCCATGATACAGCCTGGGTAGTCCAACAATGGTGAAGAAATTTTTTAAAGATCAGGTGATTCGGGGCTGGAGAGATGGCCTAGCGGTTAAGAGTGCAGACCGCTCTTACAGAGGACCTGGGTTCGATCCCCAGCACCCACATGGCGGCTGAGAACCGTCTGAAACTCCAATTCCAGGAGAACTCCAGTTCCAGGGGAATCCGACGCCCTCTTCTGACCTCCGCGGCATTGCACGACACGGGTGCACAGACTTGCATGCAGACAGTACATTCATACACATACAGAAATAAATAAAATTAATTTAAGATCAGGTGATTCAACTCCAGGCACCAATACCACTGCGGGGAGAAGCACCTAGCACCACATCTAGTGCAGAGCAGATGATCAGAACCCTTGTAATTCGATTATCAGAGAAGACAAGCAGCATCATGTAGCATTTGCCATCTCCTAAGTACACCATGTCAATGAGCCACAAACACGCATTGGGTGCAAACCATGTGCAAAGCACTGACTGTAGTTGAGGGACAGGTCACAAAGTCAAGAGAGGATACAGTGCTTGCACCTGGGAGAAGGCTAAGCCAGGCCTTCAGTGAGGCTTATTTTTGACCTTACATCCTGTCTGAACCGACCCCAATCTTGAGACTCATCTTGAGCCAGATTCTTCTCTTTCTCTGTACTCTGTCCAGCGATCTACATGCTGTTCCACTTATCTAGGGCCTTTCCTAATCCCTATTCTTCCTGGCTGGCTCCTTCGTGTCTTTGAAGTTCTATCTTCTTTTTTTTTTTTAAACATTTTTTTTATTGTGCATTTCATACATCATTTTCCAATTCAGTTCAGGCATATTTCCCTTTCCCTTCCCCCCCACCACCACCCCAACCGAGATCATGCATTCTGCCATAACTGTCCTGCATATTTTTCTCAGTTTTTTTTTCATTTTTCAGCTATAAGGATAATCCATGAGTACAAGCATCCTTCATGTAAAACCAATTTGCAGGCTGTTGTGCCGAAACCCCCACAGCCCCACCTTCCAGCGTGTGGTGAGGGGTTGTATGTTCAATCAGGTTAATCAAATGAGGGTCCAGACTACACTATCTTCAATGTTGCCTAGAGAGGGTTTTGTGAAACACTCTCCAGACTCGCTCTCCTGATACTGCCTTGCTAGAGATAACTGCCAGACATCAGTCCTTACCTCTCTGTGCATATAACCTGCTGTCTGCAAAGTTATATGAAAGGAGGAGACTATCTCTCCATTTGCTGAAATGGGCTTGCCCACATGACTTGCTTTGAACAACATAATGAGTTGTAAGGCATGGTGCACAGAATCAGTGCCTTGGTCTCAGAGGCCTTACACGCTTAAGCTCACTTTGTGGACTTCTGTCCTTGACCCTACAACGTGTAGTTAGTGTTTCCTCAAAGTATCCCCAGCAAAATCCACATATGCCCGAGCAAACCAGCTGAGACAAGCTGACTCAGTTGTGCAGCTCCAGAAGTAAATACTTGCCTTCCATGGGTGAAGTCTTAAGCTTTGTCACATGGCATTATGGTGATAAGAGCTATCAAATACATTCTCCTGTCCCTTCATGTGTGCTGGGCATAAAGTGATGCTCAATAAATTTTCCATAAATGGAGAAAGAATGCAATGCTAAATTTAGAACGGAGTAGAATGAATGGCCTACAGAATGCTCCTTTTTCACAGGAAGCTGGGCTTGTCATGGTCACTTCTCCCTGTGATGATATGGGCCAACTCCTTGGGGTAAGTCTCATCCCTTCTTGCCATATTCAGTTAAGCTTTGGAAGACATAAGTAAAAATACATCAGAAGGAACATAGTTAATTTGCATGTCTGTATTGCAAACATTTTAAACTGTTCTGTCTCTTTTATCTCCTCACCTTAACCAAATCCGTGTTGAAAAAAATGCAAGGAAAACCAATTTCTGTCTAGGTCAAATCACATGTAACCTGCTTACTGAAAATGAGCTTCCTGAAATCCTTGCCTCTGGAGCAAGGCAGGATATGAATTAGCATGGACAGATGCAGCCAAGTTGCACAGGCACAAGGCCGGGAGTACCCAGGCACCCCCTCCCCCTCAGCTGCTGTTTCCAAACTGCTAACTGTCCTCCTTGAACATCAGCTAGAGGTGGGTAAGCAACCCTGAGATGAGTAGAGGAAGTCCCTCCCACCCACACTCACTCTCCATATTTTCTACCCACAATATCAAGGGGACAAAACTGGCAAAAGTAATCCAGAAGTAGGGGCTACAACAATGGAGAATCATTGGCTGATAGGTGCACCCTCCGGCACAGTTCTAGGCTCCTGCCTTGGGTGCTCTGCTTTTGAACTCACATCCTTACCCATCTGACACCCTTTAAAACATTCCTCCACTTGAGAGATCTGAATCTTGATAACATGGGGATCTTTTGTGTAGGGTTCATTTCAAATAGTTTGACTATTTAATCAATATGTTTTATCTCCATCACCCAGCCACCTCTACCTTCTTACATTACCAACACGAGGACCTTTGTACCAAATTGGTCCCTAGCATGTGAGGCTGTCTTTTGAGGGGTTAAGAGCATCTGCATGGTATCTTTTAAAAAAAATTTTTTTATGCGTATGAGTGTACTGTCTGCATGTAGGTTGGTGCACCCATATCGTGCAATGCCGCGGAGGTCAGAAAAGGGCGTCGGATACCCCTGGAACTGGAGTTAAAGATGGTTCTTAGCTGCCATGTGGGTGCTGGGAATCGAACCCTTGTCCTCTGCAAGAGCAGTTGGCGCTCTTAACTGCTGAGCCATCTCTCCAGCCCCATGCATGGTATCTTTTTTAAACCTTCCTTAACTTCCCTCAGCTTCCATTTCTTCCTTCATGGAGTGTGTATTATGACAGGCTGTTATTGAAGATTAAACAAGAGCCTGGATGTGACAACCTTTGATAAATGTTAGCTGTGATCACAGTGATAATAGAAGACAGTGTTTTCATTACTTGCAGATCCACATCTTTGGGTATCTACATTTAGGCAGTAAGATTGCTTGTTAGTCACTTGAGAAGGATGTGCATCCCCTACTCCCTGTCTGAGGAATGTGTAACTGCCCATTCATGCCCAGAAGTGCCATGCCCTCCATACTTACCTGTCTCTAAGTTCAGAGGTGGACCCAATTCAGGTATCTTGACCCTCTGTGATTTTACTTGTAGAAAAGCTTTAAGACCCCGGAGCAAAAGCTGAGCAAGCCAGGCATGCTCAGTTGACACCTACTGACTCAGTACTATGGGTGGACTGCTGGTAGGATAAGAATTGGGCAGAAGATCCCATCACTTAGCATTTCACATTTTTTTAAGGGGAGAGGTCTCCTTATCATGGGATGTAGAATTTCCAGGAGGGGGTAAATGTGCTTAGTGTAACCAAATTACTCATCCTTTGAAGTGACTCCAACTTGGTGACTCAGGAGATAAGTGGGAAGGTGTGAGTAATGGTTGGAAGAGTCCGAAGAGGCCAATTTCTAAAAACTGTAAGTGACAAATACGCTAAGGAATTAGGACTTCCTCTTAAGGGAAAGGGGAGGAGTCTTGAAAAGTCATAAGGAACTGAATTGACCAGAGTTGTGTTCTAGAAAGGATACCATTGCAACAGACTGTCTGAGTTTGGAAGAGAGGAAAAGCAAAAGACTTATCCCAGGAAGGACAGAGAAGACTCAGCAAGTGGTTGGGTATAGAGGACTGAGGGGGAGAGAAATATCTTTTGTTGTTGTTTTGTTATTTCTTTTTCAAGACAGGGTCTCCCTGTAGCCCCAGCTGGCCTGAAACTCACTCTGTAGACCAGGCTGGCCTTGAACTCACAGAGATCTGCCTGCCTCTGCCTCCTGAGTGCTAGGATTAAAGGCATGTGCCACGCCTGGCTTAAAGATTGTTCTTAGGTGCCATAAGGGTGCTGAGAATCAAACTTGGATCCTCTGCGAGAGTAGTTGGCACTCTTAACTGCTGAACCATCTCTCCACCCCTGAGAAATATCTTGTACAACTGTACAGAATCATCAAAAGAGTATAGCAAAATTATTCTCACCTAATAGAACATCAACTTCTTCCAGAAAACCCTGAGTTCAGGGATAGTTATGATTCATTATGCATTAAGCTGAAGCAGGCTAAAGTAAAATCTATGAAGAGTTTCATTAAGACCATAAGAACTTCCTGTGCTGTTCATCTGCTGGTTTTACTTCTACCTCCAAAAAAGTATAAAATGATAATTTTTCCCTCTTTTTTTTCCCCAAAGCCAATTTTTGTTGAAGCTTTGTGCCTTTCATACAAAATTTCCAGTCAAGTCTAGACCCATTTCCCCTTCCTCCCCCCCACCCCACCAGAGCTCGTGCATTCTGACAAATATGTTTTTCATCTTTTTCTCAGTCTCTTTTAAAATTTTCAATGCAGAAGTTTACTGTTTCGGGCAGTTCACCATTTCAGTCAGTTCTTTGACTCAGTCTTTTTTGTTGTTGTTGTTCCTCCCAATTACATCACTCCAAAATATGCATATATGCATGCCACAAAAATGTCAAGATTATAACATCATAGGTTTTAGCATCTTCAGTTTATGATTTTTTTTTTCTTTATTAGACTGAAAGATGTCATGTTTTCCTTAAGGAATTGTTTGAAGGCTCCTCCTTGGCAAACCCAAACAACCATCAGTCCTGCCCTTGTGCTCCACACTGGGGTCTTCCCTTCCCATGGTCACCAAAAGAAGTCCAGTAAGCACTGCGTCCTGTATTGATCTACCTGTACTGGTCTCCATGATACAGCCTGGGTAGTCCAACAATGGCAGTCTATACTCTGAAGAGGCTGAAACCCCAGTAGCTGCTCAGTCCACAAGCCGGATGTCTCAGCAGTCCCCATCTGGCTATTTCCCTCTATATTTTTCTTTGGCCTCCTGAGCATCCAAATATGTCTCCAGTTACTCCTCAGATGACCTGTTCTCCAAGTCCTTGCCACCACTGTCTAGACACTCTTCTGTTGGCTTGGCTCATATTCTACCAAGACTTAAACACAGCCCTTAAAATCCAATTTGATAAACCATATACACTGGTTAGTTTTGATTGTCAATGTAAGGTGGGCCGTCCTTCAAAAGAGACAGACTTTTGACATTGAAGGTTTTCTCACCCCAAGAGCTCCCACCCCTCTAAGGGAGAAGCTAGACATCCAGCAACTCCTCCAGCTTACATAGAGGGAGGGGATATGGACACGTTGGGGCAAGGTCATGATCGTGGGAAGATCCAGTTTGAATTGGGGGCTAGTTCTCAGCTAGCTCCCCTCAGGGCACCGAGTTGCTGGAAATCAGGGGATTTCGCTGACCCCACCCCAAGGAGGAGCAAACAACGTGGCCTAGGTGTGTGATGCTGGGTGGGACAACAGTGTGCAGTGGAGCGGAATTGGGGGTCTGTGATTGGCTTTGGGAACTGACATCCTTTAGTTTATAAAAGCAGGCTGTAGCAAGGAATAAATTGAATTCCCATTAACATCATTAAGGAATTCCCGGCCATCATTTTGTTAATTATTGCACTCATATAGGCCAAGGCAGGCCAGCATTTCATTCTGGTGGCCAGTGGGTTGGAAAGAGGTGCCTGTGCAGACCACCAATCTGGGTAGCTGGTGTTGTGAGGGGACATAGGCTGAAGATAGGCCATCAGCCATCAGCCTGAAAATTCCTGTCCAGAGTTCAGCAGTGTCTGGGCAGGTGGGAAGTCACCGCCAAGAGTGGGAAACGTGTCTCGATTCCAGGCTAAGGGCCCAAGTTGGAAGTCCCGGTTGCAGGCAGGCGCTGTGTCCCTGTTCCCTTAGTAGGGCCGCATGGTCCCTGCTCAGCACAAAAGAAAGCTTCCTACATATGAGACTCGCTGAGAACACGTGCTGAACTCTGGGATGCTACCAGTGCCATGTCAGGGAAGGAGCCAAAGACGATATAAAAGCCAGCCATGGGTAGCTGAGCCTCTCTCACCATTTGTCATGGGGCAGAGGTCACCAAGTCCATGCTGGGACTTTGGATTTACATGGGGGGAAGGGATCCACTACTTGGCATGTAAGTTGTTTCCATTAACTTTGTAGGCTAGCCTGAGTAAACTCATTAGACTTCCCTGGACTGTGGTTCGAAGAGCCTTTCTTTTGGGTTTTGGGAACCCAGGTGTCAGGGGAGATAAGACACTACATGCATGAGCATCTCCTGGTGGAATCTCAACTACAGTCACCTTGACACAACCCAAAGTCACCTGGAAAGAGAACACCTCAACTGAAGACCTTCCCCAATCAGACTGGCCTGTAGCATGTCTTGATTGATGATTGGTGTGGGAAGGCCCAGTCCACTACGGGCAGCATTGTTTCCAGACAGGTAAGCCTGGGCTGTATAAGATAGCTGACTGATGGACATGGTGGTGCACACCTTTAATCCTAACACTTGGGGGGCAGAGGCTCGCAGATCTCTGTGAGTTCAAGGCCAGCCTGGTCTACAGAGTGAGCTCCAGGACAGCTGGACTAAAGGGAGACCCTGTCTCAAAAATAACCAAAAAAAATAAATAAGGAAGGAAGGAAGGAAGGAAGGAAGGAAGGAAGGAAGGAAGGAAGGAAGGAAAGAAGAAGGAAAGAAAGAAAGAAAGAAAGAAAGAAAGAAAGAAAGAAAGAAAGAAAGAAAGAAAGAAAGAAAGAAGGAAAGAAAGAAAGAGAGAGAGAGAAAGCGAGCTGGCTGAGCATGAGCCAGAGAATAAAAACAATGTTTCTTCATGGTTCTTGCCTCCAGGTTCCTGCCTTGAGTTCTTTCCCTGACTTCCCTCAATGATGGACTATGACCTGGAAACATAAACAGAAAACAAAAACCCTTTCTGCTACAAGTTACTTTTGGTTAGAGTGTTTTATCACAATGACAGAAGGAAATTAGAATATAGTACAATGGATTTTCAGTCAGCATTTTTCAAATTCCGTTTCAAGAGAGAAACTCTTCAGAGAAAGAGTTTTGTGTTCAACAAATTTAGGATAGTTTGTAGCTATAGATCATTTTCTCCAATTACCAAGTCCCTTGGACAATGCTGAAATTTTGTGTGACACAGATTTCCCAAGTACCATTGACCACAAAATCTAACCCTTTTAATTTCACTTACTAAATAAGCATCTTGGTTTCTAATGATTCTTAGAACATGATTCCACAAACACAAATCTAAACGCTTGCATTAAATGTAGCCTGAATGTATATTAGCTTATTTAGCATCAATTTGAAACTATTCATTTATGTTAAGCTGTAGGTCAACTAAATTCAAGAAATATCTTTCACAGAAAGTACCACACAAATGAAGTATTTTCTGTTAATGATGTGTGCAGCAAACTAAAATAAATAACACAGTGACTGTGGTTTATGGTCAGCTTGACTATATTCCATCCTTTTTGGTTTGGGTAACAGCTTGTTGAGAACATTCTGGATTTTGACTCTGCTATCTATTACGTTAATGAAGCCTCCAAGCTTTGTTCCATCTGTGGATCCAATAACCCTATGTTCCACGTCTTCTTCCAAGCCATTGGTGAAAGTTGGGGAAATGAAAGGGGTCAAGGACAAAATGTAGAGATTCTCATGGAAACATCAGAAGTCTTGTATTCTGTCAGGAATGATGGTGTACACCTTTAATTCCAGAATTCATGAGGCACAGCCAGGAGGATCTGTGTTAGATGGAGGCCAGACCAGTCTATATAGTGAGTTCCAGGGCAGCTGGGGCTATTTGAAGACCCTGTCTCAAAAATTAAAAAGTCTTCTGTTCTGATTCTCATACTAACTGCTGATTTTAGGATTGAGAAATCTTTTAGAGGGCTGAGGAGAGGGGCCAGGAGATAAAGTGCTTGTTGGGCAAGTGTGAAGACACGAGTTCAGATCCTTAGCAGTCACATAAAAAGCCCGAGTGGAGCAATATGCTCCAGTAATCTTGTAACTGGGCGGTCCTGGGGCTTGCTAGATAGTCAATCAAGTCAAACAGTATGCTCCAGGTTCAGTGGGTATATACCCACAAGACTCATCCTATTGCAGAGATACATGCACATCTGTGTTTGTTGTAGCTCTCTTCACAATAGCAAAGAGCCGGAAGCAACCCAAGTGTCTCTTAACTGATGAGTGGATAGAGAAAATGTGGTACATCTACACAATGGAATTCTATGCAGCAGTAAAGAAAGATGACATCATGAACTTTACAGATAAATGGATAGAACTTGAAGCCATTACGCTAAGTGCAGTAACACAGTCCTGGAAAAACAAACGATGAGTGTTATCCCTCATTTGTGGATGTTAGCACCAAATCCCTAGTTGAAAGGCAAGCTGAGAAAAGTTAATGTTATATTTCTTTTTATCTGAAGGCAACTATGTTGTTATAATGTGAATTCCTTAATGGGCTCTAGAGTTGACTGACCACTTATTTTCAGATTTTGTAATTGTGGTGTATGTATGGAGGGTATGTATTCATATATTAGAGTAATGTAAAATTGAAGGAGAAAATGTGAACTCAAACATATTTTGGAATTAGCATACAGTTTATTTTCAAAGGTCATAGGTTTAGTATATATGATATATATATACATATATATATATATATATATATATGCATACTTTGGAGCAATACAAATGGGAGGGAACAACAACAAAAAGATCATATCAAAGAACTGACTGAAACAGTTAACTTCTGCCCAAACAATAAACCTCTGCAGAGAAAAGTTTTAAAAAGACTGACAAAAAGATGCAAGACATGTATGGCAAAATGCATTAACTGGGGTGGCGTGGAGGGGGCATGGAAAAGGGAGTGTGTCTAAATTGGACTGAGAAATGATATATGAAACACACAAAACACCAATAAAAATATTTTATTAAAAAAGAAAGATTCAAAACTAGCATTAAATATGAAAAGAAAAAAAAGAGAAGACCAGTTTTATAAATAGTAAATAAGCCGGGCCTGGTGGCACACGCCTTTAATCCTAGCACTTGGAGGCAGAGGCAGGTGGATCTTTGTGAGTTCAAGGCCAGCCTGGTCTACAGAGTGAGTTCCAGGACAGCTGGGGCTACAGGGAGACCCTGTCTCGAAAAGACCAAAAAATAAGTAAATAAATAAATAAATCAGTAGAGAGCAACAGAAGAAAACACCTGACATCATCCTCAGGACTCCGTTCGACAGTGGGAATGCAAGTTTTTACAAAATGTGTCAAAGACAGAAGCCAGCAAGGTGACAAGGGGACCCTGGTTCTTTACCATCCTGCTTCCCACATGATTGAGGCATGAATCTTCTGAGGACACCTCCACCAGGTGTCACACCTGAAGTCCTAGACAGAGTCAGGCCCGTGAACCGCATCTCCCCATCTTTCCACCTCTAGGTCCTACCCATTCTCTGATTCAGGGCTTTCCCTTTACTGCAGCCCCTCTGCCCAGCAGAGCCCAGCCCCAGACATCATGTGCCATGAACATCTATAAGTGAGCGAGTTAACTTGAAATATCCTAGAGACCTCTGCATCTTAAAAGCACAACTCCTGAGCTTAAGGATGGCTTCAGCTGTTGGGAAAACATAACTAGAGGGGGATTCCAGAGTAAAGGTCATCCTGACCCTTTGACATCATATCCAGAGGCCCTTTGTTTAAAAGGGAGGCCAAAGGAACATGGCCCCCAGCCTCTCCCTCTCCTCTCTTTGCAGATCTTCAGAGCCCTGCTTTCAGCTCCTTACCAGGCTCCAACAGAGAAGGTCTGGCTCTTAAGATGCCATTACTATCTCATTTATGCCCTTTAAGAGGGCTACTTCAGGGGCTGGAGAGATAGCCTAGCAGTTAAGAGCACCGACGCTCTTGCAGAGGACCCGGGTTCGATCCCCAGCACCCACGTGGCGGCTAAGAACCGTCTGTAACTCCAATTCCAGGAGAACTCCAGTTCCAGGGGAATCCGAGACCCTCTTCTGACGGCACTGCACGACACGGGTGCACAGACCTGCATGCAGGCAATACGTTCATACACATACAAAAATAAATAATAAAAAAAGAGGGCGACTTCAGTGTATCAGTAACTTATTCTTAAAAAAAAAGAAAAATTCCTCCCACTTTAAGTAGTATAATGGGTGATAAGCATCTTAGGATGCCTATGGGACATATTCCAGTTGACGTGAGAAGACCTGCCCGCTGTGGGTGCTTCCGCGTATACAGTCCTGGATCCCTACCCAGGAAATGGTGGCTGATCCTAAAGACCAAGGCAAGGGAGAACCAACAGTGGGCTCCTTGCTTCTCCTACACCAGGCTCCATCCTCCAGACTCCTGTGGGAAGCTGTGATGGCCTTGGATTCATGAGGCTAGAGCTGGCAGTCAGTGTGAGGCTCCAACTCAGGAAGTGGAACTCTAGGAAGACGACTCTCTGGAAGCATCTGTCCAATGAGTGATAGAAAAAAGTAATCTTGTTTCTCTGGTGACAGTCATAACAGCTGAACTGGTGTGTTCATAATGAAACAATTTATTTTGAATGAATTAGTTTGCAATCATTGATTAATCTTTGTGACCTGAGCCTCGGTTTACTAATCCACGGAATGGAAGCAACAGGAGTTGAGGGTTCTTTTTTTTTTTTTTAATTTTATTTATTTCTGTATGTGTATGAGTGTACTGTCTGCATGCAAGTCTGTGCACCCGTGTCGTGCAATGCCGCGGAGGTCAGAAGAGGGTCTCGGATTCCCCTGGAACTGGAGTTCTCCTGGAATTGGAGTTACAGACGGTTCTCAGCCGCCATGTGGGTGCTGGGGATCGAACCCGGGTCCTCTGTAAGAGCGGTCGGCGCTCTTAACCGCTAGGCCATCTCTCCAGCCCCCTGGAAGCAACAGGAGTTGAGGGTTCTAGAGTTCACCAGAGGACATTACAAAAGAAAAGGGTGATGGAAGGCAGTGTGGGTGTCAGAACACAGTCTACAGAACCAGGGCTGAGGTGGCTATGACGTGAGAGACAGAGGCAGAAGGAGCAGATGAGGTACTTGGAAACCTTGGGAGCAGTATAGCTCCGGCTATCCCATCCCTTCTCATAAGGTGATGTGAGTAGACTTGAAGCGCTGTGGGCAGGGTCTCTGGTCTGCAGGCCCCAGAGAGAGTCAGTAGGTTCATGATTTTTACTTTGTCCCTTCCTTCCTCATATCCTTTTTGGAACAGGAAAGACAAACCTTAGGCTTCATATATTGTGCAAGAGAGTAGAACTGAGTGGGAGAGGGACTGCTGAGTCCTGCACCAAGCACCGGATGTGCCCATGCCCTTGGAACTGGCCCATAGGATGGCATCTTCTCGCTTGCCCCAGAGTTGGGGAGGGGTGTTGTTTTAACCCCAGCATGCAGACTCCGATGGAACCAAAGACTTGGGGAACATGGAAAAGCCTGAGGAAGAAGATCAATACCCCACAGATCTATATTAGAAGCCAAGGGGACTGGCTTGGGCCAGGAAAGAATGAGACTGTCCTGTATCAGCCACCTGACAGAAGCAGCTAAAACTTGATAAAATGTAAGAGGCTAGCTTCAGACATTGGACGATGATGAGCATAGGATTGTGGTCAAAGGAGGGGCACAAACAAGGCGAGCCCTTGAATTACCTTGCTTTTCCCTGAAGAAATTAATTTCTTTTTTAAATTTTATTTATTTTTGTATGTGTATGAATGTGTTGTCTACATGTAGGTCTGTGCGCCCATGTCATGCAATGAACTGGAGTTCTGGAATTGGAGTTACAGACGGTTCTTAGCCATGTGGGTGCTGGGGATCGAACCTGGGTCCTCTGCAAGAGCAGTCGGTGCTCTTAACCACTAGGCTATCTCTCCAGCCCCAAGAAATTAATTTCTTAGACCGTGATAGAGGAATTGGAATCTAGAAAGAGCCTAGCAGCCCTGCCCCATGGAGGAGACAGTGTCCTGAGTTTAAGGAGGCCAGGGCACCTCCAATGCTCTGGGCAGAGTCCCTAGGTAGGGCTGTGTCAAGAAGATGCTTCAGAAAACTTTTCCAGGGTCTCTTGGACCCTTTGACTGAATTTTTCTCCATGCTTTTTAAAAGTGAAACTGTCCAAGACTAGACTGTAAACAGAACAATTCCCAGTGCTGACTCAGAACTGGAAATTATATAAATTCCCACCAACAAGAGTTAAAACACATTTATTGAGTGCATGAAGTTTTTACTAGAGATCCTTGGGGGTCTACAACTTAGCAGTAGAGTCAAATGATCACTGAAATAAAGGTTGCTCTTAACCTGCTCTGAAACTGCTTTAAAACTTTCAAATATCAAAGGGATCCCTAAGCAATGTAACTACCTGGCAGATAAAAAATCCCAATACTATTTAAAGAACTGAAGTAAAATTCCACATTCAAAAACAACAATATACAAGGTCCCAGGACCCAGTTAATGACCAAGAAGCCAAAAATATGCCCCATGAGCAGGAACCTATCTAGACATAAAAGAGAAGGTGGAATTAACAAACAATATTAAAATAGCTACTACAAAATATGCTTTGTATTCTCAAGGATTCAAAGGGAAATAGTACACCATGAGGAAAGGCATAGAACAAATTCTCAAATGAACTCTTTAAAGTTGAAAAACATAATATTTGAAATGAAAAAATATATTATATGGGATTTATAGCCAATTAAACCTATGTGAAATAAAAGCATTTTGTTTTATTTAATCTTTATCATAACTTTGGCTCAGAAAACTATAAAATCTACATAATACAGCAACAAAACTGAAATTTGGCCCACCAGCTATGTCTAATATTTGCAGCTATTCTCCTACAAATGGATCATTATAAAAAGCTTAATGATAATATATTTCTGTAGCACTTTTTAATTATGTATTTTAGAGACACTTTCCATATAGATCACGTTCTTCTGAGTCAGCTAGCTTTCAACAGTTGTAATGTAACATCATTACTGGTGAAATTCAGCCTGCTTTTCTAAGCCTTCATTTTTTTCATTTATAAAAATGATTAAATGGGGGTAGGAGAGCTGGCTCGGAGGTTAAGTGCACCTGCTGCTCTTTCAAGGACTCAGGTTCAATTCCCAGAACCCACATGGTGGCTCACAACTATAACTCCAATTTTAGGGGATCCACCACCCCCTTCTGGTCTCAGTAGGCACTGCATGTATACATGTAGGCAAAACACTCATATACATAAAATAAAATAAATATTTTTTAAATGATAAAGTGATAATACACATAATTGTATGTTCTAAAGTGTCACATGGAGTTAAATACCATGAATCTTTGTAACTCCCATACTGAGCCTTCCATTCTGCCTATGTCCTGTGCCCAATGTAAAACCTACATCCCCTTCAGACTTCCTTTAGGCAGAAACAATTTAAATATCGGCATCCAATAATACCATCTAGATTATATAGCCATTAAATGTAGCCAGAGAGTAGGGAACCAATCCATACTTGTCTACATCTGATTCAATAAGCCCAGGAATGCAACCAAGACCTTGACCATGTTGTAAATGCTGAGACCTTAAGTACTCATTTAATCCAACCACAGTTCCTCCATTAGTAAAGTGGAGACACAGTTATCTACCTCATAATAACACTGTTGTGGAGATTGCATGAAATAATTAAAATTCAAAAGATGGAGCATAAAGCTGACAAGCCTCCAATAAGCATTACCCTTATTTATTCTAATAAAAAGAAAGTAATCTATGCCATAAAGCTGCTTATAAATGTCAGGGACTAATGAGGCTAATAGTCATACCTATGGCTGTAAGCTTAATAGTGGATTCCCAAAGACGTCTGCCCAGATCCTGTGACTGTGACCCTGTTCAGATGAAGGATCTTTGCAAGTGTATTTAAGATCTAGAAAGGAGATCACCCCAAATTAGGGGATGAGCCTTAAATGCAAAAATGGGAAAAGAGAGAGAGGAGAGAAGTCACAGAGAAGGTCATGCGAAGACAGAAGCAGAGTCTGGAAGTTAATAGCCCAAGTCAGGGACTGGAGCCACGGGAGGTGTAAGAAGCAGGGAGGCTCTTTCTAGTCCTTTTGAGGGGAGTGTGACCCTGCTGACAACCTCAATTTCCGATGTCTAGCCTCCTGATAGTGTGAAAATAAAACTATCATTTCGATCCACTCAGTTGGTTATCATTTGTTCTGGCAGTCTGGAAAATTAATACATCTTCTCATGCAGTGCTGTGAGACTAAGGGAGATAAAGTTTATAGAGCAATTAGAACAATACTTAGAATGTGGTAGATGCTCTATCAATTAGTTAAATAAATATGAAAATAAATTAAAAGCCAATGACTCACAAACAAACATGCTTGTTGGAGATCTAGAAGGAACAAGTGAACTGTGAATTACTTGCCAAAAAATGAAACAGAATTAAGGGAAATTAAAGAGTGCTGGTCAGAGGCTCTTTACAATTGATCCCACTGATATCTTATCCTCACCCTTTGCCCATACGGTTCCCTTCACTGGAATGTCCTGCCTCCTCCCACAGATCCACCCAGCTTGCAGGAACCAATCAATTCCACCTCCTTTGTGAAGCCCCCTCAGCTGTCTCTTCAAGCAAGCAAACTCTCAAAGCATCTCACCTGAACTTTCTTCTCTTAGTTTCTGCTTTGCTTCCTCACCCTTCCAGGTGTGGGTTCTCTGCAAGCTTGACTGGAAGCTCTTTGTAGAAAGGTCCGGTCTGAACCTTACTCCATTCAGTGCTTAGCAGTTCTGAAGAAGTAAAAACAATCAGAAGAATCTAGGAGACTGTTGGACAGTGGCACACGAGAGAAGCAACAAGCCTGGGGAATAAAGAACCAGCCACAACAGCTACATTGTGCAGCCTGGAGGTGAGTGACAGGCACCCAGGCCTAGACACCAGCTGGCTGAGTGGTGATCCAAGGGAAGAGGCTGGAGCCTTGGGAGCCACAAACATTGAATCCAACACTTTACCCCCTGAAAGTAGGTTCAAAGTTACTGGAATGCCCACTTCTTGCTTTAACAGGCCCTGGAGGATCCCTGTTAAAACTCCACCCCAAGACTGGGCACAGGTATGCAAAGATCAGTTGTCCAGCCTCATCTACATGAAACTCATCTATGAGCGCAGAAACCCATTTTCTGTAGTACTGAAACTGGAGGGAGAGAATGCCCATTGGTGTGAGGACTGTTGTGGAAGATGGGCATCCCAGTGGCACAGAAGCAGGTCCTCCAGATCCTGCTTTCCTATGGCCCGCTTTGTGCTAGGATATCCGGAATGGGTTGATTCAGCATACTGCTCAGTGAAGCTCTGCTTTGGAGGGACAACTTAGCTCACTATGTCCTGCTGTGAAGTCAGAGCTTACAAAGCAGCCAGGAGCCAGTAGCTTCCTGTCACAGACAACACCCTTAGCTGCATGCATCTGCTCTCCAGAGTCCATTCGAGCAGCATCCACTGAGCACGTCTTGGATGCACAAGGAAAGTCCGGATCCTCTTGCCATCATCTCTGGATTTACAGCCCACTTTAGGAGGGATGCATTCTATACTGAGGAGGATAGTGAGAGAGCAGAGGAAGGGTCAGGACTATCTGCCTACCAGGCTGGAATCCAAGCTGGACATGAAGTGATGAGCCTTATTCCTGGACCAGCTTTTGGCTTCCTAAATGCCCTTTCCTCAAGAATTTTGACCCCAATACAGCCTTTGTCTGAATTCTTTTTGCAACTTATTTTTAGTTTTGCCCATCCAAGAAAATGGGTTTTTCCTATGTGTATGCCTTTTTTCTGAAGGCCAAACATGGTTTCATTTATAATAAATGCAATATTCACAATGAAAGCCTTGCTTGGATCCTATTCTGGAAGACTTAATGCTGTCTCAAGAAGGACTCATTGTAGCTATTAAAATAGATTAAGCTCATTTTGTCCAAACAAAATGTAGACATGAAAACTGGCTCTGAAGACCAATGGACCATTCAGACAAGGTGTAACATCCTCAATCATCCCCTGAGAACCAGTTTTCATAAACCTCCAGGACAGAGCAGGTCAAGGTGGCTGGAAGGCTTGTTACTGAGTCACCATTTGTGGCTCACCTATCCTTCCCCACTTGAGATCTCTGGGGTCTCCTGTTTGCCACTTTCTAGTTTGGCTGGGCCAGGCTCACAGATGGCCTGGTATGGGTCTCCCAGGGGCTGTGTAAACTTACTTACCACTTCCTAGCTCAGATCCAGCCTTCAGCTTTAGCAGAATGGAAGTTCAGATGGCTGTAAGGCTTCTGGGGGAACAGGCAGAATTATCATTATGATCGAGAATTAAAACACGCAAAATCACTCTGAGCTACAGGAATCATGTTTTGTATAACCCCCAAACTGAACTTAAGGGGACAAAGATGGAGAATATATATGAAATCAGTGCTTCTCAGAAAATCTGGAGCATAGATTGTATTGCATTTCTCTTTCCTTTTTACAGCACATGTTAAGAGCAAGCCCTGGAGAACTTTGAGCAGATATTGAAAAATACTACTTGTATCAGAAAGCCTTCTTTTAGAGCTTCTGTCAAAAATAAAAGCACTCTTTTATGATGGTGCTCTAATTTCTCCTAGAAATCTCTTTTATTTACCCCTTCTCTTCCTCTCTGAAATGGTGGTCTCTTGTCTCTCCATGATAAGATGACAGCTCGGGGTGGGCTGAGAAGCAGGGAGTGTCTTGGCACAGTAGCAAACATTAAATCCTTCTGTCTTTGCAGACAAACCTCCAGGAGTCAGGAGTGTGGCAGTTTCTATCTCAATGGATTTTAAGGTTCTTAGTTAGGTAAAGTAGAATTTTGGCTGCCATCTAGCTCAGAAGACCCACCCCTTGGGAGTTTTGTACAAATTAGGGATTCACAAGTCTAGGGCTAGAAGCAGTGATAATAATGGCTGAGTAAGGACGGAAAACAGAATACTCCATATCACAGATTAGTTGCACCCTGTTCCCTAGCTATGTTCCTAAAATCTCTTGTGTACCTGAGGGAGATGGATTACATTTAAATTAGAAGTTGTCTTTTAAAGGAATTGTTGGTGCATTTTACACAATGAAGAATACTTTTGTAAAGTGATTAATAGCTTCTTAATTTACATGTCTCATGAGCCCATTTGCAAGGGGGATGTGTTAAGAGATACATTAAAATTTGTCCCTGGCAGATGGCACCGGCTGTGACTCAGGATTTCTTGATGAAGCCAAGCAGGACCTGAGTATATTTTTGGATGCAGTTGTCCTGAGTATTTCTGGGAGGGCCTGAGGAAACTCCATCTTAGACATGTGGCCTTCTCCATTTGGAAATGGGGATGTCAGAACTCACCCAGTTCTCTTCTTATCAGGTTACTAACACTAAGATCTGGTGTAATACTGCGAATTTTGTCCTTTCTCCTGTTTCTTGACATGTAGCTCCTGAAACTCCCAGAAGCACCTGCATACTGATGAGCATCTTTTGCTTGTTGATGAGAGGATTGGTGGTTGGTGGCTGCTAGGCAGCTTTAGGATGTAGGTTGGTTATTGGAGAGTCCAAGCCATATTTATACAATATTGAAGCTTCCAGCTCCATCCCTGTCTAGAGAATAAAGTGGGAATGAAAGTCAAATTGCTCAAAGGCCAGGGACATAACTGTGCCTATGTAATAAGCCTCCATAAAAACCCAAAAGGTGAAGAACTGCAGACTACCCTAACAGTCACAATTGAGCCTCTTTTTGCAACAGATGTGGACTATCACAGAGTTCCACAACCATTCACACAGAGAGAATAAGTCTCTGTGACATGGCTAGCCCTAGGTGACACATCCGCAGTGGAACTGCTATACCTAAGGCTCGCAGAATATAGTGGAACAAGGCGAAGAGAGAACACTAATGCATTTCTCAACTCTCACCATCAAACTCTTCCTTATGCCACAGAGAGAAATGAACACAGAAGGCCACAACTGGCCAAAGAGAATAAGTGACCGTAGAGCACACGTCTCTGGATAGAACTCTTATATTAAACCTCACTTACCCGTGGCTCACGGACCACTGTGGAAGAGGGGGCAGAAATATTGTAAGAGCCAGGGGTGGCAGATGACCACAAGAAAACAGAGTCTTCCAGGCTTCTGGGAACTTACAGCAATGGCGACAGCATGCCCAGACCCATGCAAACTTAAAACCCAGCATAGAACTGAAGAAACCGGCAGGAGGCCAAAACCTTAGCCAAGGAACTATGGGCAGCTGATCACTGATGGGTGAGAGAGAGTTGATCTTCTTTAGGGAGTGATGCTCAATAGGCTAAACAGGCTCCAGTGGATCAATACACAGGAGGGACATCTGAGTACAGAAATTTGATTGAACAGGCCTTAACATATATGACAGGATGCATGAAATCCAGAGGGTGGGCTATGGGGAGTGCAGATAGGGGAGGAAGTCTACATATGATTAAGATGTATTGTATGAAATGCACACTTCTGCTCAAAATAGTCAATTTCCTCATGGAGAATATTGAGAAAGACTGAGAAAGAGATGAAAGGCATGTTTGGCAGAATGCATGAGCTCTGGCGGGGTGGGGGAATGGGCAGAAACATGGGTCTAGATTTGTTAAAAAAATTTTTTTAATTAAAAAAAATTAAAAAAGAAAACAAAAGAAAAGAAATGCACAATGACCTCACCAAAAACCATACACTAAAATGTCCAGGGTTTGGTGAGTTTGTGTTTAGCTAAACACATAGAGGTTCCTGGAAGATGGTGTTCCTGGAAAGGGTATTGGATTAGTTCCTTTTCTCATTTCTGTGATCAAATGCCTTATAAAGCAACTTAAGAGAGGAAGGGTTTGTTTTAGCTTACACATCTATCATGGCAGAGCAGGAATGTCAGGAGCATGTCAGGAGCATGCAGTGGCTGGTCACACTGGATCCACCATCAGCAAGCAGAGAAAGGAATGCTTGTCTCAGCTCACTTTCTCCTTTTTAATCAGTCTGGATGCAAGCCCTTGGAATGGTATCATCCACATTTAGCATAGGTCTTCCCACCTAAATGCACCCAATTCCCTCACAGATATACCCAGAGGTTTGCCTTCCAGGTGACTGTAGATCCTGTCCAATTGATAATCAGTATTAACCATCACTACTTGCCACATGCCTCTCCCTACCTCCTTCATTTAGCTGTCCATCTATGTCTTTTATAATATCCTTTATAACTAGTACAAGTCAAATGTTTCCCAGAATTGCTCTAGCAAATCAATAGATCATGGAAGGGGCATGGAAACCCTGATTTATAGCCTGTGGGTCAGAAGCACATGTCAAAACCTAGGTCTTAGAATCAGAATCTAAAGTGAGAGTTAGTCTTCTAGGACTGAGTTCCCAGTCTGTGGAATTTGACACTATATCACAGACCTAGACTACTGGACATGCAACTAGTGTTCACTGGAGAACTTCGTGTAAAGAGAACTTCCTACCACCTGGTGTCAGAACATCTGGTATATTGAGTCCAGGATAAAGACTTTGATTTTTTTTTTTTCCTGTAGACCTTGAATCCAGTGTCTAAAAGCCCTGACCGCCAGGCATGGCATGTGGAAGGGAATGGTTTGGAGCACACTGCTCAGGCTTTCACTTAGAGTGATAGGGTCTCCTCAGTCATAGGTGTGGTATCTTCTCCATTGTAAATGGCATGGCAGCTTGTACAGCAGGGGCCCACTGCCAATGGAGCCCAAGGTGGCTAGGAAAGTTATGGTCTGTGAAGAAAAAGTGGTCATCTGGGCACTGTTGAGCATGTGCAGGCTCTTCAGGCCCTAAGTAGAGAGGGCTACAAGCAGGATGAGAACACGCCTACCCTACTCCAGCCACCTGGAATCCGAGCCAGCCTGATAACAGTTTCAGCTTACAAGTCAGTATTAACCAAAGTCCCATTCTCCAACTGTGTCACATAGCCCAAGTCACCTCTACCGGATAGCATGGGCCACATACTAACCACATCCACTTCTTCACAATCTAGGAACTTCCCATACTTCAGAAACTTTGAAGATTAGACACCTTGCTTTTTGTCTGGTGGGGCTGAAACCTCTTATTTCATACCCCAAATCGTGCTGGGCTGACAGTCTGTTTGCCAACATTAATAAAGCTCTTGCCTGAAGGAGGAATTGACTCAACATCTTTCCCTCTCCTCTCCTTCCCTAAAAAACTAACACGCCCCTGTCTGGTAGTACTTCAAAGGCATGTCTGGGGAGATGTGGAGAGCTCCTTATCAAGCCTTTCCATCCCAGCTTCTATCTGCTTCAGGAAGATGGCCACAGAGATATATGGCAGGTGGTAACTATGGTCCCCAGTGTCTTTAAATGGTCTCTTCTGCTCCTGAAACAAAGAGTGTACACTCAAGGAGGATGAGTAGAATCCGAATGGGAAAAATGAGCTAGTATGAAAGAAAATGAAACAGCTAGCTGGATTCTTGTCCCAGAGAATTGGGTCCACACACATTCACTCAAGCCTTCAATTTATGTTTGGGGATTTGAGACCTTATAACCAAAGCTTTTAGGAAGCGCCAGTCTCTCTTTCAGGGCTGTCTCGGGTCCCTGACTGCCCCAATGTTACAGGGGACCACTTCTGCCTAGCAGGTAGTCTTAGAGAACAGAAGCAGGAAATAGAAGCTCATTTCTGTGGGCTCATAGTCTATATGTCAAAACAGGGGTAGCACTGGTGTGTTGTCCCTCTGCACGAGGCCTGTCAGCTCTGACACGCTCAATTAGTACCACCTTGATTTTGTTTCCTCTGCCCTATGTTGAAGCAACTGCCTTGTGACCATTAGGACAAAAGTTTATAGGAAATTGGATTTTGGTGGCTTTGTTGAACAAATACACTAGCTTTTGACCTCTGCCTGTAACTTATTATTATGTAAGAAGGACAAATTACTTCCTAAGCCTCTATTAAGTGCATATGTCCATCACTCTGTGGAGCTCTATTATACACAACCATAGCCCTCCCAACTGAAACACAATGATGTGTAGACTTCTACACATATGCTTAAGGGCCAATGGCTATCTCTCTTCTGAACCTAATCATGAGCTCCATTTAAAGTCTTTACAAGCCTAGTGGGCCCTACCAACCCCAATGTTCTCACATACTCTTAGATCTACTGCACCTATTCTTATACAGCTGCAGTTGGGTAAGTCGATGTTTTTATAGCCTCTATCCTTTGCTTCCTTATGTGCACAGAATAGAAAAATCAAAGTTAAGAGAGGCCTTAGAAATCATCGAACACAGTATTTTTAAAAATAATTGTAGAATTCTTTCATCAAATGAAATCCTACAGAGATTCAAGAATGGAGTCTTGAGTCTGTAGGTTGGAGCACAGGATCTTTTTGAAAGGTTTCTCAGTTTATAGTTTGAAAGCCATCCATTTTGCCCAGCCCTTTCACTTTCAGGTGTTAAATCTAAAACTCATTCATCCATTCATTCACTGAAAGTTGTGCTTAAGTTTTACTATATGCTACATTTGATTTAGGCACCATTCACCAGAGGGTGTTCCTGCCCTCTTGGCTCTTACAGTCTTCTGTAGGGGGGAGGTGATCTTCTCAGACACTACAAATGGTGACTGTGTAAGCCTTCCACACCTACCTGCTTGACCTAGAGCAGATCATGGGATGGGGTGAATCCGTACACTGTAAGGCAGCAGCAAACTTGCCCATGCTGCATGCGAACACTCACTCATAGCTGCAGGAACAATCTGAGGTTCTCTCCAGTTGTCAAGATCCAGTCATCATCCAAATCCTAACCTGAGCACCCAGGAAGCTGTCCCTGAGGACCAGGTACTCACAGAGCTCCCCTCATCCAACCACTGTCCCTCAGCCTACCCCAGTACACAATCTTCTATCCTCTGACTGGTGTTTCTCAGATTATCACTACTAGAGGACCTATGTTCTTTCACTTTGAATTTGTCATAGCACATCAACGGATTGAATTAGAAGTAGGAATTTAAGAGATATACAAAGGTCAATCCTCCCATTTTTAATCAGATTATGCAGTTACTTGGTCAGTCACTATAAAGTATCTCTAAGCACCTCACTTTTGTTCCAGCTAAGCACGTACTGCTAGTGACCTATCATGGAATGGCCCTGTCCTCAGACTCCTCTGGCTCTCCTCAGAGTCATTCATGCATGGGAAACTCCCTGCTCTGTGCTGGTATTTCACCCCCATGTGGTTAACAGTAATGGAATGCTGCTCACTTTGCTTCTTTATCCTTCTGTTTGCTTAGTACGTGCTGACTCCTGGTGCAGGCACATTTCCTAGGGGAGACCCAGTCATTCTAACCCGTTACCAGGACCCCATGAAGGAATACTGCATGCCGGCTCTTCCTTCAGCCTGCTCATAAGGTCACGCTAGCTAGCTTTATACAGCCCAGGACAACCTGCCCAGGGATGGTGCCCCAGACGGGGCCCCCTGCATCAATTAATAATCAAGACAGTTGGGGCTGGAGAGATGGCTCAGCACTGACTGCCCTTGCAGAGGACCCAGGTTCAATTCCGAGCACCCACATGGCGGCTAAGAACCGCCTTTAACTCCAGTTCCAGGGGAATCCTATGCCCTCTTCTGACTTCTGTGGCATTGCACGACATGGGTGCACCAACCTACCTGCAGACAGTACACTCATACACATAAAAAAATAATAAATAAATTTTAAAATTTTTAAAAATAATCAAGACAGGCTCACAAGCTTGCTCCTCAATGAGGCTTTCCTCTCAGATGACTCTAAGCTGTGTCAAGTTGGCAATTAAAGTAACTCGGATTACTGAGTATATACATGTGTTAAAATGCAATAAACCATGTATTATAATACACTAAAAATGACAGTACATTGAAAATATGTTATTTATTATTTTTAGTGTATAAGTGTATTGCCTGCATTTTTGTAAGTGCATCTATGTGGTGCAGCAGCCTGAGAGGTCAGAAGAGTGTGTAGGATCCCCTGGAACTGGAGCTACAGACAGTTGTTAGCTGCCACGTGGGTTCTGGGATTTGAACCCAAGTCTTCTGCAAGAGCAGCCAGTGCTCTTAACTGCTGAGCCATCTCTCTTGCCCACCCCGACAGTACATTTTGATGTAGTTGATTCAGGTAGTTGATTCAGCTTGAAATCAGTCTGACTCCTCTCCTCTGGCACTGTCATGGTAAACTATTGTCTTGACTTAATATTTGCTAAACTTCTGGCTTTTCTTTGTGGTAGCTACTTCTTCAACCACCTTTGAAACAGTTGAGAATTTGGGGCTCCATCTTAAAGCTAGGAAGTTGGAGACTCTGAGAAATAGAGATGAATTTCCCAGAAATCTTAACAGAGTACAAACAGAAATGAGATTCCTAGGAGCCTATTCTGTGTCTTGAGTCCCTGCCCCAAAGTTTAGTTCATTTACTTTTTTGTTGAACATCTTCTGTATGTGTCCAAAACTGCCAGAGTTGGGGACATATTCTAACTTGATTCACCTGTATGGGTAAAGTTGGGTTTCTGGAAAGGAAGCAAATGAAATAAGCACCACACCCTTCCTCCTATGTGTTATGGGCCTGTAGAACCCCCCCAGGGATGATGGATTTCCAGAGGAGTCTGGCATCTTGCCACAAACCAGTACATTGTCTAGGGTGAAACTGGAGTACAAGCCCAGACTTGTACAATGGCTCTGTCTGTAGGACATGAAGCTCTGGAATGAAGAAATGATCAATTCCATGTTCTTGACAGTTAGAACAAAAGAACAAGACTAATTGCCAGCCCTTCCTGATTTATCTTGCTTCCTTTTTGTAACAAGCAATGTACAGTGGTCACAGAGTGCTATATACTTGGGATGAAAAGAACCCAGGAGCTATATGCTCCCTCTTAAGCTTAAGACTGTGGGCAATCTCTGGATTCTGAGCTGGTTTCCTCTCTACCACAGGGGCCATAAACACTGTGCTACTTTCGGGACTCAAGAAGGATGACTATGTAAAGGGACTTGTAGAAACCCTCAAGTAAGGTTGAGCAAGCTACACCCTGAAGGCCAAATCTGACCCACCATCAGTTCTTGCAAAGATTTATTCAAGCATGGCCATATGTGCTTGTTTAATGTTGTCTATAGCTGCTTTTGTAATAGAAATGAGGAATGAGCAGATGCCACAGAGATCTTATGGCCCACACACCAATGACTGGTGGAGCGGTGTGTCTGTGCCGGTGGGAAAAGACTGAGGGGAGCTGATCAAGCGTCAGACTGAGAGGTCAGAAAGACTGACGAGAGCTGAACAAGTGTCAGTCTGAGAGGTGCAAGAGTGGAATCAACAGTTCCCTGTCTGGTGTAGGTGTTGGGTGCTAATGGGTGGGCTAGAGAAAAGTAATCAACCACTAGCCTGCAAGGTTAGCAGGTAGCCACAGGCAGCTGCTTCTTTTCCTTTTTTCCCCAATTCCCTTTCAGGCATCAGACACCGTTGTGTCTCTGAGTGCAGGAGAGCATTATCTAAAATGAACAAATAGATGTTCACTGGCTGATTGGATGGCTGAATTCATGGATGTCTCTTCATCTGTAAAATTCGAAAAAATAATGAGTAAAGCCTTCGCCCCTCCTATTGTGAAGCTGAAATGAGATAAGGGATGTGAAAAGGAGCTGTTGATGTTTGGCTGCTCTTCTGGACTGAATCTCTAAGAAATGATGGTAAAGGGCCCTCCTCCACACTCTCTACTCCCTTCCAGGCTCCTTCAAGTGGGGGAGGGGATTTAGGGCAAAGTACCGCAAGGAAGTAAAATCAGCGTCAGTTGTAAAGGAGAGAAGGAATCTCTAGAGGGCAATGCAGTAAGCTGCCAAGTAGTTCACCTGACTAGAGTGAGTCTGGGGACATTCTTTTTGCATATTCCTGTCTTTCAGCCCTTCCCCGGCCATGACTTCAGTGGAGACGGCCGTTCCCCTCCAGCCTGCTCAGATCTGAAACTTCCTACTATGATAGGTGCAACTTCTCCACCACTTCCCATACCTTAGAGGCAAGACTTTGTTTTGCTAAGCCCTATAAACACTTGAGAATGTTTTGGGTAGGAAAGACTCTTAGATACAAATTAGTTCCTCTAAGTTTTTACTGTATTTTCATCTTAAATAAGTCACAGAACAGAAGCTTCACTAAGTGTTCAGACAGGTAGCTTTCTTCCGCACCCTCATCCTGCATTTTCCATGCAACTGGCCACTTGGCATTGTTCCTCTTAGACCCACACAGCTTGTGGCTTTGAGTTTACATGCCAAGCTCTCAGGGTGTAAATAACACCCCAGCATACGTCCCTAATTCTGTCCAAGCTTCTAATAACACATTTGGACAGGAGACTACCTTCCTCTGCAGTGTATCCCATCCATCTTTAAAAGTTCACCACAAATCGTCCCTTCTCTGGCCAATTATCTTCTCCTCCTGGCAGAGCCGATTACTGCTCCACAGAGGTCAGAACCTTAGAAAAGGCATCATAAAGATTTGTGACCTTGTGTGAAGCTTGAGGGCTTGATGCAAAAGTGCTTCCATGAAGAAAGAATCCTAAATGTTTTATGACTGGTGCTTGTCTCCTCTTCAAGGTGAGGAACTGCAGAAGAGGCATCTGGATAACAGTGTACTTTCCTTGAAGATCACTTTTTAGCTGGAGGAATCCAAAGCTTCTTGTATCATCTATTCCAGAAGACAAAGCTTTGTAGCTCCACCCAGGCAAAACCTTGAAAAAAGGGTTTAGTTCATCCGAAACACCTTTTAGGAAAAACATATGGTGGTAAATACCAAAGCTAAGTATATATACATTTGTGACAAAATAATTCCATTTCTGAGTATTATCCAATACTCAGGGGCTAGAGAGATGGCTCAGAGGTTAAGAATACTTGCTGTTCTTCCAGAGGACCCGAGTTCAATTCCCAGCACCTACATGGCAACTAATAACAGTTTTCCATAATTAAACTATTGTGTTTCTAAAAGAACAGAAAACTTATTATGTGTAGTAAAAAAACAAAGCAAATCACAACATACAATAGTCTGGAATTAGAGCCAAGGTGTTTCAGGCAATGTTTATTGGCACCCCATGGTATGGTGGCATGCACTGTGTGGAACCTGCATGGTCTCATAGACCAGAAGATTGTGTCAGAGCCCTGGTAACTGGAGTTATAGACTGTCTTGGTCTATATTGCATGAGCCTTAGGTGTAGAGGTTGCATTGTAGATGTGCCACTTAGGCTTGGGCAATTCACAGACAATGTCCATGTGTGACCAGTTGTGGTACTTTGTAATAGACTTTATTTGGTGCAAAAGAAGCTTATTTGATGATTGGTATCTGGGATATTTGTCTGTAATATAAGGATACATACTTTGCACTTAGTAAGAAGTTATATTAGCCTCAGGATGTCACAGCCTTGAGAATTTCTCTAAGATCTATCACCTCTCTAGCCATATGTATTTGACTGTTTACAGTACCACACATGAGATTCCTCTCATTGAGTGAGCTCTAAGTCCAATTAGGTAGCCATCGATTGCCTCCAAGATAAAAGTGCCAGTATTGCATAAATGTCGTATACTGTGCTGGACGTTGATAATGATATTTGGTCTTAAAGCTGGTGTTGGACCATTGATGGACCATCCTTAGCAGCTTACATAGTGCTCTCCAAAGCTATGAGAGCTAGCCTTCAGGGGAGGTGGCTTCCAGGTCACCAGCTCCACTGCCCCAAATCTGGTCTCCTGTCTCCAGCAAGAGGGTCTTACCTTAAAGTTCTGGGAGGCAATCAAAGACTGTGGCAATAATAGCCTATGTAATTTTGGGAATCTCTTGAACTACCCTGGCCAACAACTCAAAGGAAAAATAAAAATATTAAATAATAATAATTCAAAATACCCTACAATGAAAATGACCCAAATGGCCATGTACATAGATAAATAAGATTAAAACAGATTCTTAAAATAGAATAGTATGTATCACTGAGAATTAACAGAAAAAAACTACAACACCAGTTGGATTCAAAAACAAAATAAAAAGTGAAAAAAAAATCCAGATACCAAACCTATGGGTCTATTCTGTGAATAGTTTTCAAAAAACCAATCTACTTGTTAGAAATCAGCTTAGTGGTTACCCTTGAGGTGGAGTGATTTATCACCAAACCAATTACACCTTTAATAATTAAATCAATTCTATTCTTTTTCTATCGATTGTTTTGATAGTCAAGAGAGATTTACAAAGAAATTTGAACAGTGATAAATTCAATTCAGTTTTTTTTAAAGGCTTTATTAAGTACCTCCCAATAGACAGGAGATTGCTGTAAATGAGAGGGGTGTAGAAAGAATTAGACAGAACTTCCATCATCCAGGAACTCATAGTCCATTGATTGGCAACACATTCTAGAAAGTTCCTTCTCTTCACCTGGAGATGCTCATTCTGTGTAATGGCATATACCAAGCTGTTCAAAAAAATCTTAATTCAAAGAAATGCTCACTCTGTTGGGCCTGAAGATATCCTCACATTGAAAAACCTAGGTTTCCCTCACTAGCCCAAGCTGTAATTCACAGTTATAGCCACAAGCTCCTCCAGACTGGAGCTGGCATTTCTGGGACAAAATTAAGTTTAGCCATATTCAGGCAGCGTTCCATGCACCTACTATCCTTTCCTGCCTTTTGAGAATAGGATCAGAAGCTGACCTGAGAGCTAGATACTTTGCTCCAGAGTCCCTCAGAACCTTGATTAGTGACATTCAGTGTTCAAAGGCCAACAAATTACCCAGATAATGGTAGTTCTAGATTTCTAGTTTACACGGGGCTGCCCCCGAGCACCATATGACAACTGGCATGCTAAGTACTATTTCGCTATCAGAGAATGTGGGTGTCACCAATGCCTTCAACTCTCATTTCACAAGACTCAAACCAGGCTTGTTGCCTACGATAATAAACCCGAGAACAGCCTGCTCCCTTGACCCTTGGGATCTCAGAAGACCTTGAGCAGGAGCTTTGCCTTCATATTCCTCCCATCTGGACACATGCAAAAGCCCCTGGGATTGTCTTCATCCTAGAAAATAGCAGTGTCCTGTAGCATCCGTAACTCTGCCAAAACAGTTGTCAACAGAATCCAGAATTGGATGACACTCCAAGGACCCAAAGGCAACCGGCCGCCAACATCTTTTGTTTCTTTGATGAAGAGACTGAGTCCAAAGGGTTAAAGTCTATTTCTTAAGGGCTGCATTGCTATATAACAGAAAAACTAAAAACAAAACTTGGATCTCCAGACTCCAGATCTCTTTCCATATGCATTTGAGCCTGCAGAGTTCAAACCAGAAGAAGTAAATTCTTTCCTTAACTTCCATCATCTGAACCCAAACTCTTTGGAGGTTCAGGGGCTCTGCATCGAATTAGACTCACTCTTGGAAATAAAGAAACTTACAAGCACATGAGACCTTGTTTCCTTTAGTGTTTGGGCAGCTCTTATCTTGATGTAGTTGGAGCCTACAGCATAAGACCACCTCTTCACTTGGGTATTTTCTGCACAAATGTACTTGGTTGAGATCTTATCTCCCAGAATCAAGACTCATCCCCATCAAGAGTTCTCTGGAACAGAGAAGAGAATCCAGAGCTTTTTGAGAATTTATACAAACCCAATAACACCTTTATAGGAAAGTTACTTATCATCTCCCTTGCAACTTTAGGGATACTAACTGGGGATGTGACTTAGAGTAGTTCATGACACTGCCTACTTACATCCTCATTTATATTGACAGACTAGGCAGCCCTGTGTTCAAACTAGACATTGGCAGAAAGCAGGGAAATTGGGTACAGGTTTTCTTTAGTAACCTTTATAGTCTAATGCAGTCCTCAGAGAGGTTCTCTCTCAGGAGGAACTTTGGGATTCTATGTATTTTATACTCCCTTCCCACCCCTACTTTCCAAGCCAATTTTGGCCAGTTTTATTTTTATGTCTTTGTCTACTGTTAAAGTTTGAATCTGAAATGCCTCCCATAGCATGACGTTTTCAAGGGGCTTGTTCCCTGAATGATGTTGCTATTTGGAATTTTGTGGAAGCTTTAGGAGATAGGACGAGATCTACCTGGCAAAATAGGTGACTTGTGGAGGGACACTGAAAGCTTTAAGCTGAGTTCTAGTTCTGCTTCCTGGACCACCATGATGTGAGCAGCCCCTGCTTTGAACTCTCGCTAGTCTGGATAAAGGTGCTCCCCCATGCCTTTCTTCCTCTGATGTACTGAAATCCCCTGAAACAAAGCTCAAATAAAGCACTCCTCTTCTAAGTTGTTTCTGTTGTCACAGTGATCAAAAGTAACTAACAGAGCTGTGGGAGACAAAGAGTGCCTGAAGTGACAGGCTGAAGAGAAATGGCGCTTGGTCTGCAGCCACGGCGCTTGGTCTCTGGACAAAAGGCACTGGCTGAAGAACACAGTGCGCATGCTTCAGTAACTTTTAAGATGATATGTTATGTTACCTTGTCAACTTCATGAACATAGCATTTTACATAAGAAATTGTATCTATGAACACAAAGCTTCTTACATAAGGAATTGTATCTATAGACGTGAAGCTGCTGATTGGCTCAATACTGGTATAAATATTCTTGGTTTCTAAGCTATTGTTGTTAGTAGCGTTAGTAATTGTATGCAATTGTTAGTAGCATTAAGAATAGTAAAAGTTAAAAGGAAATGGTACCTTTTTAAAGGTTAAAAGAAACTACAAAGAATAAGTTAGATGAGTAATTCATTCCCAGTCTGCCTCCGATGATTCGTACTGCTGGACAGTACATAGAGCCACTCAGCACTAAGGATCCTCATCTCTCTTGACCATGTCCTTACATTGGGTGCTGGGTTAAATTCTTCCAAGTCTCCCTTCAAAACACCTGAAACTCATGTGTTACTACCATATGATGACTTCTTGGCTCCTTGGGATCCTTTTCCTGAGCTCTTGCTACCATGTGCACACTTTTCACAGCAGCAGTTCAGTCAGTTCTAGCTTCTGGCCTCCATACTTGCAGACTCTGGGTCCAGAACCTAGAGCCATGATAGGTACCCTGTAGGTAACTGTGGCAGTGGAATCAAAGAGTTCCTTACCTCTAGAACCCCTCCATACTTTCCCTCTCTACCTGCTTCTATGCTTTTTTCCTTGACTCCAGTCTCTCTTGCCTTGATCATCTTTTATGACTATCATGTCAGCCATGTTTTTAATTTTTTTTTAATTTATTGCTGTATGTGTGTGAATGTACTGTCTGCATGTAGGTTTGTGCACCCGTGTCGTGCAATGCCGCAGAGGTCAGAAGAGGGTGTCGGATTCCCCTGGAACTGGAGTTCTCCTGGAATTGGAGTTTCAGATGGTTTTCAGCCACCAAGTGGGTGCTGGAGATCGAACCCAGGTCCTCTGTAAGAGCAGTCAGCGCTCTTAACTGCTAGGCCATCTCTCAGCCCCTCAGCCATGTTTTTAACAGCACTAGAGAAAGTAGCCTCGATGGCAGTAATGGTAATAGCCAACACCTACTGAGCACCTATGATATGTCAGGTGTGCTGCTGAGCATGTTACTATGTCGTCGAATCATCTCAACTTTAGCACCTACTCTTATTGCTATTCCCATTTTACAAAGTGGTAACTGAGGCACAGAATGGTAACCTGTCTATGACACCCAGAGCTAGCAGGGAGAGGACTGGGCTCAGGGCATGTTCTATTCCACCAGTTTATCATTATCGTGGACAAGCAACTATGTGTCCCTGTCACTAGGTCAAATTCAAAGCTTTCCTCCTGAGTTTGAAGTCCCTTGAATTCTTGTTCCCAATTGTGTCACACTCTCTTGTCTGGAAGTGTTTTAGACATAGTAGGAAAAATGGATTTGGGAATCAAAAGACTTGAAGCAAAACCATTGCTTCAATGTTCTCTTCTGAGACACAAGAAAAATAACTCAACTTTAACTTGGAGTACACATCAAATCATGAATGTGAAAGATGTTTTATAAAAACTGTGCGGAGCTTTGCCTACAGAGGAGGAGGTCATTGTTAAATTGATCCCTGTTTGGTAGGCATGACCTTTTCAATTTCATTCCTCTTGGCACTTAACTGCACTCTTCCTCTGTTCATCATGAACCCTGACTGGGCTGCATCTCACCCCGTGGGATACCATCCCACTCTCAGCTCAAAGCCAAGGCTCACTCTGTCTGAGTCATTTTTCTTGGGCTCATCATTGGACCTATAAGTTGTACCAAGGGTTAGCAGAGCCTAAAAGTCATTTCCTCCTATGACAACTCTTGAAATTATTGTCTCATGTGACAGGAAACATACAGCCAGGGAAGTTCATCAGCCTCTCACCATCACTTGAAACTTTTGACATTTCAGAGGCCATCTGTCCCTTGTGAGGCTCTGAGTTCTCACACAGGTCCACTTGGATACCAGAGAATCAATGAGGAACTCTTGGCCTCTGCATAGCACAGAAGTGCTGACACAGCGGGGCCGTACAAACAGTTCTATACCCTGAAGTTTCTGCCCACTATATGACAAAGGAATGGAGGACTGATTACAAGTCACAAAATAGGAATTCAAGCCAGTGATAGAGCTGCATTCCTATAATCCCAATGTTCAAGAAGATGAATATCCTAGATATTTTCTTAGACCATGGAGAAACGCCACTTACCAGCTTGCTACCCTGGCCTGTGCTTATATAACACAGGACCACCTGCCTAGGGGTGGCACTGCCCAAAATGGGCTGGGCACTCTGACTCACTCAACAGTCAATAAAATGCCCCCAGAAACACCACCCCAGACCAATCCAATGGAGGAAATTCCTCAAGTGAGGTACTCTCTATTCAGGCCCATCACGTTGTGTGTCCAGTACACTGGGGAAGAAGACTCTGTCACAAAAAATGGAAGATGAAAGAAAGGAAGAAACAAACAAAGAGAATGAAGGAAAAAAAGAAGGAAAAGAGAGAGAATATATTAACTAAACTTCCAAGAACAAAAAGTCATATCTACATTAAAAATTCTACATGGCTGATCGATGAGAACTTCAGTGATGGTAGAGAACTGGAATACTGAACCTTCCGAGCCTAATTATCTTGAACCCTTTTTGCCCACCTCTGTGTGTGACCCAACATCCTTACGCAGCATAGGAAGAGACCCCTGGTTTCCACCAACCCAGAATCTAAGGATGTCACCAGGTAGTATTTGAAGTCTATAGCAGAGGCTTCCTGGCTTCTCTGTAACCCACCTATATAACGTTTCTACTAATGTGTGTGAAAACTGCCTTGATTTATGATTTATTTTTCCTGTTACCGTAAGAAGTTCATGAAACTGTTATCACATGGGAACGTGGTATTGGGAGTAAAACCTAAATTTGTGCTCCTAGGCCATGCTCACTCATATTTGGCTTCAGAATAAACTACTTTTTATTCCCTTTGTGTAAGATATGTGGGTGGTTGCTTCAAAAAGGGGGGGGGTTAGCGAGAAAAGGGGAGGGAAAAGAAGAGGAGAGAGGGAAGAAATGGAAATAAAAAGGGAGGGAAGAAAAGGGGAGGAGAGAGGGAAGGGGGTGGATGGGATTCAGGTCCAAGAAATACAGGAAACTGAGCTGGCCACCTCCTCTCTAGACTTCGGCCACTTATATCAGTCAGGAACGTTGTCTTGAGCAGTTCTCAGACTTCTGTTTTGACATTCTATGACTGTTTGGGGCCGCATTGAGCAAACATTTCTAGGAAGTCACGTCTGCCTGTGGTACCTTATAACCACCTATTTCTACCTCCGGAGCCCCTCCCTAGGAGTGCCAGGTGAGCAAGCTTCCCATTCACAGAGGAGCACTCTCCAGAGCCTCTCCTTCCAGCTGCTCCAGTCCCACCCCCCATTCCTTCAGGGCTCTGGAAAGCACTGTGATCTACCCTGTTCTCTCAAACGTCGGTGATAGCTCTAAATTCTTATCCTTGCCATGAATTTTCACTTTTAAACCTAGAAAACGATCCAAGCGAACCGAAGGGAAAATGGGAGCTAGAGAGATGGCTCAGCAGTTAAGAGCACTGGCTGGCTGCTCTTGCAGACAACCTGGGTTCAATTCCCAACACCCACATGGCAGCTAACAACTGTCTATAATTCCATTTCCAGGGAATCCCACACTCTCTTCTCGCCTCTGTGGGCATTGAACAACACGGGTGTACTTACATATATGTAAGCAATACAGTCATGCATATAAAATAAAAATATTTTTAAAGAAAGAAGGGAAAATGTCCAACTAAGGAATAAATTAAGGTGCTTGTATAATAAATAGCAACAACCTGTAAGTTTCCATCCATTCCCATACAGATCATTTATGCTATATTATTAACTCACATTAAAGCTCAACAGAAACTCTTGGCTCCAATACAACTGTAAATAAGAAAGCTACTGATACACTCATGGGTAAGCTGTAAGCATATAGGAATAAAACAAGGAAACCATGGAGTGTCCCTGCTTTATGTAGGGTTACTTTCTGCAGTGCTAAAGTTGGGACTTGAGGCTCTGTGAGTCCCACAGCACCTAAACATCAGAAAATCAGCTTGCAGCCTGTACTATTCCTTGATTTTTTTTTCCACTTGATTTTTTTTTCCACTTGATTTTTTTTTTGTTCACTTGGTTATGTTTTCAAAGCCAGATGCAGCAAGCTAAAAGAAGGGCTTTGATTTATGAGACAGAAAATATTAAGTTCAGAAGAATGAAAGAAAAAATGGGTAGTTCCATATATACCTTTCAAGTATTAGAAATTTATCAAAAAAACCAAGATAATAAAAAGAATCTTTGTGGGCTAGTTCATAAATTAAAAGTCATTCCAAGGTTCCCAAGTAAATTCCAAGACCCAAGTTATTAATTTCTCAAAATTTTCAGAATGTCGTAAGTACTTTTTAAGAAATTTATTGTGAAGTTTGGAAATTAAAAGAGATGAGCTATTGTTCTCAGCAGAGGGGTGTTTTCTTAAATCATCAGAGAGCTAATTAGAATTTCAAGGTCATTTGTTTAAAATGCATAACCCCAGTGAACTCAGACTGAACCAATGTGCTGTGTAGAGGAAGGGTGCAGAGACAGCACCATAAGCCACAGGGATCAGGGAGCAGGGCAGACCGAGGACAGGAGCTGGACACCAGAAAACCAGGCAAGATCAAGAGCGTCCAAGGCTGAAGGGTAGGCGGGGGAGAAGATGCGGATGACACCAGATAGTGTCCGCATCATCTGTGGTGACCTGGCCTCAGAGCACAGCTGGATTCTGAGAAAGGTGGAAGAAATTGGCCTTGTTCTTACAGGAAAGAGGGCTCTAGGCAGATAGGCCTGAGAGGTATTGTTGTACAAGGCAAGTAACTGTTTGAGTATAGAAAAGTCCAACAAGGGTGAAGTTATGTAAACCGGGCCTCAAGGGCCCACGAAATATCTAAATTGGACCTTAGGTACTTAATCCTGGTCTTAATCCGATGAATCTCGGGTTTGCATAAGTTAAATACAAGCAGAGACAGAGACTTCCCTTTACCATCTTCTATTTTGATTATTGTCTTCTCTGATCTAGTATCAGTCCAGAGAAGCAGGTGTGCATAGCACTTGCAGCCATGCAAGGGTAGTACCTGGGACACACATATGTGACAGGCACACAACATTTCAGTAAACAGTCTCTAGCTGTTTGGTATGGCATGTCTCTAGCAAGCTCATACCACAGGCATGAGTCCAGCATGCTGCAGCTTCTTCCTCCTCCTCTTCTGCTTCCTCCTCCTCTTCCTCTTCCTCCTTCCCTTCCTCTTCCTTCTTTTCAAACATGCTTCTTCCATGACTGTTGGAAAGAATGTGATAACCTTATTTACCAAAAGGTGCTAATAACTGATAACAGGTTGCCAAGAGCCAATTCAGTTTAAACAATGACCAGGAAGCCAACACACACCTTTGATTCCAGCACTTGGGAGGCAGAGACAGAAGGATCTCTGTGAGTTCAAGGCCAGCCTGATCTACATAGTGAGTTCCAGGACAGCTGGGCTACAGGAAGACCCTGTCTCAAAAAGACCAAAAAACAAACAAACAAAAATTGACCAGGACACATAAGACTCTATCCACTAACAATAAGGTGCCGAGGAGACCATGATAGGTCTTCTTGGGATGCCCAGAGATCTTACCGTAATGAGATAACGGCCTGATCCTCTGAACAAATTGTGCCCAAAGAGAAAAACAGAAAAGGCCCTGCAGTTCCTTTTTAGCTCCTAGTTCAGTTTCAAGATTAAAATATTGCCTAGACATTTTCTTCTTTCAGTTTCATCTCTTACTGTCTATCTCTAATCTTCACGAACTTGGCGTTGTCAAATGTATCTAGATCAATACTTCACTAAAGAGCATCTCTAACTATGCCTCTTCCTGTTCTAATGTCATTTTCCCCAAGTGTCTCACAGCTTTGCCTCTGCTTCCTCGCCCTCTGTGGCTTGTTTGTTGTTTTCTTGTTTTTCCTTTGACTCGTGACCTTGCCTATCTTCCTGGCAGGCAACTTCTTTGCCGTCATGAACCTCATGGCAGGGAGGACTGATTGCCACAGAGAACAGGGGTGGCTTTTGTGTTTCCTTCCTTGTGGGGTGGCAGGATTTCTGTTTCAGGTCAGTGGAAAGTCACCATGAGTAAAGAAGCCTGGATGGTAAATAACCCATGAGGAGATGCAAGGCTGGGAGAGTGTGTAGGGCATTGGGCTTGATGCCCAGAACAGGCAAGAAAGGAGGTGTGGAGAACCCTCAGGTTCACTGCCACCTAACCAGAGGGATACATCCAATTGAGATGGCAGTCTGGCAACCCAAATCACTAGTGTTGCTTCCTGTAACAGTCCAAGGTGGCATCTGTAGCTCGATAGCTTCTGGCTCTGCCACAGGAATCCCTCACCTTAACAACTGTGTCACCTAGCCATCCTAAAGCTGTCAACCGAATAAAGAGTTTTGCATAAGAAAATCATGCTTTATGGAATTGTATGGGCCAAGTTTTTCAAAAGGAACATAGCAGGGATTTATAGTGAAGTATATTTTCCTCCCATAGTCCTATGAAGATGTTAATCTGTGCCTCTCACAGCATGCAAGACCAAGCATCCCTTTAACTGAAAAGGCAGAATGTCTGGCAGCCTTTTGAGTCTGGACTTTCAATAATGAGGAAACATCGGCCCCAGAAGGCATCAGACCTCAGATTTCTAACTCACCTCAGAGGGCTTCAGCTTTATCATCTCCAAATGGGAATAATAAATACTTTATACAATTAGGAGAATTCAAATAATTATTTTAAATGAACATGAAACATTTGTCACAGAGGTATGTTTATTCCTTTATAACTGATTGGATTTGGTACTTAGAGAAACATTAATGGGAACTCTTCACCCTAGGGACTGAGTGTGATTTGCTTGCAGAATATATAAATGGAGGTGTCAGAAACAGAGCAGAGGTCAAGGGAGTTATAAGCTGAGCTTTGTACACACCCCACTTTCATAGAAATGTTAACCCTCAATGTGATGAATTTCAGAAGAAGCCTTTAGGAGATGATTAAGTCAAGAGGGTGGAACCTTTATAAATGGGTTAGTCCCCACACAAAATGACCCAGAAAATTCTCCCTAACAACTTTCTGCCATGTGAGAAAAGTTCTTAGTCTGCAACCAGGAAGGGGCACTCAGGAGACCCTGACTGCAGCATCCCCCTGACCCTAGACTTCCTGTCTCCAGCACTGAGAGAAATAATTGTCTATTCATAAACTATCCAGTCTGTAGTCCTTGGTCACAGCAGCCCAGAGAGATAAAGACAGGAGGAGACACAGGCTCAGTATATGAATGTTCAAGAGTATCACATGCTGATCACTGAACCTAGAAAGTGGTAATGGCACACCAGTAGATAGATTGCTTTAGATTCATCTCCAATCACAAATCTGACCTGTGATGCCATTTAAAATAACACTTCTTAAAATTTAACTCATTAAATTATTCACAACATAATTTAGTGACCTGTTCCATCACTGTCAAATGATCCCCTGAAGACCCCATGTGGGGCCCCTGAGGCAGTTAAGACCCTACATATCAAGAAAATTGATATCTTTCCTGCTCTGCTGAGGTCTAGATCCTAAGCTTTGGTTTCTTTATCTTTGAGAATAATGAAACTTGAGATGTCATTGTGAATGAGAAGTGAAGTGCTTAATTTTGAAAATCCCATCTATAACGCCCCACGTGGGACAGGCTCTCTGTCAACACTGACTGCACTTTTTCCCTAGGTTTGTGTTCAGGCAGCTGAACTCCATAACCATTTTGGCAACTCTACCACAGTGTTGATGCACATTGATTTAAATCTCATGCCTCTTTAATATTGGAATTCTGTCCCAACCTATAAAGAAAAAGCCCTGTGAAAAGATGCCAGACAGTGCTTCTGCCTTGTGGAGCCTCCTAATGACAAAACCTCTGACCTCCTGTCCATTTTGTGTCCCCAGGTTCTCTTAATAATGTCACTATCTGACTAGGCTTCTAAGGAAGAATATTCAGGTGACGCTGTATACCTACTAGTGCTGCAGGAGTCTGCATACTCACTAACAAGTTTGCTAAATTTGAGGTGAGACTACAGAGAAGATGGTGTTTGTTTGTTTGTTTACCAGGTCTTACAGTTTGAATCTGAAATGCCCTTTATAGGCTCATGCCTTGAAAGTTTGGTCCCTGGTGGTGCACTATTCTGAGTGGTTGTGTAAGCTCTGAAAGGTAGGCCCTAACCTGAAGAAGGAGGTCACTAAGGGATGACTTTGAAGAATAAGCAGGGTTTCCAGTCCCCTCTTTCTTCCTGTCCATGAGGTAAAGAAGCACATCAGCCACAGGCTCCTGATGTCTTGATGTTCCACCCAAGCCTTATGGGGCCAAGAGCCCATGGGCTGAACCCCGTGAAACTGAGCTGAAATAAATCCTTCCTTTTTAAGTGGTTTGTTTCAGGTATTTTGGCCATAGCTATTTACAAGCGACTAACATACCAGACAAATAAAATGTGTGTGTGGGGGAAATGTGTGCATGTGTTGGGGGGGGAATAAGAGTTGAAAGAGACCAAAATTTTCAAGCCAAAGTGGAATGAAAAAATCCAGACAAGTATCAGAATATTATTGAAACAAGAAACAACAAAAATTCTCTCATTTATTTTAGTTAGTTTTAGAAGTTGACAATATCATATTTGTATACAATGTACTATGACTATATTCAGCCCCATGTTACCCTCCCTCATCCCACTCTAACTCCTACTAACCCCCTTTTCCTCCCAACTGGACCCTCCTGCCTCATATCTCTCCTTTCCCCCTCCCTCCCTCTATCCCTTCCTTCCTTCCTTCCTTCCTTCCTTCCTTCCTTCCTTCCTTCCTTCCTTTCCTCAAATTTGTCCCTAAAGCTGGGTGCAGTGCCACATGCCTTTAATCCCAGCACTCAGGAGCCAGAGGCAGGCAGATTTCTGTGAGATCAAAGCCAGCCTGGTCTATACAATGAGTTCCAGACTGACCAAAATAGCAAATGCAAAATAGTAGCAATAATAAAAATGTTAGTTGAAATTCCTTATGTGATTAGCAAACTTAAGAATGAACTAAAAATAGATGGAAATAATGAATATCAAGTAAAATAGCTAAACTATACAAGAAAATTGTCCTCAAATTTATGATTTCTATATGTAGAAACAGAAGTTCTAATAGAAGTAGCTCAGTTATATCAATAATAAAATAAAAATAACTAACAATCATCTTAGAGAAAATGTTCTTGATGTATTTGAGGAGAACCACAAGAAGTTTATAGAAAGTAAAAGATATTTTAAGTCTTACTCCTGGGGGCAAGATTAGGTATCAAGATGTCACTACTTCTAAAATTAATTTGAAGATTTAATGAGATTCTGATGAAAGTTCTAATGATCTTGTTTTGTGGGAGAGAAAAATAACGAGAAGGTAATTGGCAAACTTCTTTTAAATTAACTTGATTAGACACTGAAAAAAGATTAATGTCGTTTCTGTAAAAATAAAGTTTTTTCAAAACAACAAGAAAAATACTGATGAGTACAATGAAAATACTGAGTAATTTTTTTTAAATGAGAACTACACAGTCAGAAGAAATGTAAGTGATTAATGGACAAGTGAATGTTATAAACTTTTCAAGGGAAATACAGTTCTAAAAAGAACCTTCAGTTTCTGACTTCCCAAGTTGGTGAATATTTTTAAATTATAAAGTTTAAGTTAATAAGCAAAATAATTAATAATCTTTACAGAAGTACTTATTTTTTCTTTTAAAATTAAATTGTAGCTAACATAAAACAGTGGGATTCATTCTGATTTAAATACATATTGACATTGTACCTTGCTCAGAAGCACTGCCTCGCTCTGTCCTTCCCCCAGTGGTTGCTCTCCCCCCTAAATAGTCACCCTTCTACTTTCATGTCACACATGTATGCATTTACATGTGCGTGCATGATCTCCAAATCTAGACTCCATATGAGAGAGAAGACATGTAATACTTTGCCTTTCTCCCCTCATTACCTCCTCTTGTTTGCCCCTTCTCTTTAGAAAGCTTCCTCTCTATTCCAAATCCCCATTCTACTTTAATGTCATGTGTACTTAAATCTATATTCTGCATAACAGAGATAACATGTGATTTTGTCCTATTGAGTCTGATTGATTTCACTTAATATCATGGTCTCCAGTTCCACCCATTTTCTTGTGAGGTCGTAATTTTACTCATTTTATAGCTATAATTCCATTGTGCATATGTACCACATTTTCTTTATCCACTCATGTGATGATGGGAATATAAACTGGTTCCATGTTTCAACTATTGTAGATAGTGAAGAAAAAAAAGCATAGACGTACAAGTCTCTATCTACACAGTATGCTTAGATTTCTTTGAGCACATGCCCAGGAGTGGTAAAGCTGGATAATATGGTAGTTTTACTTTCAGTGTTTTGAGAAACACCCGTACTGATTTCTATCATGTTGCACCAACTTACATTCTCACCAGCAATTCTCACCACACCCTTTCAGCCTGTGTTATCATTTGTTTCCTTGATGGAAACCATTCTGACTGGGGCTATGTCAAATCCCAATACAGTTTTCATTTGTAGTTCCTGATAGCTAAGGATATTGGCATTTTCTTTTCAAATATTTGTTAACTGTATTTCTTTGGCTTTCCTTCTCCCTATTTGACTTGTACATTAAGTGATTGGATGGTTTGGTTTCAGATGCTTAATTTTTATGTTTCTTTATAGATTCTATATACAAATCTCCTGTAAAGTACATAATTAGCAAAGGTTCCCCCCTTCTGTAGCTGCCTCTTCATTCTACTGATTATTTTCTTTGCTGTGAAGAATCTCTTTATTTCCTGAAACCCCATTTGTCAGTCCTTGGGATTATTTCCTGTGCTATTGAGGTCCTTTTCAGATAGTCCTTGCTTATACCTTGAAGTGTTCCCCCATGATTTTCTTTTTCCATTAAAACCTTTGATCCATTTTGAATATGATTTCCATAATAGATTTAGTTTTATTTTTCTACAGATGAAAATCCAGTTTTCTCAGCTCCATTTGTCTAAGAGACTGTCTTTTCTCCAGTGAATGTTTTTGACTATTTTATATTATTTTATATATTTATATATTTGTCAAAATCAGGTGGTTGTAGCTGTGTGGGTTTGTATCTGAACCTGTATTCCATTGGTCTGTGTACCTGTTTCATGTCAGTATCATTCTGCTTTTCTACTATGTAATTTGAGGCCAAGTATCCTGATGACTTCAACATTACTTTTTCTGCTCAGAATCAGTTTGGCTATCAAGGCCTTTTGTGTCTCTATATGAACTTCAGCATTGCTTGTTTTAGTTCTGTGAGGAAAACCATTGGAATTTTGATTGGGATTGCATTGAATGTGTAGATTGCTTTGTAAGAGAGCCATTTCCAAAACAGTAACTCTGCCAATCCATGAGCATGGAGAGCCTTTCCATCTTATGGTGTCTTCCTCAGTTTCTTCTCTCCGCATTGTACATTTTCATAGTAGATGTCTTTCAGCTACTTAATTAGGTTTATCCCTAAAACATTTTTGAAACTCTTATGGATGGGTTTTTCCTGATTCTTTTCTCAGAAACTTTGTTATTAGTATACAGAAAAGCTATTGGATTTTGTTTCTTGACTTTGTATCCTGATATTTTGCTGAAAACATTTCTTAGATGAAAGAATTTTCCGATCCCCAAAGATCCTTTCCTATTTAGATCCTTCATAAAGTATTTAATCCTTGGGACTAGAGAGATGGCTCAATGGTAAGAGCACCAGCTGCTCTTGCAAAGGACCCAGGGTCAATTCCCAGCATGCACATGGTGGCTAACAACCATCTGTAACTCCAGTTCCAGGGGATCTGAAGCCTTCTGCTGACCATTGCGGGCATTGCACAACACGGGTGCACTTACAGATGTGCAGGCAATACACTGATACACATAAAATAAAAGTAATAAAATAATAATAAATAAAATATTTTAAAGTATTGAATCCTAACTATTGCCTATAGTGCCCGTTGGAAACAGGCCTAGGAACCCTCATATCAGAGTAAGGATATAAACTGATGTATCTCTGTGAAGCTGCTTTGTGGTAGGTATCAAAAATATTAATAATGTTATTAGTAATCCATTTATGAAATATACACTAGTAAGCAAAACCTTGAATGAAGATTTTTATACAAAATGTTCATCTTTTTTTTATGTGTACAAGTATACTGTCTGCATGTAGGTTTGTGCACCCGTGTCATGCAATGCCACAGAGGTCAGAAGAGGGCGTCGGATTCCCCTGGAACTGGAGTTAAAGATGGCTCTTAGCTGCCATGTGGGTGCTGGGATTCGAACCCAGGTCCTCTGCAAGAGCAGTCGGCACTCTTAACTGCTGAGCCATCTCTCCAGCCCCAAAATGTTCATCTTCTAATAGGTATCATAGAAAACTGATTAAATAACTCTTAAATAGATTTAGTATTTTATTATTGCTGATGATAATTTTTAAATGACTGAGATGTGTATCATTGAGTATGATTAACTAAAGATATTTCTATAGTTGAATGTTTGCACTAATTCCAATTTAAGTATTTGAATATATTTTTAGCATATATAAAACATTCATCGTGTGATGTTGACCAGGGGGAAAGAATTAATGGTGATTAAATATAAGTGCATAAAGGACTGCAATAAAAATATCTCAAACTTTCATAATTACTTTTCAGTTAGACATATGAAAGATTGAGAAAGGGTAAGAAAAGGAGGAAGAGGATGACAAGAGGAAATTCAAGATATACAGAGATGTTTAGAGAGGGTGATGTGGCCAGCAGTGACAGTATCATAAAGTAATGGTAATTTAAGTGTCATGTTACTAAAAGTAGACAAATAGCTCCCTGAAACAGAGTAGACAACTTCAAAGCAGGACTTGCAGGGTACTGTGTAACAATTTATCTTCAAAAAGTCGTGAGGAATCAAAGGAGAATGGAAGATGACTAAACCAAAAAAGCTAACCAAGAATCTGGAAGTAATTTCTTTTTTTTTGGGGGGGGGAGTAATTTCAAATAGATTACCATCCTATGACTTGATACAAGAAAGATGATGGATTTAAAAATAGCATACAAGCCAGGCGTGGTGGTGCACACCTTTAATCCTAGCAGTGGGGAGGCAGAGATCTCTGTGATTTCAAGACTGATCTCTGTGAGTTCAAGGCCACCCTGGTCTACAGAATGAGTTCCAGGCCAGCTGGGGCTATAAGGAGACCCTGTCTCAAAAAAAAAAAAAAAAGAAAAAGAAAAGAAAAGAAAAAGTAGCATACAAAAATTTAAAAGCTTCCAAAATTTACAAACTTTTCCTGAATTTCTGAGCAAAGAAACACTTTTTTCTAATTCAATCCAATAGAGGATAAAATCAATAGTATTCACAATGGAATAATTTTCAACCTTCATAAGAGCAAATTTCATCATAAAAAATGTTAAAGCAGATTAGAAAAAAGTAAACATAAATACAAAGGTAAAACACGCCGACACAAAATCAGAGGTGGCTGCTGAGCAGCAAGCCAATAAAGACATAGTCAGCTATTTGGAGACCGGCTGTGATTCTTTTGTGGGCCTTTGTGTTTCTGAATAATCCACACTCTTATCTTGTGCCTTCATCAGAGTCTCTCTGCTCATAGACATTTTTATGACGGCCATGGCCTTATTATTTTATTGTCATTGGCCAACTACAGGCAATTCACATTTTCAGGCTTCCTGTTTGTTTAACAGAAGCCTGATCAGAGTGGAGTCAAGTGTGCGTGTGCCTGCAGTGCCCCGTGCCTGGCTTTAGAAACTAGCTGGGCTCTTGGGGAGCTCCCTCTAGAGGGAGACAAACACAGAAACCACAGTCACCAATCCATCAAAGCAGCTCAGCCACCAGAGAGGCCTTCAGCTACCAATTTTTGTGCTTTGGTGGTTTTTTTGTTTGTTTGTTTGTTTTTCTCACAATCGAGATCCTGAATTTCAGGGGCAGACTGACTATCTGTGCTCGGAACAGACACTTGTTCCTGGTTTTGCTTTGACCAAGAAGAATTCTCCTCAGAACCAAACGCGATCTAGGGAGGATTCACGAGCCCATCAGCACTGGTATTCACCGTTCAGTCGCTTATAGCGAGAGTCCATTTCATTTTCAGAATTCTGGGGCTTCTGTTAAACTACTCCACGCATTTTACGGGTTGAGAGGGAGATTAGATGGGAGGGCAAATCGCTCAATAAAGGATATTCAAGTAGGCAAGGCTTTGGGCGCCCTGGGGCTGAGTTTCCCTCTGGGTAGCGCCCCTCCCTTCTCCCCTGAGATTGCTGTGAAGATCTGATACAGCAAGGGTAACCCCACCTTCTGGAAACCCGAGTGCCACAAAAGCAGAGGGTGTCGGTGGACATGGGAAAGAGGGTCTCTAATGAGGGCTCAGGTGCCTTATCTGTTACAAATGACCTGCCTTTGGAAATGGAGGTTCTTAGCAAGGAAAACAGAGTTTAAGCATTTTTAACACAACTGGATGCACTCTACAGCCACCGAGGAGGGGTTTTCTTCCTTGCTTGAAATGGCTGTTTCTCAGGGGAGCTCTGCTCTGCCAGACCTGAGGGTGATGGGATGATGCTTTCTTGCTGCCCATGATATCTGCTAAGTGGAAGAATAAGGAGATAGGGATATCCTGGTACCCAACAGAGAGTATTTTCTCTGGACCACTGTCAGCTGAGCTCAACTTGACCTCTTTCTTAATCTTCTTTTGGGCTTGTAAGTTTCAGAGCACAATTTCTCCATCTCCCTATTTTTATCCCAGGCTTCCCTTCCCATGTGGCATTCAGTATGCATCATTCAGAGGGGAAGAAAACTACTATTTGTTGAAGACAATACGAAATTGGATATACTAAATTGTATTCACCCACCACACTGTATTTTATCCTCATAACACTATTGTGAAGTATCATTGTTGGGCCTGCTGATACACCGGAAGACAGTTTTGTAACAGAGCTAACATAACTGCTAAATAACTGCTATGGCTTGAATACCCCCCCCCAAACACACACACACACACACACACACACACACGCACACACGCACACACACACATATACCACTGTGTGTTAGAAATTTAAATCCCAGTGCAAAAGTGTCAGGAGATGGGACACAGAAGATGGTGGGAGTGGAAAGGAGATGTTTACTTCCTGAGTACTCCCCCTTTATAAACAGCTTGATGCTGATTATAAAAGGGCTTGAGACTATGAGTTAAATCTCTTGCTCTCTGACGCTCTTTGACTTTCCTCTATGGGATGATGCATCCATCAGGGAGGCCCTTGCTAAATGAAATCCTCTGCATTTTAGACTTCCCGGCATCGGAAACCGTGAGTCAATAGATTTGTGTTCACTATAAATCACCCTGTCTTGTGAATTCTGTCATAACAACACGACTCAGACTATGACAACCACACACCTGATTCTCAGTAGTAGGAATTGACTAGACAGAGGTATTTTCCCCTGCAATTGAGATCAACAAAATGAGTAAAATATGATAAAAGGAGGAGGACACCCACTGTCTACTTGGGAGGCAAATGGCTTTCACATACAGTTATAGTAAAGTGCTGTGAATGCACCCATAAGAGTGCCATGTGAGTGACTGCAGGTGCAGAGATGCAGGGAGCAGCTTAGTAATGCAGCGATGAGGAGTGCGAGTGAGTGACTGCAGGTGCAGAGATGGAGGGCGCAGCTTACTAATGCAGAGATGAGGAGTGCATGTGAATGACTGCATGTGGGGAGATGGAGGGCGCAGCTTACTAATGCAGCGATGAGGAGTGCCTGTGAGTGACTGCAGGTGCAGAGATGGAGGGAGCAGCTTACTAATGCAGCGATGAGGAGTGCCTGTGAGTGACTGCAGGTGCAGAGATGCAGGGAGCAGCTTACTAATGCAGCGATGAGGAGTGCAGTGAGTGACTGCAGGTGCAGAGATGGAGGGAGCAGCTTACTCCTTCAGCAGAGTTGGCCCCGCCCATCAGAATAGAGGCTGCCTAGTGGAGCAGAGAGAGCTTGAAGGAATTTGTAGACAGCCTGACAGAGAGATGGAAAAAGGAAGCCCGAAGCACTGAGGGCAGGGGTCCCAAGGAGCTGTGCATGATGGAAGCCAGAGTGTCCCTGCCAAGCCCCCTGTGTATTTGTGTGAAGCTCCAAGAGACTCATGGGTTCCAAGGGCAGGTTGGCTCCAGGCTCCTGACATGAGCAGCTGGTGGTACCTGACTGCTACTTCCTACTTCCTCTAACTTTCCTGACAGGGCTCAAGCTTTAATTCCAGATTGTCCCTGTACCTGTCATCTGCTCCCTTTACCTCTGCCCATGTCTTCGTGATCTTCGTGCAAAAGGGAAGAGCAAGAAAAAAAAAATGGAGAAAGTTCCATTTCATAGTGACATCGCCAAAGGGCCATGTGACTTCCAATGTGCCCACTATCAGCAATTATATTTTTTAGAGCCAATGAGCCAGCCTCAGTTAGGACACAAATGAACTGAAGGGAGCCACTCAGTAGCATATTAGGTGCTATTAAGTGCATATTAAGTCGTTTATTAAATATTAAAGCTATTAAGTATTAACCTTATCAGTAGCCTATTAAATAGCTTATTAAATGTGATGTAGGGCAACACCATGCAGTGAATAAAAGTTATAGTGATTATGCTGAAGCGTTAATGACATAGAGAGAGCAAGCACTCTTAGTAGACCAGGCCTGCGCTGAGCACACTATGTATATTGTCTCCTTTAATCCAGAAAAACACTGCTGCCACCTTCCCTGCTTTGACCAGCCAGCTGAGGCCTGAGCACAAATCTGTTCCCCATCAAGGTCAGACAACAAAAGTTTACAGGTCATGGAACGAGGACTGTACTGCAAGTGTGTGACTGAGCACCCCAAACTCCCTCATGGTCAGGTGACAGCACGGGGGTTTAGCTGCATGCTGGATTGGGAAAGCACCTAGCATGAGAGACCCAGAGGAACTGGAGGGAACTAGAAGGAGCTAGAAACAAGCATTGCTGCAAAATGCAGAGTGCAAGAGAAGTGGAGATTCAAAGAAGTACACGCAGTAAGATATGGTCTTTATAAAGTCTCAAAACAGAGCAAGATGTGTGTATTAAAATTTATTTTAAAAGTAAGGTAATAATGCACATTCAGTTCAAGATAAGGGTCTCTCTACGAGTGGAAAAGGGACAAGGAACAGAATAGGGGATGAACACATCATTTAGTAGTTTCTAGTTTTCCTAATCTTTAGACAGGATAATACATTCATTAGGGATTAATTATATTATTAAACTATATCTTTAAAATATTTTATTATTTTCATTTTATTTATGTGTATGTGTGTATTGACTGCATGTGTGTAAATGCACCTGTGTCAAGAGATGCCTATGGATGTCAGAAGAGGGTGTCAGATCCCTAGAACTAGAGTTATGGATGGTTAACTGCCATGTAGGTGTTGGGAACTGAAACCCTGTCCTCTGCAAGAGCAGTCAGTGCTCTTAACCCTGGAGCTATCTCTCCAGCCCTCAAATACATTTTTTTTTAAGTAGAAGAGCACAAAAGTCAGATATAATTTGTTTTGAGCCACAATTATAGAACACATACACTCTCCTGAATGGCTCATATGTCCTTGCTTCTCTCTTTTAAAACTTGATGTTGGGGATAGTAGTCTGCACCTTTAATCCCAGCACTTGGGAGTCAGAGGCAGGTGGATCTCTGTGAGATCAAGGCCAACCTGCTCTAGATAGCTAGTTCCAGGCCATCTGGAGCTACAAGGAGAGATTGTCTGAAAAAAAAAAAAAAACAAAAAGATAGAAAGAAAGAAGAAAGGAAAACTTATCCATTCATAAGCAAGAGCTAGAAAAGTTTACATACGTGATTTAAAACTTTCAAGAACTGATCCATGCTGTGCATGGCAGCCCATCCCCTGCTTTACTTAGGAAGTACTGTTTGGCATCAGCAGCTCCAGGTCCCTTAGCTTTCTCATTGTATCACATGCATTTTATTACATGAATGTGCCATGATATATCCGTTTGTTTGTTGAGAGACACTTACTTGCTTATAATGTTTAATTGTCAAGAACAATGTTGACTCCTGACAATGGTCCTCTTATCTCCCTGTGGACACATGAGAGAAATTCTTTAGATAATGCCCTGGGATGGAATGGTAGGTGGCGGGACAGCACATCTTCAGCTTCACCAGCCAATGCCAAGTTTTTCCCAAAGGAGTCATTCCCATCTGCACATCCACTGGCACTGAGGGAGAGCTTCCCTCAACTGCCACACCACCAATGCTCAGGATCATCCACTGTACTAGTCACTTTTCTGTTGCTGTGATAAAACACCATGACCAAGGGAACTTATAAAAGGAAGAGTTTATTTGAGCTTATGATTGACAATTCCAGGGAATCAGAGTCCATTGTGGCGAGAGGCTTCGTGGCTAGGGCTGGAGCAGCTAGCTGAGGTTCACATCTTCCAATGAGTATAGGAAGTCAAGAGAGAGAGACTGGAGACTGGCAAGGCTTGTTAAACTCCTAATCCCGCCCCCAGTGACATACTTCCTCCAGCATGGCCACACCTTCTAAGACCTCCAAAAACAGTGCCACCAACTGGGGACAAAAATGTCTGAATACTTAAAGCCTATAGGGGACATTCTCATTCAAACTACCATATCTACCTTCCTGGTCTTCTGCCATTTTGTTATTATGCTTTGGCATTTCTCCAGCCATGAAGGACTTTCACTATCTTTCTACTATTTGTAAGACACTCATGCAGCTTCTTTTGTAAAACAAATTTTTGTAAGTTTCCTTTTCCAATGAAGTACCTATCTTTCATATGTGTGTGTACATATAACATGGACACATATGTGCTACTGGAGCTTGAACATAGACCTTGAACATGCTAGGTAAGTGTTTTTCCACTGAGCTATATCCCTAACCTCTTTGGGTTTTTTTTTTTTATTTTTATTTATTTCTGTATGTGTATGAATGTACTGTCTGCATGCAAGTTTGTGCACCTGTGTCATGCAATGCCACGGAGGTCAGAAGAAGGTGTTGGATTCCCCTGGAACTGGAGTTCTCCTGGAATTGGAGTTTCAGACGGTTCTCGGCCGCCATGTGGGTGCTGGGGATCGAACCCGGGCCCTGTAAGAGCGGTCGGCGCTCCTTAACTGCTAGGCCATATCACCAGCCCCCCCTTTTGGGTTTTGAGGCGTGTCTCTTTAAGTTAAGCTACCCAGGCTATCTGGAATGCCATTCTATAGCTCAGGCAGGCCTTGAGCTAGTTTTCAAATTCGTATGCTTATGTGGCATACATGCATGAGCATATGCATGCTTCCATAGGTGTGGGCGCATGTTAATGTATGTGCATGACCATGTGGAGCTGGGGCTGAGGCTGGGTTCTTCCTCCAACACACTTCCCCTTATATTTGGGGCAGGTTCTTACTGAACCCGGAGCTTGTGGTTTGGTCTAGTCTGGCTAGCTAGCTTGCTCCAGGAATTACTTGTCTCTGTATGAGCACTGGGATTACAGGCAGGTCACCACACCAAAACCTGGCTTTTTATGTGAAGTCCTGAAGGTACAATTTCACTTCTCAAGATTGCACAATATGCATGTCATCCACTGAGTCATCTTCTAAGCCCATACTGGGATTGATGATCCTCCCTCCTTCACTCCTGAGTTTGGTTGGGATTACGGGCCTGAAGCACCAAACCCACTATCTATCCTATCTATCTAATCTATCTATCTATCTATCTATCTATCTATGCATCTATCATCTATGACATCTTATGTCTATCATCTATCTCAACCTACCTACCTACCTACATATCTATCTATCATCTGTCTATAATAACCTTGTGCCCTGTGTTATAAATACATTTTCACTCTCTTTTGCACTTTTACTGGAAGGTAATTTTCTTAATTTTCCTAATCCTAAACTTGCTCTTTTTCATTTGAAGTTGGTATTCTGGAGTCTTTTTAAAGAGATTCTCCCTGACCTGTGGTGAGATATATGCATTCTCTACTGAGACTTCTTTATATATCAAGTTTCTGTATTTCTTGGCATTTTAACTGTGTCATCGTTCTATGGGTCTATCTGTGTGCTAAAACCCACACCATCTTTTTTTTTGTTTAATTTTTTTTTTTTTTGTCTTTTCAAGACAGGGTCTCCCTGTAGCCCCAGCTGTCCTGGAACTCACTCTGTAGACCAGGCTGGCCTGAACTCACAAAGATCCGCCTGCCTTTGCCTCCCAAGTGCTAGGATTAAAGGCATGCACCACCACGCCTGGCTAAACCCACACCATCTTAACCACCGCAGCTATGCAAAAACATCCACTAGGGCAAGTTCCCTTAGTCTATTGGCTACTATTGCTCTTCATTGTTTTCTCCTCCTCCTTCTCCTCTTTCTCTCTCTCTTTGTCCTTCTTGTGGGTAGAATATCAAGCTATTTTGGCACCATGTTTCAGCAGTACCTTGCTCATTTCCACAGTAAACTCAGTTTGGATTTTGATTTGAAGTGTGCCATTCTCTTGCCAGGTGAGTTAATTGCACTATGGCACCTTAGGCTCACATGCAGCTAATGTAAACACAGCTAGGGTGCCATGCAAATATGAGTGGTCTCTCAGCTCTGGCTACAGAGGGATCAGAAGGACATGATCTACTTTAGGGTTCTACTAAGGAAATCCCATTCAGAACTCCCACATGGTCAGCACACCCCTCCACCTGCCATTCCTATGTGTAGGTGCTTCAAAGACAGCCCACTGAGGCTCAAACACATCCTTTCCCTACTCAGTCTTTCCCTTGCAGACTTCCTCACTTACTGCCTGAGTTTCTCCAACTGTCTCATCCCCAGCAGTAGAAAATTTGAAATCACCTTAGGCCTCAAGTCATCTCATTTCCTCTTTCATTGCTTATCAAACTTTCACTTCTACTTCTGTGCCACGATCTTTTGAATTTGACCTCTTCTCCGTTCCGTTGCTGGTGTCTCCTGACAGTCTCAACAGTCTCCTAACACATCTCTTGCTCCTCCAGAAGATGCTTTCAGTATGCCTGGTCCATCAGCTACTGGCCTCGCCTGCCTGGGTAGAAAGGAATGTTCTGCCTCCACACTGCTTAGAACAATGCTAAAACAAAGCAGCACGTCACTGAGTTTGTTTATTGGGCCTTCTTTTGCCCATAGATGCCCATCGTTGGCATGATACACTCTTCCTCACAGAGGTGCTTTAAAGTTGAGATGAAACTGCGCTTACTAAGATCTCAGCCCAGGCATATGGTGAGCACTTTGTTAATACAGTGAATTATTGTTAATAATATTCTAACAATTATTATGGGTTTCCCATTTCTTGCCTGGCTCCTGTCTTAGCATATACATCCTTTCATGCCTGCTTCCATCATCCTTTGTACCTCCCTGAACCCTATATTCCAGCTCAGCCCGACTGTTTACATTGTCCTGTACACACTAAGGCCTTTCTCTTCTTTGTGTGTAAGGTTCTTTACTTATCCTTGAATGCCTTCCTTTCTTTTCTCTCCGTTCATTCTTGGTCATGTTTTCTGTGAGGCCTTCCTCAATTTGTCTACAAAAGAAGCACAGGATGTTTCTCCTGGGGTTTCATGTCCCACTAGCCTCCTGTGAATCCATCTTGTCTGCACTTCCTGAAAGTTACAGTCTTTTTTTACAACCAGTCATGCAAATCGTGTCTATGCCTTTAACAGACGCTCAAGACCCTTGTCTGGTCAGCTTGTTTACTTGTTATATGGAATGAATGAAAAGATGGATGAATGGAAACAGTTTTGACTTCTTCCAGCCCTCAAGAAAAGTTTAGTTACTGGTAATTTTTATCATTTTATGTCACCTATCATTGGACCCTTTTTTCCCTGTCCCAAGAAAATTATTCCCCAATACTAGTGTCCCTGAGGGAATTGACCTCAGTAGCTAAAGGAACTGAGTATCAAAGCTGTCTTAGTAGCTGTCCCTGAGAGGGCGCTGTTCCCAAATTAAATCCCCAGGGACTCTGGCTGAAATGCCAGCGCTTTCCCACCGGACTCCTGCAGCACCGGGTTTTTTTTTTTTTTTTTTTTTTTTTTTTTTTTTCTTTTTTTAGAGTGGGGCCACCCGGACACGCTGCGCCTGCCCATAGACATGGCGGCGCCCTGCTCGACTTCGCTTCCCCGGGACCATGGGGCCAGCCGGGCTTTGCCAGTACTCGGTGACTTCCTCCACGCGCCGGCTTCCTGCAAGGCTGGCATTTAAAGCCGCGCCTGGGTCAGCGGGATGCTGCTGCTGATGCGGAGCTGTCTGAGCTGCCGCCTCCCCTGAGCCGCCTCGGCAGGGCAGGAAAGGAGCCGGAGCATCGTCCAGCAGAGCATCTGGGTGAGATCCGGGCGCACCGCACCGCACCGCACCGCACCGGCTCCGGCTTCTGCCGGTGTAGTTCGTTGCAGGTTGGGCTTTAATCTCCAGGATTGCAACCCTCCAGGAGCAGTCCGAATCTTCTTCCTTCTCGGCCGGGCTCGGATGAAGCAGGGGCTGGCCTGGGTCCAGCAGCCGGGGCGGGGCGCACCGGGGCCATGGTACCGCTGAGCCCTACGCTCCGGTGAGGTAGTGGAGGAGCGGCTCCAGGCCGGCAGGCGCCTCTCTCAGGAGCCTTCCCCTTGTCGCTGCGATGTTCAGCTGGCTGGGTAGCGATGATCGCAGGAGGAAGGACCCCGAGGTCTTCCAGACGGTGAGCGAGGGGCTCAAGAAACTCTACAAGACCAAGCTGCTGCCCCTGGAAGAACATTACCGCTTCCACGAGTTCCACTCACCCGCCCTGGAAGATGCTGATTTCGAAAACAAGCCCATGGTCCTGTTGGTGGGCCAGTATTCCACTGGGAAGACCACCTTCATCAGGTGAGCAGCCCACCCTGCCGATGGGTGCGGAGCGGGGTCATTCCTGGGGACAAATGGAAAGTCTTCAGTTTAAGGCTCTGAAGAAAAATCCCCATGGGTAGCCCCCAAAGCGGTCCCTGCTGTTTGTCCCCCATAGTCCTACATGGTGTCTCTCCGCTGCTCTTAGACATCGGTCAGTTTGGAGCATTGAACTTAAGAACCATCCCCGTTGTCAGTGTTTTTTGCATGATAAAAACTGAGGACCAGAACGTAGAGGTGGGAGAGCTCCTGGTCTCCCGGGCACCTTATACCCATGGGGGTGTTTTACACCGTCTTTTTGACCAGAACCTCTTCCCTTGTGTTGCGAAGGGCTAAGAACCAGGGCCTTACCTTTGCAGCTGAGCCGTTCTCATGGTCACAGGCCTGCGAGTGGGGAAAGGCTGGGGGCTGGAGCTACTCGTTCATTTTTCTTCTCTATGGCATAGCTTAATTAAGTCTCTGTCTCTTGGAGACTCAACAGATGCGAAGTGCAGGAGCAGGATACTTTAAATCTGTTTTCTTCTTTGATCTTAATGACCAAATAATATTAAAGACTTTCAGAGGTAGAAGAGATACCAGCATGCCTCATCTAGCCCCTTGACTTTGGACGTGTGTAACAAGAGGCAACAGAGAGGTTTAACTGATGGGTGGTGGCTGACCTGGGATGCCCTCCTAGGTGCTGTATATGAGAAATGATTGGCTTAATGCCTGTAACTTTGATAGTGAGTTATCCATTCCTTTGAATGATAGTCTTTGGGCTGGAAGGATCCTCAAGAGTTAGAAGGCATCAGAGAGGTCTCTGTATTTTCCACCAGTTACGAACATCCTTCCTATCTATAGAGAACAGGCCTCTCTCCAGGCCTCAGTGTGCACAATCTGCAGGGCCAAACTGTTCTTCCTGGACTCATTTATAGATACTCCAATGGCGGGGGCTCTTATAATGCTCTGGGTTAAGAGTCAGACCACTAGAGTGTGAAAGAGGGTTTGGTGTTTTCCCAATATCAAGGCTCATCTCCTGCAGAGGGTTTGAAAACAGAAGTTCTCATTTCTGGGTGAGCATCTGTGACATGCAAAGCCGTGCTGTCTGTTTGGTGTGAAGAGAGGAAAGTTGACAGTCTGGTTACCAGTTTTCTAGGTACTAATTTTCTCTAATGCTAAGCTTATAACACAGGCCTTCTGGGAGCAGTGTGTGCATCATACCAACATGTCATGTCTGGACAGAACACCGGGTCAAGTTTGTCTTTGTGGAAAGGACAGCCTTGAGTTCTGTAGGTCAAATGGTTTTTCAAGTGAGGACCTGGGAGTGATGTCTTATTGACTCATATATTTTGTACCAGGTTAATGTGATCATTACTTTTCACCTTTCTGCTTTTTGTTGATTTTTGTTTTGTTTTGTTTTGTTTTGTTTTGTTTGAGAAAGGGTCTCCCTTTAGCACCAGTTGGCCTGCCAGGCTGACCTCAATCTTCCACAGACCCTCCTGGCTCTGCCTCCCACGTGCGTTACCCACAGCCACCTTTCATCTTTTTGCCTCCCTTAAAATTCCAATGAAAACTGTGGGCCTGTCTTCAGGAAAATACACATGTACCCTAAATTTGCATGTGGTGTTGAGTGGGTCTAACTTGGGACACAGAAGGAGAATCCCTGATTCAATCTCAGACCTTCTTTGTAAACACCCATGGACGCCAAAGGGCTACCTAGGTTCTGTGCATGGTTTCCTTGAGATCTGCCCTCCACATGGCTGGATTTATGCCTCACGGGAAGTATGGGCCATTTTCAGAAGACCCTTGGCTTCATGCATCCCACCTTAGATCTCTAGGCATCCTTGGTAATGATCCCAAGGACATTAGGCTATTTGAACATCTCCTTCCCACAGCAAGGGCGCTAAGGTAGCATCTTGCCTGAGTGTCTCCAGGGCCTCAGTTCTAGGCAGTTCCCCATGGACATCTTGAAAAACCCGGAGGGAAGAAGAAAGGCAAGTGTCCTAAGAACTGAGTCCCCAAGCAGCAGAGTGGTCCAAGTGCCTTCCTTTAGTCTGAGACACCCTTCTGGCTTTGCCTGAGTCATCCCTGCCTGTTCCTGGGTCTAAGAAAGTAGCAGAGTGAAGCACCCCTCATTATTCCTTATCTGGGAGAGGCAGATCCCTCCTCTTTCTTATCCTTCAAGTCCAAGCAGCCCCCTCCCAGCTCGTGCCATAACTGAATTTAGCTCATGCATCAAAAACTGTTTCTGGAGCTGGAAAGATGGCTCATAGGTTAAAAGCACTGACTGCTCTTGCAGAGGACCCATGTTCAAATCCCAACACTCACATGGCAGCTAACAGCCATCCATAACAGCCATCCATAACTCCAGTTCCAACACCCTCTTCTGACCTGCGAGGGCATTACACAACATTATACTTACATACATGCAGGCAATATACTCATACACATAACATAAAATTAAGTAAATTTTAAAAAGCTGTTTCCTCTCCAGGGAGAGTCAACTAGGAGGGTAGGAGGGACTGTCACACAAGGGTTTTCCCAAAACCAAATTACATATTTTCCTTCCTTATTAGATCCAAAAGTTTCTTTTATTATTAAAAAATGAAAAACCTAACCAGGCGTGGTGTGCAAGCCTTTAATCCTAGCACGTGGGAGGCAGAGGCAGGTGGATCTTTGTGAGTTCAAGGCCAGCCTGGTCTACATAGTGAGTTCCAGGACAGCTGGGGCTACAAGGAGACCCTGTCTCGAAAAGACAAAAAAAAAAAAAAAAAAAAAGTAACTAAATTTTAAAAAGAAGCAAAACTGTTCATAATCCTATCACTCAAGAGAAAACATTTTATTTTTATTTTGGGGAGGGAGGAAAGGGAGGAGAAAACATTTTAAATAATACATTTCTCTTTCCATGCAGACATTATTTTTATCAGCTATATAAAATTTCACTGCATATAGATGTAGTTCATTTCTTTCTTTCTTTCTTTCTTTTTTTATTTTATTTTATTTTATTGGTCTTTTTGGAGACAGGGTCTCCCTGCAGCTGCAGATGTCCTGGAACTCACTCTTGAATTCACAGAGATCCACCTGCCTCTACCTCCTGAGTGCTGGGATTAAAGGCATGCGCCGCCATGCCCAGCTTTTATTTATTTTTTTGGATAATTAGTTTCTTAATGGGCTACTACTATTTTTTTCAGTATTTCTGATTAGTCCTAATTTATTTCCATTGTAGAATCACTCTGAATCTCTATCCATAGTCTTTTCCCCCACATCAGCCTGCTTGTTTGTTTGTTTGTATTTGTTTTTCAGAGAGTTCCAGAAGCAGAATTGCTAGGCCAAAGGTTGTGCAGCATTTATTTTCCATATTTAATTTTTTTAAGTTTATGAATTAAGCAGCATATTTTGGAATCGATAAGTACAGCTGTGTCTGGCTCTCAGGATCCCTTACTGCTTTCTTGCCTTGATTCTCATCTCTGTCTGAGGAATGAACCCGAGGTCTCTCCCTTCAGAAGCTGGGCCTCACCCCTTGGTCTCCCCTCCCCCCAGTCTTGGCTGTTTGCCTCTGAGCGTCCATCCACCTTCACTTCTCTGTGCCTCCACACTTGTCTCGGGAAGAACACCAGAAAGGACATTCTTCTAATAACTAATTAACGTGCTATGATCTCCGCCTGAAATAACTTCCCTGGCCTAAGGCCCGGCTGCCCAGAGTAATAAAACAAACAATAAATTGCCTGTGGGCTGCTCCTTGAACACAGCCTGTCTCTTCGGAGTACAGTAGCTCTGTGTCCCTCAGACCCGGCAGCCTTCCGTCTGCCATTGCTGTTTCTCTCCCTTTGCTATTTCTCTTGCTGAAGTGCAGCCTTGAACCCCTCCTCTTTTGAACCACTTGGTCCCCTGGTTGTCCATTCTAGCTGTCCACTTTCTGTGACCCCTCTGTCTGCCGGTGGTGGAGGCGAGCATCACCTCCTCCAGCACTGAGTGCTACTGTGACCACCCCGGACCTTGACTAGGCTGGAGTGGAGAGGTCTGGAACTATAGAGCTCAGCTGCACAAGCCCCCACTGGAGAGTCTGGATTGATCTTGAGGCTGGCATGGCTCTTCTTAGCAGGCCTTTGCCTACCGGGATGTGCAGTGTTCACCAGTGAGGCCAACTTAGCTGGCCCTTTGAAGTGCCTCTGCAGCCTCCTCCAAAGGTGACTGACGTGGCATTTGCCTGTGGCGGCTCCATCTCTTACTGCTCCTGGGATGGGAAGGATGGGGATCTGGGCCTTCTCCTGGCCTTTACTACATCACCACCCTGGGAAAGATGGCTCTCTGGGAAACCAAAGGTTTATAGCGGGGAGGCCTCCATCCCAGGAGACTCAGTCTTCTGTGGAATCCATTCTGCCCACAGCAGGACCCACACCACTTCAAGCCCCTTCCACCCTATAACCAGAGGATGGCCTTTAATTGTTGAGTCCCTGTTCTGCTGGGCTTAAAATGGGGCTGGAGGCCCAGTTGCTTCATCCAAGGCCCAGTGGTTACTGGTGGGAGCAGAAGGCCCCAGACTAGGGGAACTGTATCTGCCTGCCTCAGGTCCACCTTAGGATTCACCTTGAAGTCATGCAGCCGCAGGGCACAGGGAAAGCCTCAGAAGTACCCAGGCCTTCCTCTGTACCTGGAACAGCCAGCCATTCACCTCAACCTGAGGCCTGAACCTCAGGGACTTTTCCTGTCCAGTAAGATCTCATTCCGTTCCATTGGCTATGGGACAAGGTTCTGACCCCGGCCACGTCAGCAGAACTTGGACTCCATTCCTTTCTAGATTAGAGTCTGATTAGGAAGGCGGAGCTAGGTCAGGCTACCTGGCCTCTCTTTTCTATAGAAAAGAAGAGGAGGGAACAGAACCAGTTGAGCACCAACCATTTCATTCCAGGCACAGGCTGGGGCTGCTGTCACTCCCTTCCCCTTTCATGCAGAGTCACTGCCAACATGAGAGCCTTTTGAGGTGGGGGCAGCCCCTCTCCCATACCACCAGGGTCTAATGAAGGAGGGGGCATCCTGCCCCTCAATCCAAATGAATGCCAGAGAAAGTGCCCTAGACAGGCAGGTCTGTCACAGAAGGGAATGCTAGTGTTCGATGGTCTGGGTCTGGCCGCTAAATTCTCCTTCTGGAATCACTTCCTCCCATGGCTGAGGGTTCTGTGTGTGAACAAGATGCCATCCCAGTGCTCCAGGGAGTACACAGAGCTAATTTATCTCAACTTGGCCATGGAGAACCTTCCATCCACTTTGTGTCTGCAAGATATCTTAATGTCTCCCTAAAACCCAGCCAGGCTGATAGAGGAAGAATAATCCTAACATCTTAAAGTTGAAGGCCATGGCTTAGGGACCTAAAGATACAGGTTCATAACACAAAGACCTTTAACATAGGAAAGCTGATGTATGCTTTTAGAGTACACCTAAATGACCTGCAAGGGAAGCGCTTTGTGAGATTCTTCTCAGGGGCCAGGGGATGGGGTGAGGGGGGAGTATATGTGGTTGAAGGTGAGGTAGGGATGAACCAGTTAAGGCTTTCTGGAAGAGGCATTTGAACTGGGTTTAGAGACTAAGTAAGAGTGTGCCAAGTGCCTGCCAGCAACATTAGGGGTTTCATTTTCTCTAATTATTGTTTGTGTCATTGTGGGAAAATGTCTGGTGAGCACTTGCTTCCCCTAAGCTCTTGTATATTACTGCAAGCTTCATTTTTTCAACTGTGGTAGTTAGAAACCAAGTGTTTTTCATTTTATAAATGAAAGAGACTTAGGCCATTCTATTTTAAATGTTAGTCCTGCCGGGCATGGTGGTGTACGCCTTTAATCCCAGTACTCTCAGGAGGCCGAGGCAGGTGGATCTCTGTGAGTTCAAGCCCAGCCTGGTCTACAGAGCAAATTCCAGGCTACCTGGGGCTACAGGGAGACCCTGTCTCAAAAATACCAATAAATAAATAAATAGTCCGATAGATAGATGATAGATAGATAGATAGATAGATAGATAGATAGATAGAGTGTGTGTCTTGGGGGGGCAGTCAGTGCATGTGGACATCAGTGGACAGCTTGCAGGAGCCAGTTCTCTCCTTCCACTATGCCAGGCACTAAAATCGGGTCTTCAGCTCTAGCAACAGACACTTTTACACACTGGGCCATCTCACTAGCCCTGTTGGTCTTTTGAGCAACTTATCCAGGTCCATGTTGGTGGTAGACTGACATGTGGGTCTCTAAGCCACTCAGGAGAACAACATATTTTTCATATGAGCTGAGGTATCTCACCCAAAGCCTCTGGAAGCAGTATTTGCAGCTCCTGGTCCCTCTATTTTCTTCCCCAGGGCTTGGTCCCAGCAGCCACTTACAGTCTGGGGCCCCTTGCTGGGGAGATGGGTGCCTGAAAGGCAGGCTGAGTTAAGGAAGATTCTTGGCTTCATGCTTAACCCAAGATACTTAGGTCATCAGTAAAGCAAGCCACATACTGAGATTGCCAGCTAAGCAGGGCCTGAAAAATGAGGAAAATGTTATGAAATAATTTCTACTTAAGAAACATGTGAAGAAAAGTAGTCCTCATGGGAAAAAAAGCAGGTTTGAATTGGATTTCCCCACACATATTTTCTGGTTTAGCATTTATTTATCTTGCATTAGATGGTAAGGGAGATGGGGCACCAAAATCTTTCTGGAATTCGGGGCCTCTAACTTGGCCCTGAACTTCCACATTGTATTTCTGTTGACTCCTCTGCAAAGGAGAACTAATGCTGTCACGTCATAGTGTAGATGAGGCTGATAAGACAGAATGATATAGGTACAGTATGGGCTACACAGCAGAGGCTCAGCCCGTTCTGTTCTTCCTTATTCCACATGTCCCCATCTCAGCTGGTCCCACCCAGGCTTGAATTAACTTTTTTTTTTTTACACAACTGTAGGGATGTTTTACCCCAGCAACAGAGGCCATCTGTCTCCCCGTAAAGAAGCAGTGCATGAGATTCCTCAATGGTTTCCTTTCTGGACACAGTGGTGGCTTTGTTTGAAGGGCACCCAATGTCACAAACCATACCCAAATGTCTCTCGAAAATTTATCCCACCCCAGGCTCTCTGCCTGGCCCAACTGTGGCCCTTTGGCTTACTCGTGGCCTCAGACTCTGTATTTCTCCAAATCCATACATGGTCAAAAAAAAATGAGGTTATGTTATCATAGCAAGGCAGCAGGCCCAGCCCAACGCTCTTTTCCCACCACTTCAGGCGGTGGCTCCATAAGTTCCCAGGAGGCTGACCTGTCAAGCTGGGCAGCATCACCCTTTGTTCATCATCTGAGTACTGCAGGCCTCCTGGGGCTGGAATTGGAGCCGCTTGTGCAAAGAGTAAACCTCCTTGCTGCTGTTTGGCCTTGTTCGTTCTGGGTACTGTGAGGAAACCTTAGAATGGCTCTTCCCAGTCCTCTCCCCTCCCTGTCCACATTTGCCGTTCGCTCTGCGTAGGACTTCTCAGCCTCGCACTCCCTACCGCAAATCACCCCACTGCTTCTCACAGGAAGTGTGGCCCTCCTGTTTCTAAGTGTTCTTTTACAAGGCCTGAGGCCTGTCCCTGTCTCCTGAGTACTGCCGCCTTTGCGTGTCACAAGCAGTCATGGAGCCTGACTTTCTGGAAGGCTTTGTGTTCCAGGTTGTGTGAGCCTCAAAGCCTCCCCATCCCTCCAAGCCCTGGCTCTAGCCAAACCACAGACTTGTGTGGCTTTTCTGGTCTGACTTTTTGTTTCTAGCTCCATGTGGGGAGCACCCCTTTTGTCTTGTCCCAGAAGTGGCTGCGTCTCCAGGGGGAGGATTAAAGCAGGAAAAGAGATAATAGAGTAGTTAAAAACATGAATTTTCAAATCCAAGTACTGGGTTCAAATCCTACCCCCGCTAGCTCTGATGTATACTTTGGGCAAATTAACTTTTGTCTCCTCTTCAAAATGGGAAGAGAATCTATGTGTCGGGTCCTAGTTAAATATGTAACATGTATAACTAACTTAGCCCTCAGAAGAGCCTACAAGCTGGATTTACTTATTAGCCCCATTTAACGGGGAGGACCTTAACACATCCCTGTAGATATGGTGATGAAGTGAGATGATCCGGGGAACATTCAGAATAATGCCTGGCATAGCACAGGTATGCAGTTAGTCTGAACCATGTTGCCTTGTGTGGAAGAGGGAGGTGCTGAGGTTACAGTGGCTAAGTATCTGCTGAAGGGCAGGCCCCTCATGGTTAGTGAACCCAGGGTATTGGCTCCACACCACTAAGGTTCCCTCTGTCACCCACCAGTGTGACTCTTGTGTTCCTTCTCATCACAGCCCCAGCTCCTGCTCTCAGAATGACCCTCTGAAGAAGAGATCCTCCCTTCACACCCTCAATTGTTGGGCTGGGATTCTGGAGGTACCAGGGGCTTCCAAGGCAACTCAAGTCTTTACCATACGGCTGCTGGTGGGCTAGCCTCCTCAGCAGCAGTGCTCCATGCTCTGAGAAAATCAAAAGCTTCCTTAGGGGCTGAGGCTGCTGTAACTGCGTCACAGGCCCCTTGGGGATGGAGCACGTAGCAACACAGCCTAAACTACCAGGGAACCGTGGAGTCAAGTGCAGCTTCTCAACATCGTAGTAGGCTGCTGGGGACCCGGTGGAAGTCCGGCAAGCCTCCCTGGCTTCAGCTCAGCCCAGGGAAGCACAGAGTAGCATAGAGCTTGGGCTTGGGCCAGAGACTGACTGGTCCTCCAGCTGTAGCTCTGCCCTGTCTACTCATGGTCTCAGCTTTTTCTGGGAAGTGATTTCTTAGAGGAGTTGAAGATGGTGGGAATGAAGGTTTAGTGCTGTACTGATAGCTGCTTGTCTTCCAGCCCCACTGGCTGGCTGACTTTGTGAGAGCCATGTAACCCTTTTTTGATTCCTCAGTACCACATCTAGTGACACTGTGGGGACCAAAAGAGACAACACTCTTCAGAATAAAGCATGCCACTTAGAATTGCAATTTGGTGGGTACTGTTAGGAAAATGAAAAGATTGATAGGGAGTATGTTACAGTGCCAGTGCGCAGGCTGAAGTTTGAGTCAGCTAGGGACCTTGTACGAGATAGCAGGGTCATTTCCCTGACTTCTACATTACTGAAGTTTGAGTCAACCAGGGACTTTGTATGAGATAGCAGGGTCATTTCCGTGATTTCTATATTACTTACTTTCCTGTTTCTTTTATATAAAACAAAAACACAAACACACCAAAACGACTTATGGAAGAACGAGTTTATTTTGGCTTATGGTCCCAGAGGGATGAGGGTCCAATGGTAGAGGGCCATGACAACAAGGGACAGGCATGGGGCAGGACTAGGAAGCCACATTCATCCACAAGCACAAAGGAGGGGGGGCACCGAGTGGGGTGAGGCTGCGGACTGTCAAAGCCCGCCCCCAATGACATAGTTTCTTCAGCAAGGCTGTACACCCTAAACCTCCCCAACAGTACTAAGCAATGTCGACCAAGTGTTCAAATACCTGAGCCTATGGGGAACAGTTCTTATTTAAATCAGCACACCAGCCAAGCAGGCTAGGACCTCTGGAGTAGAACTCTGGTAGGTCTTGAATATGTAGCAAAGGCTGAGGACCAGGAGGCACAACCTCTGAGATCTCTTCCCAACCTGACTGTCTCCACTGTGGAGCTCCTTATTTCTCTCTCTCTGACCATGAATGTGAGTTCTTGAGGTCATAAGCAGGAGGGAGGTTCTCATTGCTCCTGGGGGCTGACCCTGTGGGTTTGTGTTTCTCAGGGGATGTCCCTTCACATGCTCGGGAACACTCCTCTGGCCATTCTTACCCCAAAGCAGTTGCAGACTCTTAAATTCAGTCCAGCCTCCTGCTGTCCAAACCTGTTTGGGGCTAACAAAGGGCTCTGTTAATCATTGAGGACTATGCCCTGGTTGAGCCTGTACCTTTGCTCTTGACCTCTAGAGGGGGCTGTGGAGGGAGGCAGGTGTCCTAGGGCTCTTTACTGCCTAAGCCTGGAGAAAAGCAAAGGTACCTGTCCTGCCTCACCACAGCCAGAAACTCAGGGCAGCCATCCGCCTACCCCCCTCAAGAGTGCGCCTCACCAAGGAGTAGGATGACGGGAGAATAAGTGGCTACAGATGGCACCATCCAGAAATCCATCCCTGGCATAGTGGGCCCGGAAACAGAAGGACCCCTGGAGATCACAATGCTGAGTAAAGTAAATAGTGAACCCCAGAACAGGGAAGGGTCTGCCTGGGGCCCTGCAGTAAGAGAGGCCAGGTGCAGGAAGAAGACATGTTAAAAAAAAAAAACTCATAAAAATAGACAAGTGCTCTTCCTCTCCACCTCTTTAGCTGAAATAATATGTAAGTTCCCCTACCGCCACTTTTCTTCCCTATTCACAGTGGAAATTGTTACAAGTTATCAGCAAGATTTTTCTCTAAAAAGGACTTGTAATAATCCCTGTAATGGAATTCTACATTGTTATTAACAAGAGTAAAGTAAACCTGGCTTGCCATCTCCTAGAAACTTGAAGTACAAAGTGAAACTGGTGCATAGACATTATCTGAAAAATCATTACAGGATGTGCAAACTCCTATCAGTGGGCTGTACAGCATCCTCTGTGGTTGCTGAGTGGTGTGTACTTGCTGGGGGCAGGGTGTGTGCATGCAGGTGTCCAGTGCAGTGAGAAGGACATCAGTAGATAAAAAATAAAGTTTGACACCTCTTCAGTTAGAACTGGTAAAAATCGAACACTTTAAAACAAAGCATAGTTAGAATCTCCATCCAGAAAGCCTGCTATGCCCCAAATATGTTGGCAGTAAAACTGCCAGATGACTAAGGACAAAAGGCAGGGAATCTGTCTTGTGCGAGTACTAATCAAGGTGTCTTGGGCATCATCTCATGCTCGGCATTTGAATCTAATGAGTGATAACACGAAAGTGTAAACCATCTAAAAACTTCAGTCATAGCCAGCAAGATGGCTTAGCAGCTAAAGGCACCTGCTGCCAAGCCTGATGACTTGAGGTTGATCCTTGGCCCCCACATGGTGGGAGGAAAGAACTGACTCTTACAAATTGTCCTCTGACCACCACATGTGCACCAAGGCGCGCACACAAACACACATACACACACACACACACACACACACACACACACACCACCCACCCTCATACACTGAATAAAAATGTAATAAGAAAAACTTTCAACCATGAAGTATACAGCACAAGTATGCATCCAAATTGTCTAGAAGGATACAGAATCCAAAGAATAGGGAATAGAGAGTGGAGCCAAAAATCTAAGATAAGTTGAAGTTTCTTTTTCATGCTCTTTTCTTTACATACACATGTGACTTTATTGTATATTTAAACTATATATATATATAAAATATATGTGTGTGTGTTTATATATAGATATATAATATATATTATATATAGATAATATTCGTAAATGTAGCGATGTATACAAATAATGATCTCTAAGAAGAATCTGGGGATGGTCTAAGTCTATGCCTTTGTTTATGAATTTCACCTGGTTACCTTGATTTGAGCAATCCACTGTCCTCTTGGCAGCAGTTGACTTCAGCCCATTCTTTACTTCTAAACCCAAACCCTGCCTTCCTCCACTTCTCTACTGAGCCAGGAAAGGAAAAGGACCCAGAACCACAGAAGGCATGTGAAGTTCAGCTGAACTTCCACCTCCTCTGCAGATCCGTGAACTCTTGCTCCAGATCTGCCCCCTCCTGTGACTCGTGTCTTGTCAGCTGTGTGGTGGACATGAAGGAGTAGTCCATGAGCAGCATCCCTACTTGTGACTGCACTCCTCTTTTCTAGGTACCTACTGGAACAGGACTTCCCAGGCATGAGGATCGGGCCTGAGCCGACCACCGACTCCTTCATCGCAGTGATGCAAGGGGATGTAGAAGGGATCATCCCTGGGAACGCCCTGGTGGTGGACCCCAAGAAACCCTTCAGGAAACTCAACGCCTTTGGCAATGCCTTCTTGAACAGGTCAGTATGGAGGGGGACATGCTGTGGGGTGCTCTCTGTGCTCTTCTCCAGGCCTGCCTTGGAGTATGGGAGCTATAAAGGCAGCAAGTGGTCCTGGGAGGCTCTCTGCCTTTTCTGGCAGCCTTCGATAGTGTCTTGCTTGCTAAGAATATGACTAAGACAATCACTGTCATGGATGTGTGAGTTCACAGCTGTAAATGCTGGGCTGACTCCTCCTCACTAAGGAGGAGGGATGGGTCTGACAGTGGCTTAGATCCCACGACCCCAGCCTGCCCCTACCTCCAATAAAAGTGTAAATGGCTGTTGCATATTTCCCAACATTTGCTTACACCGTGGCTGGCATTTTGCAAGCAACTCGAAGGAAGCAGGAGCTTCCTTGTCCTTGCATGCTTTTTTGACTTGGAACAAACCTTGATCCTAAGGAAGAAGCTTGGGTTTGAGCCGTGGCTCTCCTAACCTGCCTGTGTGACCTGGGCAGGTCACTTCCCTTCCGTTCCCTTCCCCTATGATAAGTTCAAACCTGCAGATGCCAAGTTCTTCATGAGAATTTAAGTGGAGAAAGTTCTAGAGGGTGCTTGGCACGATAATCTAAGCCTTCACAGCGTTATTACTGCTTAACTGGACTGTGGGCAAATCCCTAGATCATTCCTGTCACAAGCAAAGTCAGTTTTGCATGCACAGTGCACTTAACAACTCCAAAGCTATTTTTCTAACTGGAGATATTCTGAGTAGAGGTAAAGAATATAGTCTTTGGCTCCAGGTAGAGCTGGGACCAAACCCCACCTTCAACTGTGGATCTTGGACGCATTACTGCACTTCTCTGTCTCATTTTTCTCCTATGTAAACGAGACTAATCATAATAGCTTCTTCCAAGGAGTTGAAGAAGAGGTAAGTGAGATGCTCAACAGAAAATGCCTGTGTCTAGCACACAGCAACTGACATAGATGTTAGAGTATGGTGGTATGGTTACCCTGTGTGCTTTAACATTCTGATTCCTGGGGCTGGGGACTTGTCTCAGCAGTTAAGAGCACATACTACTCTTGCAGAGGACCCGAGTTCAGATCTCAACACCCACAGTAGCCTATAACTCCAGATCCAGGGGATCTGAGGCCTGTTCTGGCCTCAATAGGCACTTCAGTCCCCTGCACTTTCACACACATACACACACACACACACACACACACACAAATAAAAATATTTTTTTTTAATCTTAAAAAAATGTTTTCCCACCAAGGTTCAATAAATAAATACTGGTTTTGAAAAAAAAAAAAAAGTTTCCCTGAATATTCAGTAACGGAAATGGGTATCCACTCTTGTGATCACATCAGGAAGTTGAGGCTTATTGTCCAGAAGTATACTCAACAGCTCTTATCCTGTGAACTTGTTTCTGATCTTTCCCGTAGTGACATGCAGCCAATGATACTCTAAAACAGGAGGGACAGGGGACTTGGTGAACACTGTGGGACGAGAATCAGCAGGACGTGCTCCCAAGGCAGGACCAGAAGGACAAGAAATCACTTCCGGGCAGGGCAGTTGGTCTAGCAGGGAGGGGGCCTCAGGAAGTTGGTGTGGCTTCTTAGAGCAGGAAGTTGAATCAGCTTAAGCTGATTGAGGTGGCGGTAGTGTTAAGGTGCATTGGGACAGGGTCCTTGAGTCCAGGAGAGTTGCCAGTACCTAGAGCTAGGTGAGGAGGGCCTAGCCCAGGGAAAGGAGGAAACAGGCATCAGGATGCTAAAACCCAAACAGACAGTGAGGAGACTGATGGAGAAGACCAAGTCAGCAGGAATGAACGAGGCAGGGGCGTCTGGGGTGGGGCATGATGCCTGAGATTTGGTATACCACTGGTTTGCAGCGAGTGGCTGTGAGTCACTAAGGAGGATCATCCCTCTGAGGCAGAGAGGAGGTGGCCTCCAGGTGAGAGGAGAAAAAGACCCAGACTACACAGGAGCCAATCATTAAAAAGAAACGAGGGCAGGTTGGTGGTTAACCCCACTCAGGGTAGCTGTGCTGACAGTGATAATAGTATATTGTGTGATACATAATAGCACATGATCTGTTATGATAGCAGATTTATGTAATTCCCATCATAGCAAGTGCATTTCTGAGAGAGGAGTGCCATTATGTCACTAACCAAACCCAGCAGGCCCCGCTAACTCAGATTTGTGAAACCAAGAAGTGTATGTGAAGTGGGCTGGGTGATTTTCCCCGGGTAACAACGCAATCCCTTTCAGTATTACTGTCTTCAGCTATAAAATGACAGAATACAAGTTGCAAGGTCTCTGCCCCAGTCTCTTCCTGCAAATGCGTAAAGACAGCCCCTGGGAAAAGAAAAGTACCTATGGATGGGGAGTTGTAGCCAGGTGAATTTCAGGACTGGAAGGGAAATGGAGAGGAATGAAGGGAGACCCTGGCAGGCTTCACTGTATGTCCTGACGGACTGGGCTTGTTTAACCATAAAAAAAATAAATTCAAAATAGTCTTAAAACCGTTCATGAAGAGACTATATATGAAGGTGTTGGAAAAAGCACATGAAAAGTGATGGTGTTAGGGCCTGGCATTACTCTTTAAATCTGTGGTTCGTGTGATTAAAATGTTTTCTGTAATGAAGCACCTCAGTCAAGGCCCCCCTTCACAGACACAGTCCGCGGGACCCGTGTAGTGTTGCTCTGGAGAATCAGATGGGAAGGAATGCAGTGCAGCTGCAGTAAAGGGTGGCCTGCCTCCCAGGTGCCATGCTAGGGGATGGAATTGGTGTTTTATTCCAGGAAAGTCTATGCCTTGCAGCAGCAGCACAACTGGAAAAGTAAGACTGAGTCCAGTTCATGGACCCCAGCAGGAAGGGACCAAGCACCCCACTCAGGGAGAGGGGAGTGATACCAGAAGCCAGTGTGGAAAAGCTGCCATTTGACATGGCCATGAAATTACACCGGGAGGGTAAACAGAGAGTGTTCACGGGCAGAGAAAACTGAGGAATGAAAAGTACAAGCAGGGAGGAATGAAGGAACGGGCTCAGTGACTGGAGTAAGCTGTGTGATTTCCCAGACGCACTCACCACTGTCTGGAGACAATGGCTGATAGGGCTGACTGGGGCCTGCCCAACAGCGGGCTGTGAGGAGCCCTCGTCTGTCTGGTACTGGAGGTAGATACCTGTTCACCCTTCTGTGTCACTGAGTAACTCTGTTTCACACCCTTTCTTATTCCTCCTGAATAAGGCTAGGCTGCCATCCTAGAACAATCTGCCGATTAGCTAGACCTTTAGATGCCCAAGCACACCCACTGGGAGATATGACTAATTTTTTCAAGGCCAGCTCCAAAGCCATCTCTCCCAGGAAGCCCTCCATTGAAGTTCGCTGTCTGCCCAGGTTCCTCCAAACCCTTCTCTGATTTGGGGGTGCTGGCCTCATTGTAATCCGGATTGTCATTGCCTGTAGATTGCATCCTTGTCCCCACCAGGCAGGGGTCAAAATCAGTACATCTTGGGGTCCCTCAGAGCCGGATACCATAGCATGAGCCCTGGTTACCTACAGTTACCCAGGGAATCCCTCAAAGAACAGATCTCTGAGTGCATGGTCTGGCCCAGGTGGTCCTCTGCCTGGTGGCACCTACCCACTGTCGGGTGCTAAATAAGGTTTACAGTTGAGAACACATCCCTGAAGCAGTTGAGAACACATCCATGAAACACAGTGACTGCCATCAGATCATAAGGGAGTCCCCACATTCTGTCTGCAGACTTCGAGGTCCCTCCTGCCCCATGCCTGGGGCTCTGTGCAGAGGCATTAGAGCTCTTCTGATTGGTCATCAAGTAAGTGGCTGGCTAGGGATCATCAAAGTCTTGGGGCTCTGAACATCAGGTCAGGGCTTTAGTCACACAGAGATGGGCTGTCATTATGGAGTAGCCCTCCTGGCCAGTCAGCATTTTAACAAACACCCTAGATGCAAAGCACTCCAAACAGGATGCGACAGGTGACACAAGAACCAGGGATCAGCCCCCAGCTTGGTTATCAGCCATGTCTCATACCCAGCAGGCCCATACTAGGTGACCTACAGCCCACTACTCCATAAGAGGGTCAGGAGATTGGAGTCTTGATAGCCAGGGAGATACCTCCGGGCTTTTCAGCCTTCCTCTCACCACCTCTGCAGGTTCGTGTGTGCCCAGCTGCCCAATGCCGTGCTGGAAAGCATCAGTGTCATTGACACACCTGGGATCCTCTCTGGTGAGAAGCAGAGGATCAGTCGAGGTAAGCCGAACACCTGGCAGGCGTTGGATCCAGATTCCATGTTATGCTCTGATGCGCTCAAGAGACATCCAGCTGCCATCTCCTCAGAGTCTGTCTCGCTCGTGGCGTTTACTTATCCTTACTTATCCTGGGAGAGGTGCCTTGCCCGGCTTCTCTGCAGCACCTGCCTGGGGCCGGCAGCTCCATAAGGAAGTGTAACAACTCCCTTCATTTTTTCTCACTCTTTTGATTTTATTTTACTCTAAAATGTGTGTACATATCCTCCACCCAAATTAACCAAAAATTCTAGAACCTGCTAAGGGATTCACAGTATAAGAGCACAGTTGTATTCAGATCACAAGAAATATAACATTAGCATTGCTCAGTTTGCCTTACAACTAGGTAATTGGTGCTAGCATCCACAGATGAGGGATACCATTCATCGTTTGTTTTTCTGAGACTATGTTACTTCACTTAACATAGTATCTTCTAGTTCCATCCATTTACCTGCAGAGTTCATGACTGTGCATGTATGTCTGTGGTAGGATGAGTCTTTTGGGTATATACCCAGGAGTGGTATGACTGGGTCAGGTGGTAAGCTCATTTTGAGTCTTTTAAGGGTTCTCCACACTGCTTTCCATAGTGGCTGTATGAGTTTCCATTCCCACCAGCAGTGGATGAGTGTTCCCCTTTCCCCACAACCTCTTCAGCATTTGGTGTCATTTGTTTTCTTGATCCTAGCCAGTCTTATCAGAGTGAGATGATATCTTAAAGTGGTTTTAATTTGCATTTCCTTAATTATTAGCGATGTTGAACATTTTTTAAGATGTTTCTCAGCCATCTCTAATTCCTCACTTGTGAAGTCTCTGTTCAGCTCTTTACTCCATCTTTTGAGTGAGTCATTTGTTTTCTTTCTTCTTTGTTTTTGGAGTAGTTCATATATTCTGGAAGTTAATGCTCTGTCAGATGAATCAGCAGTGAAAGTTTCATCCCACTCTGTGGGTTTTCTCTACACTTCCCAGACAACTTCCTTCAACTTGCCTAAGTGGGTGTCCTGGCACAACCAGAGGGAACTGGGCATGTGAGAGAGCATGCTCCAGAAAAATATGGGTAGCTGTTCATTGAAGGTCACCAGCCTGGTGAAGAGGAGATGCCACCCTGGAGCCAACTGCCGGGCTCTCTGCCTGCCTTTCCTAACAACGTGCCCCTGGGTAGGTCCTTTGCCTTACTTCAGTGGAAAGCCATCTTGCAGGGTTGCTTGAGAATTAAAAGAATATAGGCGAATATATTCTTCTTCTGGCACAGAATATATACCTTCTGCCTGGCACAGAGCAAACATATAGTAAGCACAGAGGGTTTTTTAAAGTCCTTTTATTGACTTTTTATGTGTTTCATACAAAATTTCTCAGTCCTAATCACCTTTATCCCCCTTCTCCTCTGGCAGCCTCCCGTAGCCATAGCCACCCCACCTGAAATTCATCCACTCTGCATTTGTGTTAAGGCCTACTGTGCCAAATTACTGTCCTTAGACGTTCTTCAATGCAAGTTCATCTACTGAGGTCTAGTCAGCCTATCCAGAGTCTCTCGCTTTAAGAAGACCAGCTCTTCCGCGTGCAACAGTAATTAGCTGTCAATAATTCTTCAGCTAAGATTGGGTTCTGCTGCCCATTCCATGCTGGGTTTTTGTCTGCTTGAGTTTGCATGGGTCTAGTGCAAGTTGACACCATTGCTGTAGGTTCATATGAGCAGGGTCCCAGGAGCTTGTTTTTCCATATGATCAAAGCATGGGGTATTATATATTGCCATCATTGAGATCACTATCATCATCTCCACCATTACCACCACCACTATCATCATCACAACCACCACCACCACCACCATCATCATCACCATCACCACCACCATCACCATCATCATCACCATCACCATCTTAATCATCCTCACCACCATCATCACACTGTTGTTTCTTTCTAGCTCTGAGATGCTAGGCTGATGGTATAAAATGCTGAAAACAACTCCTGTGGTCCCCCTACCCTACACTGCTCCTTCCACATTTGTTGTCTACCTTTTCTGCTTTGAATTTTGCTTTTTTGAGACAGTCTCACGTAGCCCAGGCTGGGTTCAAGCACCCCATGTAGACAAGGGTAACCCTGAATTGCTGGTCCCCCCTGTCTCTAAGTGCTGAGATTACAACTCTGTGCCGGCATTCTAAGCTGCCCTGCACTTTCTGCTCCATGCATTGTATCTCTGACAAGAAATCAGATGAGATGTACTCTCCCCAAACCTATGCTAGGAGCCTGGACTCGAGCCAAATTAGCACTCAGAAGTCAGCCTTTGGGAAAGGTCAGCCTTAGACTGGCAGTTTTTTCTGGGAAGTGGCCAGGGGTTTCTCTTAAGTTGACCTTAGGTGACATCTGCCTCCCTGTGGCTGGTGCCCCAGCAGTGTGTGCTCTGCGGCTCCTCATCAGACATCGGTCATTCCTGCCTATCTTGCCACCGCAGCAAAGCCCAAGAACCCCTTCCTCAAGAGCCTGCCTTGTCTACCCACACCCAGGCCTCAGAAAGAAAAGACACAGAATGACAGGCGTATGTCCCATGGCTGTGGAACCTTGCAGTGCAGTAGTATGGTTTGCTGGCCCAGGGAAGGCTCTGGTATAACTGGACTTCTGTCCCTTTGAACTGCCTGGCTTCCTCTCTGAACATAGCAGCTCTCAAGTCTCAGCCCCTTGGGGCTACGCAATAGCTGTGTGTGAGCGCAGGCAGAGGGAAAGACAGCCAGAGAGGCCCTCCAGGCAGTACCCTTCTCTTGGCCAGATGAGCCCCAGCCAGGCCTTCAGCGCAGATACTTCCTGGAGCCCCTGTTCCAAAGCAGTGTTGGGAGCGGAGCTCTACCGAAAATCAGAGCAGGAAAGCCCTTTCTCCCCCGGGAGGTGGAACCTGGGAAGCAAAGTGGAAGGAAGCAGCTGAGTCAGGAGTGCTCTTGTGAAACTCTTCACAGTTCCTGGAATTGCTGACCTGTGAGCCCCAGGCTGTGCTTCTGTCTCCTGTGAACGAGCTTGGTCCCCTGGCCTCTGACCTCTGGACTGTGATGGAAGTGAGGATCAGGCAGTTTGAATCTGCAGAACCCTGGCTCTGGGAAGATAGGTCTAGCCCTTAATCCATCCTCCCTGCATGCCCACTGTGAACACCAGGCTTCATGTTCAGTAACCTAGGGAAGGGCAGCCTGACTAGGCTTTTGTCTTGGTTCCACTTGTTTTCCTTGACAGTAGTGCCACCCACATCCCAAGTGGCCCATTTAGTCCCATCCTGAGTTGGGGCCTAAAGGGAATTTCCAGGCTCACAGGGCAGCCTACAGCTCTTTATGGAAGGCTGGGCAAATTGGCACCTCTCAGGCTAGGGTGGGAATCCATCCTGTGCACCTGCTAGGCCAGTGCAGACTGACTGATAAGTGGGTTCAGAGAGGGCTCCAGGTTTTAGGGGTCCAAGGGCACTGGATTAGAGTTTCAGAGTTTTGGACTTCCAGAAGCCTGTGACTGTCAGTGAAATTGGTTCTGTGTGGACAGTGGGCTCCCTCGCTGCCATTGGACCCGTGTGCTTCATGTCTGTCACAGCTGTGCCTGTGCAGCTGTAGGTATGCACTGCTTCCAGGGACCCCTGCTTTCCTCAGTTCCCATTCTATTCCAATCTGTCTACCTTCTCTTCTACCTCTTTCTTCAGACCTCATTCGCTGCTCTACATACTGGGTATTGGTGTTCTTGCCTGGATTTGTATCCGCCCCCTTTCAACTCTGACCATGCCCTGCCCGTCTCTCAGTAAAACAGCGACTATGCAGGCCAGTGTGTTCTCTTTCTTCCTGAGTGCAGACTGATGCAGATGCTGGCAAGAGCACCCTGTGAGACTGCCAGTTCCGAGCAATGCTGACTTCAGTGCCTGAAGGGAACAGGGTCAGGGAGGACATCAGACACCTCTGTGATCCCAGTCATGGTGGGGAGACCCAAATGAGGAGCAATGCCTGCATGCATAGCCCCTCTCATCCTTCCTCAGAGTCATCAATACACCCAGAGTTCCAGTTTAAATATTCCCCTGCACTCACATTCCCCACGTGTGTAGCCACATCCTGCTGTCCCACACACGTGCACCTCCCCACCCTCAGGCATGTGCACAGAACTAAACTCGCTTTGCCTTGGCTTGTTCCTGGGCCTTCTGCACCCTGAATTCTACCACAAAGCAGATTCAGCACTTTCTTCTCATCTTCCTCAAGCTCAGGTGAACCAGGCTCCCTTGAGCAGGCCTGCAGACCAGGCCTTGCATGCAGGGCCTACAGAGCTGGAAATTCTGCACACAATCCCCTCATCATGCCTCAGACTGGCTCAGGGCTCAGCAGAGGAGACATCGAGGGCAGGAGCGCCTGGCTCTAGACCACTCAGCCCTGACAGTCTTGGAAGGGGCTTCCCAGGGCCTCAGGCATCACAGGGAAGAGCATTTGATCCCAGGCTAAAGCCCAGCAAAGTGTGCTACCTGCTTGGAGGGGCCTTCTGCCCAGGCCTGGGGACATGTGTGTCTAGGGGAAAGCCAAGTCCATGAGGTCTCAGGCCAGCACTTGTCCCTGGATGAAGATGCTCCGAGTGGGCAGGAAAGACACGCAGGGAGTTCCTGGAAATGGCAGGATGTGCCGGCCCTGGCTCATTACTGGAAAGCAGCACAGATGCAACCGTAATGGGCGGGCTCCAACCTTCTCATCGGAAAACACATTTCCCAACCGTCTCAGCTAAGAATCCCTACCAACCCCCCGGGGGCTCCACGTTCCCTTCCCAGGCTGCACGGCTGCAGGTTCCTCCTAGTGGTCCTTTTTGTCCAGGTGCTCATCAGCTCTAGATCAGGTGACACAGCTGGATTCGAGCCCTGCTCTCCTGAGTCCCAGACCTTTGGCTTCAGCATATTTTACCATAAACTGTTGGGGATGAACAGGCAGAAACAAGGGCTCTAAATTTCCTCTGAAGGGGGCCTGTGCTAAATCTGTAGCCTTATATCCCCAGCCCATCCCTGAGACTCACTGGAACTGAGCTACCACTTAGGGATCGCTGGAGCTCTCTAGACTATGTGCTGTTAAATGCATGCCTGTGTCGACACACCCATGCCTGACAGCTTTATGGTCGGTCATCTGGAGACCTGTGATGAATCGGCCTGGGCTACCGTTTGTGTCCAGGCTGCTTCCCATTGGCAACTGAGGTCTTCCCCCTTTGTGTCTCTCCTTTGCTAAAACATTTCTAGAACTTAACCAGGATTTTCAGGGGTATGGTCTATACCCACCACAAATAAGTGCATAGCTTGTGGACTTGAGCCTCTGGGTTGCAGGCTCACCTGGGGGCTAGAAAGTAAAAAGAGAATGTGGATCTGAGTTCCAGGCCTGCACTTACCAGCACTGACCTGGTTGTGTGTGCTTGGACCAGATAGGGATGTTATAGGTGTGATAGAGAGTTGTAAGGATCCAGTGAGGCCTGTTTTACAACTAAAAATGCAAAGAACAACACTGCCTCCTTGTAACGGCCCTGTACTGTGTGCACGTCAGACAGCGAGGGAAGCTCTGGGTGACTAAGGAGTGGGCCTACTTATTGGATTTGTCTCACTGATTTCCTCCTGCCTGGCATTGATTAGAAATGCTTCCGCCAGCCCCTGGAACCAGCCACAGATGCCTGCAGGCTGCCCTGACTCTGGCCTGGAGCCTGTCTACCAGCAACCTCAGCACCAGTGGGCATTCAGTAGGAATTCCAGGAAGGACCACTATACACTCTACCTCCCTACCCTCTGCTCAGGAGTCATGACTGACAATCTCAGAGCCATTCCTGGGACAAAACCTGCTCATTAGGGAAGTCTGAAAATGAAGCCCTCTCGTCCCCACCATCAGACCTGCTTCCCACGGCTCCACCGTGGGCTCTGCATCACCATCCACACGTTCACAGCCAGGAAGAAGAGGTGCAGACCTGTTCAAACCCACACAGAAAATAAATGGGAGAGCTAGCTCAGTGCCCTTCTCCTGTCTGCACCTACGCTGTGTCTTTCCCATGGGACCATTCCTGGACATGCACATAAGTCCAGGCCACAAAGGCAAATTAAAACATCTATCCTGAAGGTTGCATGGGTCTGGAGTAGCCAGAGGGGCTTGCAGAGTCGTGGCTTCAATCTCCCAGTCTTCCCTGCTAGCCACCTGGGAGAAGACTCCCTCCTCACTGCTTGCTATTTGATAGCACCTTACCAGAGTGTGCAGAATTTGCAAAAGTGGAAGGATAGATAGGAGACTTCTGTGCTTATGACATCATTGGAAAGGTTCCTGGAAACCATCTGCTTGTCAGTAGACAGGAGCAGGCTTCCCGGAGGTATGCCCAAGGTGCAGAAGGCAGCAGCCTCCCGCCTTCTCCTTTTCCTGTCAGCGAAGGCGTCCTTGTGTCTCATCTCCGTTCATCTTTGCACTCCCTATGCTCGTACCCCAGGACCTAGAAGCAGAAGATTGTAGACCAAGAAAGAGAGGTCAGAGATCATCCAGCCCAGAAGCAAAGAGGTCAAGGACTAGAGAGGAAAGGCTATTGCCCAAGCACATCGAGTTAATGGCTGAGCAGAAGCTAGAGGGGTGCCCACCCAGACCACTGCTCCTCCCGTGTCCCCATAAGAGCAAGTGTTAAGCAAGCTTTAAAGAAGAAGTTCTTTATAGAGGGGGTGGACATTTGGCCAAAATCACAAGTAAGCAGTGTCACCTACTCTTCTCTGATTTGGTCTTCACTACAACCCTATGACTAAGGCCCTGATGGGTTCTAATTTAGAGACCAGAAAACTAAGGCCCAGAGACGACTTGCTCACTGTCTCCTGGATATAAAAGGCAGAATGGGTTCCTGTGTCAATGTGTTCAGCAAATACTGATGGAATACTTGCTGTGTGTCAGGCATCACCCTGGGTGCAGGGAAGATGGAGAAGGATAAGGCTGCTCTACCCAGATGGGGGTGGTGGGGATGGCACCCTAATTATGAGGGAAATGGATACCCAGTGTGGCTGGGGAGCTGGATCCGTTGGTAAAGTGTTTGCCATGCAAACATGAAGACCTGAGTTTGATCTCCATAGGCTACATAATAAAAAGCAGGGGAGACAGGTCATTTCCTGGGGTCTGCTGGCTGGCCAGTACAGCCTACTTGGTGAGCTCCAGGACAGTGAGAGGCCCCCTCTCAAAAACGATGTAGACAGCTTTTGGCCAATGATATCTCTGGCCTCCACATTCACAGGCACACACATGTACACACATGCAAATTCAATTGCACTCTTACAAATACATACACAAAAAGGATAAAGGAGGGGCTGGAGAGATAGCCTAGCGGTCAAGAGCACCGACGCTCTTGCAGAGGACCCGGGTTCGATCCCCAGCACCCACATGGCGGCTAAGAACCGTCTGTAACTCCAATTCCAGGAGAACTCCAGTTCCAGGGGAATCCGAGACCCTCTTCTGACCTCTGCGGCATTGCACGACACGGGTGCACAGACCTGCATGCAGACAATACATTCATACACATGCAAAAATAAAAAAAATAAAAAATAAAAATAAAATTAAAAAAAAAAGGATAAAGGAAATGCCCATCCAGATCTCATAGATCAGAAACTTGTGATGTGAACGTCAGCCTTCTGGGTTGTTTTTTAAATGTGCCACCATGCCCGGCACTAAAGATGGTTCTTAGCAGCCATGTGGGTGCTGGGAATCGAACCCTGGATGTCTGCAAGAGCAGTAGGCACTCTTAACCGCTGAGCTGTCTCTCCAGCCGCAGCCTGCTGGGTTTTTACAAGCGCTGCAGGGGATTCTGGTTACAGTCAGAGCCTGCAAAGCTGGTTCAGTCGCATAGCAGGTGCTGAATGACCTTGCCCGGGCTCTGCTCTCACTCTCTGAGTCAAGACAGGAATTTGCAACTTCTCCCCAGTGGATTTATTTCCTGTCAGCAATGACAATAGGCATTAGGTCTCTGGGGTGTGTCCCCTGTGATCCTGTGCTGCTGAGAGCCAGGGTTGTGGGTCATACCAGAGCCCAAGGAGGGGTTCTGCTTTGATGCCAGAGCTATGGGGGAGGGGCAAGAGGACCCGGGGAGCCGGGGAAAGCCTGACACCTGCATTCCCATCAAGTGCTGAAGAAGGCCCTGCAGAAAGTCACTTGATGACATCTTTGATCTTCTTGTGGAAGAGGATCAGAGACTTGAGGAGCTAAGGTCTCTCCAAGCTGTGTCTGCGATTACAGGCAGTTGGCACAGCCTGCCTCTCTGGCAGACTTCATTTCTGTTACAGACACTTAAAGATGAACAACTGGAGAGTCTGTCTTGTCTCATGGTTTCGGAAGTTTCGATCCATAATCACTTGACTCAGTTGTTCCTGGGCTTAATTAAGGTACACCTTCAAGGTAGAAGGGCATGGCAGAGCAAGGTGGCTCACCTTGTAGGAGCCAGGAAGCAGAAAAGAGAACAGAGAAGGGGCTGGGCACAAGGTTTGTTTTTCAGGGCATGGCTCCCAGTGTCCACTTCCTGAACCTGGCTCCTCCCTCCTACCGTCTCCCAAATTTCCATGATATTATGATTCCATCCAGGGTTAACCCTCTGATTAGAGTCCTCATGAGCTATTCATTTTCCAAAGTCCTACCAGCTGGCAACCAAGCTCTCAATACACAAGTCTCTTGGGGCTACTTCATCCCCAGACTCATAACAACTTGGCATTGAGCAGACCAAGAGGCCTGGAGCTCCTGGAACCAACCAGATTTAAAGCAGCTCAGTGCCAGACAGCCAAGGTGTGGCTACCGGAGGTCCAGTCCCATCCTCGGGAAGAAGTCCCTTACAGAAGAGGACTTCAGAATTCTGGGCTGCAGCAGATGAATGAGAAGGAAGTGGGCTTGGGGGCCTACATGAGATCAGGTCATTTCAGTTTGGAACATGAACTTGGACTCCTTCCAGACCAGGGACGGTCATGGCCTGAACTGCCATTGGCAACTTGCGTTTTCTGTTTTGCTGCTTGGGAACCTCGTAAAGAACTTCTGAGTCTGTAGCCAAAGTAAGTGTGTCCAAGCCAAGCATGATGGGACACACCTGAAATCTCAGCACTCGGGAAGCTAAGGCAGGAGGCTTTGAATTTGCAGCTTGCCTAGACTAGAGCTCAAGTTCAAGGCTAGCATGGGCTGCTGCAAGACAGTGTGGCTCTGTCTCAAAACAACGGCTGCGAAGAAACCTAGTGTCCAGAGTTCCTTTTCCAGCAAGACAAGATTCAGAGAACTGGGTCGTAGCTATGTTTTATGGAGGTAGTAGTGTTTATAATAATATCCAGTGCTTACTAAGCATCTACTAAGTGCATTTCATTCCATCATTCTGTTGGTCAGAGACTTCTTAAGGCCCATTTTATAAGTGACAAAATACTAAAGAAGCCTGATGATACAGTTCAATAGTAGACATCTTGTATAGCATAAATGAGATCCTGGGTTGGATTCTCAGTACTGCTAAAACAAGCCCAACACCTCCCTCTCTCTCTCTCTCTCTCTCTCTCTCTCTCTCTCTCTCTCTCTCTCTCTGAAGTAACTTGCTCTAAGTCAAACAGTTAAATGGGTAGAGCCAGGACCTGAACTCAGATGTGATTTCCAAGACCATGTTGTTTGACTGCATCTGCCCTTTCTCCATGTCCCAAACTCCTGACTGTCACTCTACCACAGGGTATGACTTTGCTGCTGTCCTTGAGTGGTTTGCTGAGCGAGTAGACCGGATCATTCTGCTTTTTGATGCCCATAAGCTGGACATCTCTGATGAGTTTTCAGAGGTCATCAAGGCCCTCAAGAACCATGAGGACAAGATGCGGGTAGTGCTGAACAAGGCTGACCAGATAGAGACGCAGCAGCTGATGCGGGTGTACGGGGCCCTCATGTGGTCACTGGGGAAGATTGTGAACACACCAGAGGTGATCCGGGTTTACATTGGCTCCTTCTGGTCCCACCCACTCCTCATCCCTGACAACCGGAAGCTCTTTGAAGCTGAAGAACAGGACCTGTTCAGGGACATCCAGAGTCTTCCCCGGAATGCTGCCCTGCGCAAGCTCAATGACCTCATCAAGAGAGCCCGGCTGGCCAAGGTAAGACTGACCCCTGGGCAGGTGGAGTGTGGGCATATTTATACTAGGAGGTCACTGCCTGCAATAGTCTGCTTGAATTCAGGCCCCCTGGACAGGAGAGTTATAGTTGTGGTTTGCTGGCTGGGGTTAGCCTGACTCCATTACCACCTGAGTGGTGCCCAAGCCAGACATATTTTTGTTATAGTTTCTCTATGCCTCTTTATATTCATAAACCAACCAAGCTGAGAGAGGATGAGGAACAGAGAGTGTGAAAGCCCCCATCACAGTCCCAGGAGCCTGGGAACTCAGCAGGCGCCATTGCTGTCCATGTCTGCAGCTGCAGCTGAGGCGGCTCTCCCGTCCCCGTCACCTTGACCTTCCGTCCCCAGACTCTCACCCTGTCCAGCCCAGGACTGGGAAAGGATAGAGGGAGATATGGTTTCAGAAGCAGAGGCAAGAGGAAGGGTTGGGTGATAAGAGCAGCTAGTCTGGGCTCTTGATGAGAAGGTTGTCCTCTGTGCACACTTGTCAGGTCCACGCCTATATCATCAGCTCCCTAAAGAAGGAGATGCCCTCAGTATTTGGGAAGGACAACAAGAAGAAGGAGCTCGTGAACAACCTGGCGGAGATTTATGGCCGGATTGAGCGAGAGCACCAGATATCCCCTGGGGACTTTCCCAACCTGAAGAGGATGCAGGTAGTGAGGGTGGGGACTCTACAATAAAGAGCAGTGTCACAGGAGCTGACTGCCAGAGTAGAGGAGACCGAGCTCAGAGAGTAGAGGAGACGGAGCTCAGAGAGTAGAGGAGACGGAGCTCAGAGAGTAGAGGAGACGGAGCTCAGAGAGTAGAGGAGACGGAGCTCAGGGAGTAGAGGAGACGGAGCTCAGGGAGTAGAGGAGACGGAGCTAGGAGAGTAGAGGAGACGGAGCTCAGAGAGTAGAGGAGACGGATCTCAGGGAGTAGAGGAGACCGAGCTCAGGGAGTAGAGGAGACGGAGCTCAGAGCTCTGGGGGAACTCAGCCCAGAGTCGGAAGGCAGAAAGATGGCACGAGACCTGTCTTCCCTGTTGGACATCACTGCAAAATAGGTCTCACAGCCAAGCTTGGGGAGAGATAGCCCAGTGTACAGTGTGTCTGATGGCATCTGCATGCATAACATCCCTGCCTTCTCTAGGATAGTGGTCCATGCCCTTAAGTGCTTAAATTTACCTCTGAACTCTCTTGTTGGGACACACAGCATCTTTTTTTATTTTTTTTTTTATTTTTTATGTGTATGAATGTACTGTCTGCATGTAGGTTTGTGCACCTGAGTCATGCAATGCTGCGGAGGTCAGAAGAGGGTGTCGGATTCCCCTGTAACCGGAGTTAAAGATGGTTGTTCTCAGCCACCACGGGGTGCTGGGAATCGAACCTAGGTCCCCTGCAAGAGCAGTCGGCTCTCTTAACCGCTAGGCCATCTCTCTAGCCCCGGGACACACAGCATCTTTAGGACATACCACAGGCCCCTGTCATAAACCAAGGGCTGTCACTTGGGATTTTTAGGGGGGTTGCCCCCAAAGTGGTCCTCGGGGCAGCTGAGATTTAATGTTTTGCCATGGCAGCATTGACAGAAGCCTAAAATAGAAAAGTCTGAAGTTGTCCCCAAGGTTTAACCACGCCACAGGAACAAGATACTCACTGAGCCCTGGATTCATCTGTAAACAGGGCTACACAGGACCTTAACCACAAGCACTGGGAACTCAGTGAAAGCAAGTCCACATGGCCCTTAGCACAAAGCTCTGACTCATTTGTTAAGTGAAGTAGGTATCACCTGTAGGGGGCTCTGTGAGGTGACTACAAAGGATCTGCCCACTGAGCAGTTCCTATAATCATTTTAAAAGAAAAAAAAAAGAAAGCCTTAGAAAGTTAGGAAACTAGAAAAGGAAAAAAAAGCAGCTACAGATATACTGGCAATAGTTGATGCTCTTATTTTGATCTTTAGATGATGAAACAGTTTCTCACCTTAAGACTCAGCTTTTCAGAACATTACCAGAGTCCTAAATAGGCATTTTTAGTTTCTTATCTGATAAAAAAGAAAGAAGGAAAGAAACGGAGGGAGGGAGGGAGGGAGGGAAGGAAAATGCATTCCAAGTATTTGATTTTCTGTGGACCCATTCATCATGAGCCTGGGGTTCATTTCAGGGGGTTTTGACATCATTTGGATTCGTCAGCCACCATGTTTTGGAGCTCGCAGCTCTTCACATATCCATCTGTTGAAAACTCAACAGTCTTATGTGCAAGCATTTGGGACAATGATGTGTGAAAGGGACCCAACCACCAACCACCCCTTTTCACTTTGGTAAATCTTTTTGCAACTCCAACGGCCATACCTTCTCCTTTGTGTGCCAGTCCAATACTCTGTTCTATAGTTAGGGCTGTTGAATCAATCGTGTGGACAGCCGTGAGAGTATGTGTGTGTGTGTGTGGGGGGGTGATGGGACTCCCCACTATGGCCTTCTGGGAGACACTGAGGAGGTAGAAGTGGGAGGGAAGGGAGAATCTCAGCTCTGAGGGGAAGAAGGTGGCGGTGGTCAGCTCTGCTCTCCACAGCCTGCACTACACTGCCTCCCTGGCCCATTCTGGGGGGAGGTGAGAAGTGTCCAGCAAGCACTTGCTCTTGAAATATAGCTGTAGCAGGACAGCTGTGGACAGGTACCCTCCTCCAGAAGCAAGGAGAAATTGTGTGTTCTAGGTTCAGGAGCATTCAAGACTTGAAAGATTTGCAAAGCTCCAGGCATCTTCCTTTTTTTTGTTTTCATTTGTTTGTTTGTTTGTTTGTTTGTTTTTTGGTCTTTTTGAGACAGGGTCTCCCTGTAGCCCCAGCTGGCCTGGAACTCGCTCTGTAGACCAGGTTGGTCTTGAACTCGCAAGGATCCGCCTGCCTCTGCCTCCCAAGTGCTAGGATTAAAGGTGTGCGCTACCACACCCGGCAGGCATCTTCCTTTTAAAATGTGTGTGTGGCCCTGTGAGGGCAAGGCAGGCAGCTTTTATAAAGTCTGCATGCCTACTGTCCCTACTATGTCAGGATTCTTGGCAGGGGTCACATCTTGAGAACTCTCTCCAGACAATTCCAATGAGTATTCTCAGTGGGAACCTAGAACCTTAGGTCTGGAACTGACCTTTGACTTTTGTTATGACTTAGTTGCCTTAATCTGCCCTCACTAAATCTAAGTGGCATGTGACTTCTCCACCTCCAAGGGCACTGAGAGGAGAGCACCATGTAGCTAGGTAATGAAAGCATGCGACTTCTCCACCTCCTAGTACTGAGGGGAGAGCACCATGTAGCTAGGTAATGAAAGCATGTGACTTCTCCACCTCCAAGGGTACTGAGAGGAGAGCACCATGTAGCTAGGTAATGAAAGCATGCGACTTATCCACCTCCAAGGGCACTGAGGGGAGAGCACCATGTAGCTATGTAATGAAAGCATGTGACTTCTCCACCTCCTAGTACTGAGGGGAGAGCACCATGTAGCTAGGTAATGAAAGCACGTTGCCATGTGTTTCTCAAGTATAACCTTTCTTAGGACTGTCTCCATGTGGCAGCATCTTTAAGAGTCACCATTTGACAGTCAAAACTATGAAAAAATGTAAGGATTTACTCTTTGGAATCATATTCAAAGGGATGTAAACACATCAATATATTCTTCCCTAGCCCCTCCTCTTTCTTCCTGAAAGACCCACCCTCAGTCCAGAGGTTCGCCTCCCCTCTGATATTTTTGTTTTTCTGGTGTAGATCATCAAAGCCTCTTGGCCTAACTCCATTCACTAGAAAGGTGCTGGAAAAAAGGACTCCATCACTGATGGAAGCACCCTCCTGGCGTGGAGATCTCCTTTCATTGCACTCTGCCTCAACTTTCTTCTCTTTCTCTTCCCAGGACCAGTTGCAGGCTCAGGACTTTAGCAAATTCCAGCCTCTGAAGAGCAAGCTGCTGGAGGTGGTGGATGACATGCTGGCACATGACATCGCCCAGCTCATGGTGCTGGTGCGCCAGGAGGAGACCCAGAGGCCGGTCCAGATGGTGAAGGGCGGAGCGTTCGAGGGCACCCTGCACGGCCCCTTCGGGCATGGCTATGGAGAGGGAGCTGGGGAGGGCATCGATGATGCTGAGTGGGTGGTGGCCCGGGACAAGCCCATGTATGACGAAATCTTCTACACCCTGTCCCCGGTGGATGGCAAGATCACAGGTGCCAATGCCAAAAAAGAGATGGTACGTTCCAAGCTGCCCAACAGTGTGCTGGGCAAGATCTGGAAGCTGGCCGACATTGATAAGGACGGCATGCTGGATGACGAGGAGTTTGCCCTAGCCAACCACCTCATCAAGGTCAAGCTGGAGGGCCATGAACTACCCAATGAGCTGCCTGCTCACCTCTTGCCTCCATCTAAGAGGAAAGTTGCTGACTGACAGAGGCTAGGCAGCTTTAGACAGGCTGTGTTAGAAGAGAGGGTGGGCCTGATGATAACACACACACACACACATACACACACACACACTCACCTTGACTGTAGGCCTCATCCTTGTTTAGGTGCCTCTCCAAGTTCCTAGGGTTGGTAGAAGGGCACCTTCACCCCCTCGGTCCCAGGGTGTAAGCCTATGTCTCCAAACCTCTTTCCTTCCATCTCTCACTCCCCAGAGACCTGAGGCAATTCACTGGTCCACAGATGGCCTGCCCACCCAATCCCCCAGCGCCTCCACTCCCTGGCTCTGAGCAGATGGGAAGGGCTTTTCATAGAATAGACAATTTGGTTTCTTTCCTGTGCTTTTATTTTTCATATTTGGCTTCCTAATAAGAATTCTACTCAGGGGCTGGTAGATAGGAGGGACAGGAGCAGCGAAGGGACAATCAGCTTGAGAAGCCTCAGGGCATTGCATCCCAGACCTGAAGAGACATTGGCCTGTATTTTGGTTTTTTTTTCCCCAAGCCTAAGGCTCTCTCTTCCTCAGAAAACTTGGACTTTGAACTCTGCTTGCACTTCATGTCAAAGAATCCCAGATCTTTAAATCTTGGTAGGAAAGAACAAGGAAGCCACCATGCAGTCTTCTTAAACAGAGCGATTCTAGCCTATTGGCTTGTCAGGTCATGTGTTTTATGTACACCGGTCCGCATGGCTCTCACTAATGCCCTAGGAAACTATGCATCATCCCATCCCCACATTTTCAGGTAAGGAACCCGAGACTCAGAGGAATTAAGGGGACTGTCCCAAACTCCCAGAGGATTCAAAGCCAGGGCCTGAGACACCTATGCTGTGATGGATGAAGGGTCCCAGTCTGCTACCTGGTGACAAAGCACAGAGAAGAATCTGAGCACAGTGGCCCCCTCACAGCCTCCCACAGCATCCTGGCAAGGGAGGAGGGCTTTCCAGCATTTGGTGGCCATCAGTCTAGCCATCTGCCACCTCATGGAAGCAACCGTGCCTTCTGGCTCTGCACCCCATGTTCCCAACGTCACAGAAATCCAAGCAAGCCATAGGGAGAGTGGGCCGGCCTGCTGGAAGCTGTCCATGCCTGTTCTTTCTCCGCCTCCCAACCATTAGCCTGAAACACCCCAGCTCAAATACTGCCCCTAGCTGTCATCAGGCAAGACTTTATGCTAATTCTCTAAAGGCCAACTTGAGAGGACTGGGGCCTGTTCTCTGTAGAGTTCTGGAGATTCTGTAGTGTCCTTGGCAAAATCCCCACCATACTCAGTACCCTACATCCTCCTTCACAATCTCTTCCCTGGCTTGCTCCACAGACACTGATCCAATGAATGTGTCTGCTCTACACGTACTGTGCTAGAAAACAAAACATATATAACTTATTTTGTATCATGTTGACACTATGTGGAGATGGTTCTATGTATCTTTAATGTGCTTATAACTGCAGTGCATTTGTCATTAGTATTCATGTCAATATAACACATTTATCCTTTGGTACCCTTTTGGCAACAAACCATCATTTTCATGGGACCAGGTTCTTACTTGGGGTGCCCGGTGGCAATTGGGAAGAAAATGGCTCACTAGAGCCACTCAAATCTTATGAATACACAGCCTCCCATTGACCTGGCATCTGTCCCTCCTATCTGTTGGCCAGCTAATGTGGGATCTAGGGGACCCACTGTACATTTCTAGAGTCTAAGGAGATGAGCCTTCTGCAAACATGGTAGAAGGAGGCCTGTGCTGAGCTAAAGGCAAATTAAGAAAATGACAAAAGAAGGTGAAGTCCCTTAGTTCAAATGAAAGGAGGTTGTGTGAGTCTCATACCACATTCCCACCCCTTTACAACTTCCTGCGTTTCCATCTTGTCTTTAAGACCATCCAGAAGGGATCTGAAAGGTACAGGAACTCCATGTTTCTTCTCTTCCACCCCCTTGGAAGAACATGGTGCTTGGGGCTCCTCTGCCTGTGTAAGGGGCAGGTGTGATGGCTGTCTCTGGGGCAGTGACTTCTGGCTCCAGTTGTGGCTTGCTGACCCTTTGCAGGATCTGAGGACTTGCCAGGGTCTCATGCCTTAACCTAGAAAGTATTTCACATGAAAAAAAACCCACATTGTGATCACTGCATTGGCAAAAACCTCCACTGCCCTTGTCCTGTTGCTCCATTCTCCCACACCAGCAACCTAGGCCATGAAGAGCATCACCGAAGCAGAAACACCCTACACCCTGGGCTGGCAAAGCTTGCTTCTGTAAATAGGACAAAAATGAGTTGCAATCATGTGCCCATTGGTGAGCGGCTACCATGGGCCTCTGTTTGCAGAGTGCTGAGAGACTGCCCTGTCATCCCTACTCCCCTTTGGAGTTCCCAGAGCCAGTATGCATGAGTTAGCTCATCAAGATCTGGGGGGAAATAAGCTTGTTCATCCTGTGAGATGCTAACTGGCTCTATGCATATTCATCCTGTTAGCATGTAATTTGTCCTTCCATCCGTGTACCATCTTTCACTCAAAAGACCCTGTGAACCTCCCACAGAAAAAAAACTCTTAGAGAAACAATTCTTTAAATCATTCAGAGGTACTTTAATGAAGTCCACCTATATGGTCAGTACAATTCTAGATGACTCAAATCAACTTCCTAGAAGACTAGAAAGCTCACATTCTACTGGGCAAATTAGGCACTTATAAAACACTGATAGCACAAAGAAGGAGTATCGAAAGAAATTACAGAGTCAGAAATGTCTTCAATCTAGAGGGAAGATGGAGCCAGGATGTCCGGGATGAGAGTAGGCACCCAAGGTACTGGGACTGAGCACGTGTCTGCCTAGGGCTACACAGGGACAAGTGGTGGCGCATGCCTTTAATCCTAGCACTTGGGAGGCAGAGGCAGGTGGATCTTTGTGAGTTCAAGGCCAGCCTGGTCTACAGAGTGAGTTCCAGGACAGCTGAGGCTACAGGGAAACCCTGTCTCGAAAAGACCAAAAAAAAGAAAACAGAAAAACTACAATTCCAAGGCTTTCTTGAAACTAGGTTTAAGGATGACTTTAGGTCCTGCTTGCCAGATAAGCCCATAATGGAATTTTCATATAAAACACAGTGTTTTCAGCCTACCAAATCATAGCAGACCAAGAATCACTGAAAAGGCATGATTAGAATTTTGCCTCTGGGGACTGTGCTTGTTTCACAGGATATTTCAAGTGAAAATGTTATCACTATTTTCAGTGCATGGAAGAAAAGAAGGAAATGTTCTCAGAGGAATGTCTGCTGTCCCAGCTGAGCAGCAAGGGAACTGGAGAGTGGACAGTGCATGCTCCTAATTAGTGCTGTTCACCAAGTTTGGGTCTATCCATCCCTTAGTTCCAGAAGGATTGAGCTTCGCCCCCCCCCCTGAAATTAGGCTGTGTGACTTGCTTTGGCTAGTACAATAGTAATGGAAGCAAATTGCCCCTGTGTTACAGAAGCAAGTGTGCAGGTTGCTACTTTGTACAGCTTTCCTACCTCATCAGGAATGCCTGTGGGATCAAGTGTGAAGATAGAGCCATGCTCAGCCTGAATCCATGTCCCTCTATAGTCCCTCACTGACCTCCACAGAGCAGGTAACATGGACAAGACATGCTCTCTAGTCATTGTGCTTTTAAGGCACTGGTGTCAAAGGCTGTTCATTTCTAAGAATGACCTTTACCGTCATGACTAAAAGACATAAAGCTCTTGGGAAACTGAGTTTATGCCCCCTTAAGAACCTAGGGTAACTAATGCTAAAAAAGGATAGGCGGTTTGCCTAAAGGTATGGTGCTTGGGCTGTGTTTTGCCATGTTGCAGGGCCTGAAGCTTCAATATCACTTTTTTATTATAAAAAGGAGATCGTTCAGTAAAGTGCCTACTGCACAAGCCTGAAGACCTGAGTTCACGTCCTCAGCATCGTGTAAAAACTGAGTGTGGCCTCGATTTCTAGCATTGGGGGAATGGAGACAGGTGGGTCCCTGGAGCACACTGGGAAGCCAGTGTAGCTAATCAGTGAGCTCTGGCCTCAGCGAGAGAGCCTATCTCAAAAGATAAGATGGAGGCCTCTGGCCTCAAGGCACACACATATGTGCATGTACGTACACAAAAATCTCCACACACAAACTACGTTTACAGTATAAAACTGGTAGGACAAACCTCTTTGCCGAAATGGGAATTGAACACCTGTAAGCTAAGAACTACACATAGTTGGAAAGAGAAAAACTAAAATGCCCAGACTTCTTTTCAGTCAAATCCAGGAGATGACCTTAAGCCTTACCCACCAGATATTCTTATGGGAAACCACTTAAGTGGATCACTGGAGATGAATCTAGCACCCATAACAATGACTCCCTGTCTTTGCAGCTTCTTTACCACACTCAAGGAGTAAGCTGGAGGTCTTGTTTATGAGGTCAAATGACACTGACCAACACACTAGTAGATGGTACTGTGAAAGACCATCCGCCACCTTGTTTGCCTATCAAAACCTGGAGCCTGAGCACTGCTGAGATATACAGAAGATATACAGAGGGGACCTATACACCAGCACAGACGTGATGGGGGTGTTGGTGTGTGAGTGTGTGTGTGCATGCGTGTGTGTGTGTGTGTGTGTGTGTGTGTGTGTGTAGAATACACTGAAGTAGTGCTTTCTGAATAAATGAAGAGGAGAGGGCAAGGCAAAGCTTTCCAGACAGAATGACACTGGAATTTCAGAAGCAGTAATCCTTTTCTAAGGATGGGGAAGATGGCTCCTTGGATGAAGTGCTTGCTACATAAACATAAGGACCTGAGATTGGATCCTCAACACCTATTTAAAAGTCCAGGCACAGCAGTGTGCATCTGTACCCCAGCACTGGGGAGTAAGGGGCAGACAGGCAGATTTCAGAAGCTCACTGGCCAGCCAGTCTAGCTAACTGGCAAGTTCCTTGTCTCAAAGAATAAGGTAGAGAGAAACTCTCTGGAGAGATGGCTCAGCAGTTAAGAGTACTGGCTGCTCTTGTGGAGGACTAGGGTTTAGTTTCCAGGACCCACATGATGGTTAACAACCATCCATAATTCCCATCCCATGGGATCTGACACCCTCTTCTGGCCTTCTTGGGCATTGCACAACACAGGACTACTTATATACATGCAGGCAAAATGCTCATATGCATAAAATAAGTAAACATTAAAAAATAAGATGAACAACTGAAGAAGACACCCAGCATTGACCTCTGACCTCCACATACACACACACATGTATGCATGCACACTCCCACATGCGTGAACACCACACGCATGCACAAAAATCCTTTTCTAAGAATTGAGACAAAGTATGCTTAGGACACTCAATACTGTAAAATAAGGACATTTTAGAAGCAGCAGATCAATCAGCTTCCTTTAGGATTTCATGAGAGATACTTCCTTTCCAGACCCTCAGAAAACATCCCTGAGGCATCATGGTAGCCCCATTGCTAGAGAATAGGTCCAGACAAACAGCTGCACAGAGAGGAGATTGGAAAATGCAGGTGCTGGGGTACCAGGTGGCTGAGTTCTAGCAAGGTATAAGCCTTGGAGCTCTCAGTACCTCCATTAATTGTTCCCCTAAGTGGAGGTTATCTTGCTATTTGGGGGATATTATGAGGTAGGAAAGGTAGGAAGTCTCATAACTGACACTCCACAGGGACTAGTTTTGTTGGCATTGACTAGCTTTGTTGGCAGGATGCGGGAAAATTCTGTCTATATCAAGGAAGGAAAGCAGCCAAGACAAACACACAGAGGGGCCAAGGTCAAAGAGATGAGAAGGGTCTGGGTAGAGCCATGCCTACAGTGTCATACTCAAAAGGTTCTCAGGTGCTGGGCACCTCTTAAAGGATGCCTGAAGCATTAAAATCCTGAGTTCACTGCACCCAAGACAACACCCAGCTGCGCCCTTCCTGGCCTCCATGATCTGGCACTGTTGGGGCTGCAAACATTGGATATACTCATTGGATGAATTTTTGGTAGTAGTGGCTCCAATGCAGTCGGGCTAAGAGCTTCAGAGGTGATGGCCAAGCTGTAGAGTGTTGCAAGCAGGACTCTGGCTACAAGTGTTTGTCTTCATAAACAGCATCTGGGTCACACTGTCGTCTACAGTTCAGCCTCCTTTGCTGATGTTTATGTGTTTTGTTCTTGTGTCTGTTTTCATAGCATTTCTTAAGCCTTGTTTAAAGCTACAGCAAGTGGCAAGAATCAAATCAGCATGAAGAGGGGGTGGTGACCTTCCCTGCCTCCTGACTGTATAACAGGATGGGACTGGAATTTAGCACACCACTGACCAAAAAAAAAAAAAGAAAAGAAAAAGAAAAAGAAAAACTTGCTGGCCTCATGACAGTGCTCCTATCCTCGTGTATTCTGACTTCCGTCTAGCTGTCCTTGCTCCTAGGCCACTCTGCTTCCTGGTAGTCAGTCCTAGGATCTACCGCCACTCTGCCGTCTGCACTTTCTGTCCTCAATAGACCAGTGATCCATTCCTATCCTGCATGTCTGTTCCATCCCTCAGAGCAGGGTCGTGCTGTGATACTGCAGCTGACGTAAGGAACCAAGAGGCCACAGGTGCCACCACCATGAGGTCAGATGCCGCTGCCCTCACTCTGGAGCCATCTGAACCCAGGGGAAGAGGTTCCTGTGACACTGGCAGAGTTCAGAGATGCAGGATTGGGCAGGGATTTAGGAATACGTCCACTGGAGCGTCACTTCTACGCAGACTCCCTCCTGCGACTTCACCTAATTGCTAAATGCCTCCACGGCTTTCCTGGCTGGAGGAGGCAATTCCCCTCATTCCAGAAAAATCTTCGGGAGCATGCAATGGAATAAAAAGGCATAGGTCACTGCAGAGAAGCCAGTGGGCGCTCCTTGCCCTGATCAGAGTGACTGGCCCGGCCCCAGAACAGCTGCAGCTTGTCCCCTGGACACCCCCTCCCCCCGCCCCCGTGTCCAGAGTCACAGGAACCCAGGCCATAGATAATGATGGTGTTTCCTGGAACTTCTGGAGATGAGGAAAAAACAAGAATATTGATTCTGAGCCACAGATCTAGACCAGATGTCACTCCTTAGCCTCAGGGACTGAACATCTAGCCTGATATCCTAGTCTGGTGGTCTGTGTAAAACTAGCCCTATGTTACCCAGTAAAGATTTCAACCTGGATCCCTTGAATGAAAAATGACAAAAATTCTCAAGCCTGGAATTTTTTAAAGGCCCAGTGCAAGTATTCCCCCAAACGTGGCTTCCACCACCTTCCCGGCTGTAAACGCGCTTCGGGAGCTCCTCCACCTGCGTGACGCCAGCTCAGAGTGCTGTCATTTGTATATTTGTTTAATTCTACCATCCAGATTATAAGCTCCAGTGAGCACATAATGCATTTTGAGCAGAACAGCTTACATCTATCTTGCTGCACCACAAGTTTCCCTTTTGAGGCTGAATGGGATCAGACTGACCTGGGAAGAAGCCTGGCTTAGGGAATCCAAGGCAGGGTGGGGTAAGGTGGGGTGGGGTGGAGAGAGACCAGCCTTGTGTCCTGGCTTTCTCAGGGACAGCTGTAGCTAATCAGTGAGGACATAGGAAGACCTGCCCCATGCTTCAATGTAGGGGGGAAGGTTCTGCTCTGCCTCGGCCCACCCGCCCAGGGTCAGCCTCAGAACCACCCACAGGGTCCTCTGAGCCCTCACCACTACATTTTAGCCTGACTGTCCTTTCCATCCCACCACCTTCCTTTCCCTTTTCCAAGTGCAACACATAGATACACCACTCTAGTTCCTTTTTTAATTTTATTTATTTTTGTATGTGTGTTAATGTACTGTCTGAATGTAGGTTTGTGCACCCGTGTCATGCAATGCCGTGGAGGCCAGAAGAGGGTTTCAGATTCCCCTGGAACTGGAGTTCTCCTGGAATTGGAGTTACAGACGGTTCTTAGCTGCCATGTGGGTGCTGGGGATCGAACCTGGGACCTCTGCAAGAGCAGTCAGTGCTCTTAACTGCTAGGTTATCTCTCCAGCCCTACACCACTCTAGTAAAGTTCCATCTCAGTGTCTACTTTACAGACAGCCCAACCTATCACGAATGTGTAGCAAACAGGAGCCATTCAATAAATAGTTGTTTTCATAATTGAATAGCCAACTGCCTGACAATGGAATTAATCTAAGGTGAGCTCACGGGAGGTAGTTAGCTGACCATACAGAAAGTTGGTAATGACCTTGCCAGGACATAAGTGCCATGTGGCACCAGATTCTGTGTGATTTATCAGAAGAACCTGGAGCATAGAACCTGCAGGAGAAGGTAAAAAAGGGTCCCAGAATCTCACCTCTGGCTGTTCTAACCAGAGAGCGTGGCCAGAAGGACCACAGGACTTGGAGTCTGTGCAGAACGAGAACGTTTTTATCACGGATCTGTCAATGTCTAGTTTCTTATTTTCCTAGAAAAGCAATTTTCATCTCTGAGACATGGAGAGAAGAGGGGGTAAAGGAGAGTTTCTAGAGTTTCTATTCCCGGGTGCGGATCCAGTGCCTGCTTTAGAAAAAGTATTAAAAAAAAAAAAGCAAGTATTACAGTATAGAATATTTCCTTAGAAGTGAAATCAGTATTATAACAATACTGTCCTTAATCAGCAGCCTAGATGAACTTCACATAGACTTTTGATATCTGACAGAAAAGGCCTACTGGTAAGGATCAGGTGTTTTTCAGGCAGATTTGTGTGATATAGAAGACCTGTGAGTGGCAGGGAACTGGGGCAACAAAAGATCAGATGGGGTCAGAACATGCACAGCTGATTTCAAAAACTAAATGATGATGGATTGGTAGCAATTGCCCAGAATGCTGCTGTGATAGGATTCTGAGACCCCACATGGCTCCCTTGATCAGATCCATCTTTCCTGGTTCAGAACCATAGCATGTTTCACCAATTCCTCAATGAAGAGTACTCATATTTAATGCCAGAACCATATGGTAAGTTCCATATAGGTTCTAACATAATAAGCAGATGCATTACATAGCTAATAGGCTAGTAATTCATGCAGAACTTATCCCATTTTCTCAATCTTTCACTGCCTTCAAAAAAGTCTTAAGAGAAAGAATTTTCTTGAGCTATTTAAAAAAAAAAAAACAGCAATCCTGGCTATGTGAGTCTCATTTGCTCTTTGTGAGGACTATCAAGGCAGAGGTGCACAGGAGCCCCTTCTTTTTTTAATTATTTATTTTTGTATGTATATGAATGTACTGTCTGCATGTAGGTCTGTGCAGAAGAGGGTGTCAGATTCCCCTGGAACTGGAGTCAAAGATGGTTTTCAGCCACCATGTAGGTGCTGGGGATCGAACCTCGGTCTTCTGCAAGAGCAGTCGGCGCTCTTAATCTCTAGGCCATCTCTCCAGCCACAGGAGCCCCTTCTACAATAGACTTCAAAAGGTCTGCTCCTGGCATAGCAGTCGCTAGATCACAGAACTTTGAGGCTAGGCAGCACCTTGGAAATTGTCACATCCATTCATTCTCAGAAATCCAACAACAGAGTTCTCCACCTCCCTGGCTACCCACAATCCAGAGCAGTGATTTTCTAATCATTAGAATACTTTGCCATTAAAGCATGCACAGAGGGCACTATATGAGAAAGACTTAGAATCATTGGATATCTATCAAAACCATAAGTCCTGGCACAGATTATAGATTTCAAAGACAACAAATGATCTATGTGAACTCCATGACTGTAACAAATATCCCCTCACATGCATGTGAGAGACTTGTAGTGAGAAAGGTTATGGGTGTATGGGAAGAGGAGCTATGCAGAAACAAATCCTCGCTACTTACTACAGAACTTTGCTGTGAACCTAAAACTGTTCTAAAAAAAATTAAGTTTGCTTACAAAAAAAAAAAAAAGAAATTAGGGCCTTCTCTGTGTAAGTAGACTTTGAGAGCTGTATGTGGCAGTAAAGGCAATGTTCTGTGTGGGCTCAGCGGTCAGTGGCATCCGGTCCTCTGATGCCTTCTTCTTCAAAAGAAAATTTCAGTCACTGATAAATTTCAGGAGGGATTGTTTTTGTTGTGAGTTGGGGCTTTGGACCCTGAACATTTAATTAATTATTTGTAATTTGTTCATTTTTTTCCTTTTCTTTTTACCCCCTCCATTGACACCCTCCCCACAGGCTCATCACTTGAATTCATACATTCTGTCAAGGCCCACTGTGTCCCCACATGTTCCTCAGTGCAAGTTCATCCACCGAGAACTAGTCAGCACATCAAAAGTCCCTGGCTTTAAGAGGATCAGCTCTTCTCCACCCAGCAGTAATCGACTGCCAATAGTTCTTCTGCTAAGATTGGGACCTGCTGCCCATTTGTACAGTTTGACACTGGGTTCTGTCTGCTTCAGTTTGCATGGACCTTGTGCATGCAAACACCAGGGCTGTAGGTTTATATGAGCAGAGTCCCAGCAGCTTGTAGGATTCTATTTCCAAATGGTCATGCACCTCCTCCCTGGCTTTTACGATCTTTCCTCTCCCTCTTCCACAATGGTCCCTGATCCCTGGGTGAGTTAAGCTTAATATACAAGTTCTGTCCAAGGACCCACACTTTGCAGACTTCTAATCTCCATGCTTTGGCCATTTGTGACTGTTCATGTTCCTGGCCCTCTGCTGCATGAGGGAGCTTCATTAGTGAGATTTGAGATATTCGTTAGTGTTCTCTTCATCTCTTGTTCTATGTTGCATGAGCCTTAGGTGTAGAGGTTGCATTGCAGATCTGCCACTTGGACTTGGGCAATTTACAGACAGTGTCTGTGGGTGACCAGTTGTGATACCCTGTAATAGTCTCTGTTGCAAAAGAAGCATCTTTGGTGCATGGTGACTAGAATATTTAACTGTAAATATAAGGATATATATTTTTCACTTAGTGAGAAATTACATTAGTCTAGAAACAGCCTCGGCATTTTCTCTGAAAGCTATGATCTCTTTATCCAGGTATATTTGGCTATCTTTACAGTACCACAAATGCGTTTCCTCCCATTGAGTGGGCTTTAAGTCCCATTAGGTAACTAGTGATTGCCCCCAAGATAAAAGTGCCACTACTGCACTGATATCATAGGCTGTGCCAGTGATTGATGTGGTTATTTGGTCTTAAAGCTGATGTTGGATCACCAATTGATGTTCTCCCTTAGCAGGTTCCATATTGTTCTCCAAAGCCATGAGAGCTAGTCTTCAGGGGAAGTGAATCCCAGGTCAGTTCCTGCTCCATCGCTCAAAATTCAGTCCTGTCTTCAGGAACAGGGTATTATCTTCAAGCTTTGGGAGGCAACCAAGGGCTGTGGCAACAGCCCGTGTGATTTGGGGAGTCTCTTGGACTACCTTGGCTAACAACTTAAAGGAAGGTTTCTCCTGTCTGGCATGGTTTCTTGTTATGTAGCCTTCAGCAATACACATGGACTCATGTAGAGTTATTGTATGTGTAATTTGTCATTAGGTTGTTACACTAATATGGTTCCCTCTGGTTTTCTTTACCTGCTAGGCATTTCTTATCTCTCTTTTCTCTCTCTACCCATCTAACCCTCTCTACATGCCTTCCCCATTTAAAGTGTCCACATTTTCTCCAGTTCTCCCTTGATAATATCATCCTCCTGTGGTCCCATCTCTCTTGGGGTTCTTTTTTCTCTTTATCCCCAAATTTCCTTGTACAGCCTTCATTCCCCCTTCCATTTATGTACCCCCATTGTGCCCCCACTTTATCCATTTCTCCGTTAGTATCACCTGTCTCCTACTGTTCTTCTCTCTCAGGTTCCTTCTTTCCCTTCACCTCCCTGGTTCCTTTCCATTTTCCTGGTTCCTGCAGTTACATCAGGATGCATAGTCACATATAAGGGCTCGGTGCTAGGATCCACAAATGAAGGAGAACATATGTTGTTTATTTTTCTGAGTATGTGTAACTTCACTTAGCATAACTGTTTATAGTTCTATCCATTTTACCTGAAAATTTCATGATTTCATCTTTCTTTACCAATGAGTAGAAGACCATTGTGTAAATGTACCACATTTTCATTATCCATTGATTAGTTAAGGGCATTTAGGTTGCTTCCATCTCTTAGCTACTGTGAAAAGAGCGGCAACAAACAGGGATGTACAAGTATCTCTTCAATAGGATACCTCCTTGGGATATATGCCAAGGAGTGGTATAACCAGGTCAAACGGTAGGTTCATTCTTAGTTTTTATTTCTGTATGTGTATGAATGTACTGTCTGCATGCAAGTTTGTACACCCGTGTTGTGCAATGCCGCGGAGGTCAGAAGAGGGTCTCAGATTCCCCTGGAACTGGAGTTCTCCTGGAATTGGAGTTTCAGACGGTTCTCAGCCGCCATGTGGGTGCTGGGGATCGAACCCGGGTCCTCTGCAAGAGCGGTCGGTGCTCTTAACCGCTAGGCCATCTCTCCAGCCCCCATTCTTAGTTTTTAAAGAGTTTTTCACCCTGCTTTCATTAGGGGTTGCAGTCCCACCAGTGAATGAGCATTCCCCTTTCGCCACATCTTGCCCAGTATTTGGTATTGTTTTCTCTCTCTCTCTCTCTCTTTCTCTCTCTCTCTTTCTCTCTCTCTCTGTTCTTTTTGAAGCAGGGTCTCCCTCTGACCCCAGCTATCCTGGAACTCACTATGTAGACCAGGCTAGCCTTGATCTTAGCCAGATGAACTAGGGTAAGATGAAATCTTAAAGTGGTTTTAATTTGCATATTCCTAACTACTAAAATGCTCAACACTTTTTAAGATGTTTCTTAGCCATCTTTATTTCTTCTTTTGAGAACTCTCTGTTCAGATCCTAAGTCCATCTTTTAACTGGGTCACTTCTTTTCTTAATTTTTTGTCTTTTGAGTTCTTTATGTTTTCTTGACATTAAACCTCTGTCAGATGTGTTGCTGGTGAAGATTTTCTCCCGCTCTGTGGGTTTTCTCTTCACTTCCTTGGTTGTTTCTTTTTCTGTATAGAAGCCTTTTAGTTTAATGAGGTCCTAGTTAATTGATTTTTTTTTACCTTAGTTCCCTTAAAACTGAAGTCTGATTTAGAAACTCCTTTCCTACATCTATAACTTGTAGGTTATTGCCAATGTTTTCTGCTAACAGTTTCAAAGTTTCAGGTTTCACATTGAAGTCTTTGATCCACTTGGAGTTGACTTTTGTGCAAAGTGAAAGATAAGGATCTAGTTTCATTCTTTTACAGATGGGGATACAATTTTGCCAGCACCATTTGCTGAAGATGCTACCTTTTCTCCATTTCCTTCTTTGAGTGTTCCTGGCCCCTTTATCAAATATCAGGTGGCTGAAATTGCATCTACTCATGTTTGGGTCTTCAATTATGTTCCATTGATATATGGGTCTTTTTTGGTTCATTGTCATGCTGTTTTCTTTTCTTTTTTTTATTTTTTTTTAATTTTTATTTATTTCTATATGTGTATGAATGTGTCTGCATGCAGGTGTGTGCACCCATGTCGTGCAATGCCGCGGAGGTCAGAAGAGGGCGTCGGATTCCCCTGGAACTGGAGTTCTCCTGGAACTGGAGCTTTGGACGGTTCTCGGCCGCCATGTGGGTGCTGGGGATCGAACCTGGTTCCTCTGTAAGAGCGGTTGGCGCTCTTAACCCCTAGGCCATCTCTCCAGCCCTGTCATGCTGTTTTATGACTATAGTTCTGTAAGATAGTTTGAAGCATGGTATAATAATCCACCCTGCATTGCTCTTTGTACTCAGGGTTGCTTTGGCTATCTGTGGTCTTTTGTGCTTCCATATGAATTTTAGGATTTTTTAAAATTCTGTGAAGAATGTCATGGGGATTTTGATTGGAATTGCATTGAATCTATACATTGCTTTCAGTACGATGGCCATTTTCACAATATTAATTCTTTCAATCCATGGGCATGAGAGGTCCTTTCATCTTCTGGTATCTTTCTCAATCTTCTTCTTTAAAGACCTAAAATTTCATTGTAGAGATTTTTCAATTTTTGTTCAGGTATATTTCAATATTTATTAAGGCTGTTGTGAATAGGAGGGTTTCTTTAATTCTTTCTCCACTTTCTTGTTATTAACATATAGGAAGGCTACTGATTCTTGTAGATTAATTTTATAACCTGCCACTTTACTGAAAGTGTTAATCATTTCTAGTTTTCTGCTAGAATTTTTGGCATCTCTTAGGTATAATATCATATCATCTGCAAAAGAGATAGTTGGACCTCTTCTTTTCCAATTAGTACTCCTTTAATTTCCTTTTCTTGTTTTACTGCTGTAGGAAGAGAATCAAGCACTATATTTAAAGGAGTGGAGCTACATTCCTATAAGACTGGCTAGGATCAAGAAAACAAAAGATACCAAATGTGGGGAAAGGGGAACATTCATCCACTGCTGGTGGGAATGTGAACTCATATGTTAGCTTCCTCCATGTCATGAGGTTCCTGCCTCCCAAGTCACCAGCCTCATGGCCCTAGGTATGGCAGCCATGGAGCAACTGCCAGGGGCACAAGGAGGGAAGTGGGAGGGAGCAGAGGACATCCCCAGAATGGCAAGCAAACCCTAACAATCCAAAGAAAGATCCAGGAGTTGCATCAGAGAACAAAACTCATTTATTGCAGGGGTTTTAAGCACTTATGTAGTTCTGTTGGGCTCTTTGACCAGGAGGTGGGCGGGATAGAGGAGAAGCCTGCAAGTGTTCTGCAAAGGCTAAGTTTTATGGCAGGAATACTGTAGCCCTCCCCCTCCCCCAAGCTTATGGCTTGCACCATTTGCCTCCAGAGGACAGGGCTGTCATGCCTCAGGAGGGATAAGCTTACGAATGCTACACTTCAAGCTATACTCCCCCTGGGGGTTGGGCTATAGGTGCTTGGTGTCCAGTGTGATGAGTGGGAGCGGCTCCCATCTCCTGCTGCCCTTCTAGGTTTTCAGGGTGAAACCAAACTTCTGGGTTACCGGGGAAATAAGCCAGCTCTCTTATACTCAGCCATAATGGATTTATCCAAGTTGTACACTTGTACAACCACTATGCAAACCAGTGTGGAGAACCCATGAAAGACTCAGAACGAACCTACCACCTGACCCAGTCATACCACTCCTGGGTATATACCCACAGGACCCATCCTACCACAGAGATACATGCACAGCCATGTTTATTGCAGCTTTCTTCACAAAAGTGAAGAGCTGGAACCAACCGAAGTGTCCCTCAACTGACAAGTGAATAAAGAAAATATGGTACATCTACACAATGGAGTTCTATGCAATGGTAAAGAAAGATGACATCATAAACTTTGCAGGTAAATGGATGGAACTAAAAGCCATTATGCTAAGTGAAGTAACACCACAGTCCCAGAAAAACAAACGATGAATGGTATCCCTCATTTGTAGATGCTAGCACCAAATCCCTAGTTGTAAGGCAAACTGAGCAATGTTAATATTTCTTTTTATCTGAAAGCAAATGTGTTCTTATAATGTGAATCCCTTAATGGGCTCTAGAATTAATTTACCACTTATTTTCAGAGTTTGTAATTTTGATATATGGCCAAAGGGTATATATGCATATTTTAGAGTAATATAAAATTAAAAAGGAAAAATGTGAATTCCGAAATATGATTCGGAATTAGCATACAGTTTATTTTCAGACATCATAATTTTGGTATATGTGTGACATATATATATATATATATACACACACACACACACACATATATGTGTGTGTGTATATTTTGGAGCAATACAAATTGAAGGGAACAACAACAACAAAAGGACTGGGACAAAGAACTGACTGAAACAGTAAACCCCCCAAAACAATAAACCTTTGCATAGAAAAACTTTAAAAAGTCTCAGAAAAAGATACAAGACATGTATGGCATAATGCTTGAACTCAGGTGGAGTGGGGGGCATGGAAAGGGGAATGAGTCTAAAGTGGTCTGAGAAATATTGTATGAAATGCACAAAATTTCAATAAAAATATTTTAAAATTTTGGAAAAAATGAGTGGATATAATGGACAGCCTTGCTGGGTTCTGCACTTTAAGGGGAATGCTTCCTCTTCCTCCATTTAGAAAGATCCTGGCTGTGCGTTGGTTGTATATAGCTTTAATAATTTTGAGATATGTTTCCTCTAGTCAAATTTCCTCCAGGACTTTTAACATAAATGAGTGTTGAATTTTTTAAAATTTTATTTGTTTTTTATGTGTATGAATGTACTGTCTGCATGTAGATTTGTGCACCCATGTCAAGCATGTACTGTCTGCATGTAGGTTTGTGCACTCATGTCATGCAATGCTGTGGAGGTCAGAAGAGGGTGTCAGATTCCCCTGGAACTGGAGTTAAAGACGGTTCTCAGCCACCATGTTGGTGCTGGGGATCGAACCCGGGTCCTCTGCAGGAGCAGTCAGTGCTCTTAACCACTAGGCCATCTCTCCAGCCCCTTGAGTGTTGAATTTTATCAAAGGCATTTTCTGCATTTATTGAGATATGATTTTTGTCTCTGGGTTCATCTATATGATTTACGACATTTATTGACTGACATATATTGAACAATCCCTGTATCTCTGGAATAAAGCTAACTAGATCATGGTGAATGATCTTTCTGATATGTGCCTGTATGCAGTTTGCAAGTATTTTCTTGATAATGTTTGCATTTAAACTCACTAAGGAGATGGGTCTATAGTTTTCTTTTTTGTTGCATTTTTACCTGGTTTGGTATTGGAGTAATGCTGGTTTCATACAAGAAATTTGGGAGTTCTCCTTCTTTTCTCTTTTTCTATCCTTTTGAATAATTTAAATCATTAGTTATAGATCTTCTTTAAATGCCTGATAGAATTCTGTTGTAAATCCATCTGGGCCTGGGCTTTTTTTTAATCGGGAGGTTTTATATTACTGTTTCAATCCTTACATGGTCTTTTATGGGTCTGCTTAAGCTGTTGATCTCTTCTTGGTTTAGCTTGGTGATTCCCATGATTTTAGGTATTCATCTATTTCTTTTAGGTTTTCGAATTTAATAGATTATAGATTTTTAAAATATTCCATTATATGTTATGAATCTTTTTGTTGATTGTTGTGATCCCCCATCTCTAATTTTGCTGGAGTTGCACTTTCTTTCTTCTCTTTCTTTCTTTCTTTCTTTCTTTCTTTCTTTCTTTCTGTTAACTGGGCTAAGGGTCTATCTTGTTTATCTTTGCAAAGAACCAGCTCTTCGATTAATTGATTTTTGTGTATTGTTTTCTTTGTTTCTATCCCATTAATTTCTTCTCTGATTTTCGTTAATTCTTCTTGTCTGCTGGGTTTGGGTTTTATTTGTTGTTGCCTTTCAAGAGTCTTGAGTTACAATGTTAAGTCATTTATTTGTGCTCTTTCTGCTGTTTTAATGTGAATGCTTAGAGTTATAAACTTCCCTCTCAGGACTGCTTATAAAGTGTCCCAGAGGTTTTGTTGTGTTGTATTGTCCTTTTAGTTTTATTCCACCAATACTTTTATTCCTTTCTTAATTTCTCCTTTGACCCATTCATTGTGCCAGACTGTGTTGTTTAATCACCACGAGATTGTGTAGTTACTAGGGCTTCTTCCCTTGTTGATTTTAAGCTTTATTGCATTGTGGCCTGATAGAATGCACGGCATTATTTTGATTTGGGGGGTTAGTTTGTTTTATGCCCCAGTATACAGTCAACTTTGGAAAAAGTTCCCTGAGGTGGTGAACAGAAAGTATATTCTTTGGTGCTTGGGTGGAACATCTGGTAGACATCTGTTGAGTCCATTTGCTGTATGGTATTGTTTAATTCAGATGTCTCTCTATTCTTTATCTAGTTGATCTATCTAATTGAAGTCTTCTAATAATGAGTTGGGATTAACCTGTGTCTTAAAGTCCTGCAGTATCATATTTATGAAATTGGGTGCACCAGACTTTGGTGCACCTATATTCATGATTGTAATACCTTCTTGGTTCATTTTTTCCTTTGATAAGAATGAACTGACCCTTTTTTAAAGTCTCTTGTGATTAGTTTTAGTTTAAAGCCTATTTTCTCAGGTATTAGAATTGCAACTCCTGCTTACTTATGGGTTTCATTTGCTTAGAATATTTTTTTCCAGCCTTTCACCTTAAGGTACTACCTGTCCTTGAACGTGAGATGGGTTGCTTACAGGCAACAAAAAGATGGATTTTGTTTCTTAATCCATTAACCCAGCCTGTGCCTTTTGACTAGAGTTTATTTCATTGATATCTAAAGTTACTATGGAAAGATGTGTATTGGTTCCCATCATTTTAATTTCTGTTTGCCTTCTTGGTCTGTGTTTCTATAGTTACACCTTCATTTAGCTTCTTTCTATGCCCCTCAGGCATACTTGTACCTTTCTTCAACTCTGTGTAATGGTTCAAGTATTCTCTGAAGAGCTGGATTTCTGGATACAAATTCTTTCAGTCTGTTCATGTCATGGAAGAGTTTTCTTTCTTCTTGGACTATAATAGACATTTTTGCTCTGTAAAGTATTCTGGGTTGGCATCTATGGTCATTTAGAACTGGGAATACTTTGATTCAGGTTCTTCTGGCTTTCATGGTTTGCATTGAAAAGTCAGCTTTAATTCTGATGGTTTTCCTTTATATGTGACTTGTTGTTTTTCTTTTGCAGTTTTCAGTATTCTCTGTTTGATCTGTACATTTAGTATTCTTTACTATGATATGCTTTGGAGAGTTTCTTTTCTGGCCCTATAAATTTGGTGCTCTATGTGCTTCTTGTATTTATATGGGCATATCCTTCCTTAATTTGGGTAAATTTTCTTCTACAACCCTGTTGAAGATCTGGTTAATATCATTATCCCAAGATTCTTCTCCTTCCTCTATGCCTTTGATGCATAAATTTGGTCTTTTCATGGTGTCCCACATTTCCTGCATATTCTATTCCTGCGTTTTTAATTTTTCATAATCTTTGCTTGAATGATTCAATTCCTCAAATTTATCATCCAGTCTTGATACTCTGTTTTTCATTTAATTCATTCTATTGGTGAGGCTTTCTCCTGTTGTATTGAATTGGCTTACTGAGTTTCTCACTTCATTCTTCATTAAGCCTTTTTCTATATCATATATATACACACATATATATATATATATCAGTATTTCTATATCTTTTGCAAATTCAGTCAGAAGTTTATCCCTGTCTTCTTTAGGTTTTTGATGTGTGTGTTCTTTAAATTCATTGAATTCTTTGATCATGTTTATAATTGTTCTTTTAAATTCTGGGTTATCTCTAGAGGTTCTCATTGTCAAATTCTTCTTTAGTGTTAGGTTCATTTTGAGGGGAGACTTGGTGCAGAGAGGAGAAAATGTCAGGACTCCGATAAAAATGAAGTCGGGTTTATTTCAGGCATGGGTGGCTGGCCTGCCTGTGTCAAGATTAGGATGACCATCCTTCAAATGTCCCCAGAATGGCAGTTTTATCCCCAGGCACACAAGGAAGTTAGTTTACAAGGAGGTGAGGGTGAGGAGACGAGGGACTAGGGCATAGGTGGATCTGTGGCTGGTATCAGTAGAAGCATCTCAAGATAAACTGAGGTTTGCGGCTGGTATCAGTAGGAGCCTGACTGCAGGATATTGCAGCAACTTCTACCTCAGTTGGCCTCCTGGAAAATCCCCGACTTAGGTGGGCTTATGACCTTACATACAGGACTGGTCATGTTTGGTGGGGACATACTGTTTGGGTTTTTCATATTATTTTTTCTTTGTGATTTTGGGATGTGGATTTCTTTTATTGTTTGTGATTCAGGTATGAAACTCAAGCCTTCCTTTGTTGAGTTGAAGTCTGATTCTGCTTATATAATTGATGTCCCTTGGCTGTTTTCTTGTTGGGTATGAAAATCTGGTTGGTCTAGGCTTCAGGTTCTCTCTTTTGATTTTATATTAGAGGGAAAAGATGGCTCTAGTCCAGCTACTCAGGAATTCATGGAGTGGCTCAAGTCAGGCACCAATTAGATGCTCTCAGTCTTCCTCTTAAGGTCAGGCCCCAACCAGTCAACAGACACAGCACGATTTGGGAAACTTGCTAGACAGAGGCTGGATTCAAGCGTTCTCAGGCAGTCTGCAAAGGTCTGGACCCTTGCTAAAGGACAGAGAAGCCTAGCCCTTCATCAATGGGAGGGGCTTCAGATGGTCCCAGTGTAGTGCAATGGACACAGTGTGATTTGGAGAGCTCATCACCACAGGGAACTAAGAGGGTAGTTCAGCAACCTGGGGTGCTAAGAAAAAAAGGAGGCTTATGCCCAAAGCTAGAAGGGGAATGGGGTGGGGGGGCAGAGAAACTGGGAGCTGTTCAGCTAGAGTGAGTCAAGGTAAAGTGGGCAGGAGCAGACTTCCCAGGGAAGAAGTCTGTTCTTCCACATCCCAGACAAGGTGGGGGTGGAGACTGACCATAAAGAGTCCATCAAGCTATGCTGGGAAACTGAGCTGGTCCAAGTGTGGGAGATCAGGACGCTA
>VZQC01003674.1:839216-904907 GCA_009823505.1 Rhizomys pruinosus
TACTATATCCAAGCAAAAATGTCTATTATTAGTTGAAGGAGAAAGAATAAATCCCTTTCCTTGACACTAGAAACAACGATGATAGAATATATGTCCAGAAATAAAACCCCTTCAGAGAATACTTGAAGCAGTTAAGGGCAGAAGAGAGGAGCAACTAGCCCCAGGGGTTATTAGAAACGAGAAATTCAAGCCTCCTTAACTGCAGAAGTAGAAGCTTAGACCAAAAATGCAAATGGATAAAAGGTGAAATGAACGAAAGCAACACACATCTCCTAATAACCTTAAATATTAATTGGTTCTAAAATCCCCAATCAAAACACCTAGAATGGGAAATTGGATTAGGAAACGGAACACAAAACCCCATCTACTATGCTTGTCTACGAGAAAGAAGAAAACCCAACTCGCTCTAAGGATCAGGCGCCAAAACCTAAGGTGATGAAGGGATGAAAAAAAAGAATATTCCAAGCAAATAGAAATATTCCACCAAAAAGAAAGCAGGAGTTGCTATTTTAATATCAGACAAAAATCGACTTCAAACGTAAACGGAACTCAGAAACAAGGGGAGAGACCAGCGGGCCATTACATCTTCAATGAAGACCTCACAATCAAGAATATATACACACCAAACTCTGTGTACACGAAACTTTATAAAGCGGATCACTATCTCCAGGACCTCCGTACACCCCAGTCCTGAGGCCAACCCGCGTACAACTCCGCAGTAGGAGACTTCACTAAACACCACCAAGCCCTTTGACAGGTCAACCAGGCACAAAGAACATAAACAAGAGGAGACATCTTGAATCTGGGACTGATGACCGATACATCCAAAGGGCCTTCGACAGGACATCTACCCGAATATTCCCCCCCATTACCAGAGAATACACTTTCTACTCAGCACCCCAAGGAAAATTCTCCAAAATAGACCAAACAATGGGAGGACATGAAGAAACAAACCTCAAACAAATAACAAAAAGATTAAATAATTTCAGATTCTTCAGACTACTACAGTGCGCAAATAAAGCCTCAATTCAATACAGTATAAGCCCCTACTATCTTACAAGACACATGGCGATCTAAATAACGCCCCTGTCTCTTGGTGAATTACATGGGACTTGGGTCAAGAAAGAACTAAAGAAAGAAAACTAAAAGCATTCCTGGACTGAATGACAATGATAATACAAACACAAAACAAAACCTATGGGTACTTTAAAAGCAGTCCTAGGAGGTACTGGTACGTTTATAAGCCCTGTCGTGACCATATATTAGGAAAAACAGAAAGGACACAACATGAACGAATCCACACTACAGCTAAAAAACCACTTGAGAGACACAAAAATGACCCCTATAATGCAACAGACCGGAAGAAGAAATAGAAAAACCAGAGCAGTAGAAATCAATGAAAAGAAACAAAGAAAACCACTTACAAAAAAAATCACGAATCCAAAAGTTGGTCCTTTGAGGGGATAAACAAGATAGCCAAACCTCTAGCCCAGTTAACCAAAAGAAAGGGGAAAGAGCAACTTCCAAATCAATAATCATTGATGAAAGGGGAAATATCACAACAGACATTAAAAAGATCCAGAAAATCAAAAAATACTTCGCCAAAAAAGCCTATACGTTCTACTAAGTTTGAAAACTAGGAGACATTTGGATGCATATCTGACATCCTGGGAATCACAAAGCTTAACCAAAGAGATCGACAGCTTAAAATAGACCCATAATATATGAAGAAATTGAAGATGTAATAAGAAACCTCCCAACAAAAAAAAGCCCAGGCCCAAATGGTTTCACGGGAAAATTCTATAAAACATTTCAAAAAGACTTACAACCATTATTACTCAAATTGTTTGGAAGGGTACAAGCAGAGGGAAATCTCCCAAATTCTTTCTATGAAGCCAGCATCACTCTAATATCAAAACCAGGCAAAGATACAACCAAAAAGGAGAACTGTAGACCCACCTCATTAATGAACACAGATGCAAAAATTCTCAACAAAATACTTGCAAACCCCATACTGACCCACATCAAAAAGATCATCCATCATGACCAAATTGGATTCATACCAGAGATGCAGGGATGGTTCAACATACAAAAATCAATAAATATCACAAAACACATAAATGGAATGAAAGACAAAAACCACATAATCTCAATTGATGCAGAAAAAGCCTTTGACAAAATCTAGTATCCCTTCATGCTTAAAGTCCTAGAGGGAATTAGATTGGAGGGATCATTCCTCAATGTAATCAAAACCATATACAGGAAACCCACAGCCAACATCATCGTAAATGGAGAAAAGACAAAAGCATTCCCCTTAAAGGTAGGAACTAGGCAAGGCTGCCCCCTGTCACCACTTCTCTTCAACATAGTGCTTAAAACACTTGCTAGGGAAATAAGGCAAGAAAATGAAATTAAAGGAGTGCTCATTGGAAAAGAGGAAGTCAAGCTATCCCTTTTTGCTGATGATATAATAGTTTACTTAAGGGATGCTAAGAACTCCACCAGAAAAATCCTATATACAATTAAGAGTTTCAGTAAAGTAGCAGGATACAAAATTAACCTAGAAAAATCAGTAGCCTTTCTTTACACCAACAACAAGCAACTGAAGAAGGAATACAAGGAGAACTTCTGACTCACAATAGCCTCAAAAGCAATAAAATACTTAGGAACAAACCTAATAGAAGACACCAAAGACTCAACAAAAAAATTTTAAACCCCTGAAGAAGGAAATTGAAGAAGACATCAGAAGGTGGAAAGACCTCCCATGCTCATGGATTAGAAAAATTAATATAGTAAAAATGTCCATTCTACCCAAATTAATATACAGATTCATCGAAATCCCTCATCTGTGGATGCTAGCACCAAGTACCTAGTTGTAAGGCAAACTGAGCAATGTTAATGTTATATTCCTCGTGATCTGAAAACAACAGTGCTCTTTTATTGTGAATCCCTTAACAGGTTCTAGAATTAATCTACCATTTATTTTCAGACTCTGGAATTTTTGGTATATGAGTAGAGGTTATATATGCATATTTTAGACTAATATAAAATCAAAAGAATGAGAAAAAACTACTTTGTCATGACATTGTGCCTAACCACAGTATTTATTTTATGGGAGTATTTCTTAGTATTTCTTATACAAGGCTATTTGAGCTTTTGTCCAAGTATTTTCTAAAGTATTATGCACTAATTAAAAGTATCAGTCTGGTGTAACTTAATGCCCATACCAATTTGGCCAAGGGTCTTAAGGAATAACTTTGTTCCTTGCCTTCAGAGGTCAACTAAGTCCCAGGGGACTATGCATGGGGGCATCTCTTGAAATGTCCTGGAAATGTGAGTCACCAATCTTCCTGTGCAGGGAGATCTTGGAAATCCACTAAGGGGACTTCAGCCAGTGTCCAGTCTATAAAGAAGAAAGTCTTCTCATGCTTCAAAAAGGGAAACCAGGTCTAACAAGACCTGACTTTGTCCTCGAGTGGATGGAACTGGTAAATGAAAATCCAAAAGGAGCCAGGGGCTCCCCCCCCCAAAAAAAAACCTAAGTGACCCTTGAGGACAAGATCCTCAACTGACCTTGAGAAAACAAAAACCTTGGTTAATCTGTGCTAAATGTGTGGCCTTAAACATCCAAAAGGAAAGTATAACCAGAAATATATAAATAGTAAGTCCTGAGAAATCGTACTTGAGGTATAAAACTTGAGATCTTAGTAAAAAGACAAAAAAAAAAAAAAAAAGAGCACAGTTGTTTTGCCTGTCTTACTGGCAAGTGCAGCTACCCTGTGGCTGCCACTGCTTTTGCCATCCTTCAAAGACATGAGACAGAGCTTTTCAATCTTCCAACATGGACTGAAGACTCATGTCTCTCTCCAAGAATCCTCCAAACCTTCAGTGCCAGATGGGGACTGCTGAGACATCCAGCTTGTGAACTGAGCTACTACTGGGATTTCAGCCTCTTCAGAACATAGACTGCCATTGTTGGACTACCCAAGCTGTATCATGGAGACCAGTACAGGTAGATCAAGACAGGACACTGTGCTTACTGGACCTCTTTTGGTGAACATGAGAAGGGAAAACCCCAGTGTGGAGCACAAGGGCAGGGCTGATGGTTGTTTGGGCTTGCCAAGGAGGAGCCTTCAAGCATGACATCTCTCAGCCTAATAAAAAAAAAAAAATCATAAGCTGAAGATGCTAAAACCTATGATATATGTGCCATGCATATGTGCATATTTTGGAATGATGCATATTGGAAGGAATAACAACAACAACAACAGAAAGACTGCATCAAAGAATTTACTGAAACGGTGAACTTCTGCTCGAAACAGTAAACTTCTGAATCGAGAATTTTGAGAGAGACTGAGAAAAGATGAAAAACATTTTTGGCAGAATGCATGAGCTCTGGTGGGGTGGGGGTGCCGGAGGGGGACATGGGCCTAGATTTGATTTGTAATTTTGTATGAAAAGCACAGAGCATCAATAAAACATTGGCTTTGAAAAAAAATAGTACCTCACCACACCTCTCTCACCCTATTGCTTTTCAACAATTCCAGCTTTAGAAGGTGGCCTGGTCTAAGGAGCGAGTTCCAGAACAGCCTATCTACAGAGTGAGTTCCAGGCCAGCCTGGTGTACATGGTAAGTTCCAGGACAGCTGGAGCTACAGGAAGACCCTGTCTCAAAAAGACAGGGAAAAAAGGTGAACATTGAAAAAATGCCTTCATTGAATGATTTAGAGATTTGGCTAGTGTTTGCATATCATTGAGCAACTGTCTACCACGGTCTTAAAGCCCGTTACCAGAGCATCCAGAGCTTAACATTGGAGCAAGTTATTCAACCCTCCTTTGCACCACATCGGCAACACACAGGTAATTAAACCCATAATTGCAAGGTTCTGATGAGAATACATTGGGACGATGTCTGTAATGGGCCCAGAACAGACCGATGACACCTGGCCTCCTCACGTTTCTTTCTTTGCTGTACTTGAGCAAAGGACTGGCTCTAATGTCACCTGCCAACAACCTCCAGTGAAAAGCAGGTAGAGAATGAACTTAATATGACTATCACCTCATCACCGTCTTTCAGTCCTGGTCACAAATCCACAGTAAACAATCCGTTTTGTGAATTTGGTAGTCTCTACAAATTCAGCACCCAATGACATGTGGCTGGATTTCCTGTTAAGGGTTCTGAATACGTTTGTCTACCAATCAGGAATAAGCTAGGGAAAGTGGGCTCTTGGGTTTTGTCACTGATGTTTTCTCACAACTGCCTGAACCAATCTTCAGTGATATACAGGTGTTTGGTGCTGAACAAGCTGGCACAGGCCCAGTGAGTGGCATCTTCCAAGGCAGCAGTCGGAGATGCTTGACTTGCTGGGCTATATAGGGACTGCTGAGTACTGGCAAGCCTGAGTCCTGCCCTTGGAACTAGAGGAGTATTCTTCAGCCTTCCCATTGCTAAGTGTCTGCCCATCTGCCTTCTGACAATGAGGCAAGAGTGTGTCTGATGTGAGCAGTCCACCTTCAACCCATAATGGGGCTCCCAGAGACCTCGTGGACCCTCAGCTTCCAGAACTATCTCTTACTTCCAGACTTTTGTCTGAGGACTGAAGACTTGTGTTTTTCTCTTTAGACGCTCTTGTTTCTATTGGGATATTACGCTGTATATATGTGTGGCAGGGGAGAACAAGGCACAGTTGTCCAGCAGAAAATGTTTATCCTATGAAGTCTGCAGGCCCAAGTTGAAAGCCCAAATTTGCCAGGTACTGGGTGACTACATATTAGATTTCTTCACCTAGAAAATAAAGGTAATATCATTGGAACTTTTGAGTATTAACGTACTAATAATTTGTAACATGGGACTAGACAGATGGCTCAGTAGAGCAGGTATTGCTTTTGCAGAAGACCAAACCCAGCACCCGTGTCAAGTGGCTCACAGCTGCCTATAACTGCAGCTCCAGTAGATCTAATGCCCTATTTCTGGCTCCATAGGCACCTGGACACACATGTGCATTTGTGTGTGTGTGTGTGTGTGTGTGCACGCATGCATTACACACACACACACACATACCCATAGATAAAAATTAGATAAATATTTTTAAAATCACTAATATTTGTTAAGCACATCTCATACTCTGAGCTAGGGACCTAATCAGCTTTTCATTTGAACCTCGAAACAACGATGTAAGGAGAGCACTGTTAGTTAGTGTGTCCCCATGTTGTAAATGCAATCCTTTAAGAAAAACACTTAGATGAGATATGAGAAATAAATTGCTTGCTCAGGACTGTCATCTACTAAGCACAGACTTGGGGTTAGCCACAGGAAGTCTTTTTAATTGTTCTTAAGTATATTGTGTCTTCCTATCTCTAATGAAGACTTATCGAGGACAGACATCTCTACCTCCTAGCTACAGAGGCTTGAAACATACACACACACACACACACACACACACACACACACACACACACAATGGTTAAGAAATAAATGAAGGAATTTTTTTCAAAAGAGCAAAAGACACAGTTATTATGGGGGAAATGGCTACAGAGAATATGGCATTATTTACATATGCAAGACCAGAATAAATCATTCGTCAAACTCCTTTCTAGCCTTGTGATAGTTAATACTAAAAATAGCCTAGGGACTCAGCTGTTGACCTTGTTCATATCTGAAATTTCTTGTTATCTATCTTTTCATTATTTGCTTCTCATGTGCTCACTATATTGCTACACTCTGCCTGCCCTTTAATTACAATGGAAAGATGAATGAATCTTAGTCTCCCAGTGTGAGACTAAGAACTCTTTTCCCAAGTCAAAGATGTAATATTTCCCAACGCTCTGAGAAGTGGTTTCTTGCTTCAGACAGATTCAGTTTTAGCACTATGCATTTGGGTGAGAACGCATATGCCCTAGAAGGATCATGTGGTTTTCTGCAAGTTTACTTAAGATTGCAACTCAAAAATAGTGTATTCAAACCCAATGGGGCCAACTCTTTTGAAACCTTGCTAACATGAAAACCTCTTTAGATGAAGCAAACAGTCTGCTCAACTGCATGCCCGGGTTTTTGTGGATGCCAGAGAGAACAGAATGAAGAGCTGAGCCTTGAACAGTTTCCCATTTGGGCAGCACAAGTATCAGGATGGCTCATTCCCCAGACCTGAGCTTGGAGGAAAGAGTGTGACCCCAGAAGGCGGTGCTGTTAAACATGATGGAGTAGCTTCCAAGAAGGGATGTATGATAGGGAAAAAGGGTCAGGAGTCATAAGGAAGGTGTCGGGACACAGGAGAGCAAGGCCTATGACCAGAAGTTTATTGACCCATAGTTTTTTTTTTCTTTAAATGGATAGGAGTTCAGGGGAAGCAGAATTGTTTAACAAACAATTAGCAAACCAGGGAAAGCTCATGGGCCAAGAAAGAGGAAAAGACCTTCAGGGTAGCCTACAGTCCTTGTTTTTTTCATAACTCAGGGGTTTCCTGGGACATGGGACTTTCAGTGCATAAACCAGTAAAGTCCCAGGCAAACCACAGTGAGTGGGGACAAGGCAGGGATGGAGGAAAATAATTACTAGATCCCGGAGGAGGCAGAAAGGCTAGCCTGGGAAAGAAAGACAGACACTTTTTATACATCATTCTTCACTACGTGGAGAAGTGTCCTGGCACACAAATGACAGACGAGCTCATACTCATAGGAACTGTCTCTTGTTCTTCCATTGGCTTGGCTCAGGGACCACTCTCTACTGCTGCTCATTTTGTGTTCACGGTCAGCTCACTTTCTTTTGTGTACAGCTTTCTGGCCACTGACCTTCAACTCTCTGTCCTTCAACCAAAAGTTAAGCTATCATTATATTGTTCCACAGACTTATCAAAAACTTCCTGAAATTCCTGAAGCCAGCACCATTGGCTGATCCTCTGCTTCATATCAAGACACATCCTCATGTACCTAAGTCCCCAACGCCTACCCTGCAAATTCCCAGATTTTTCCTTTCCTTCAAGGCCTTCCCAAGCCTGTTCTTCTGAATATGTTTCTTGCCCTTCTCATCAGGTAGTGGGTCTCATGCAGCCATGACCTCAGGGTAGGTTCCCCAGATTAACCTTTCTGAAATGGAGTTTGTGCCCTTATGAAAGAGACTGTGGAGATCTGCCTTCTCACTTCCACCGTGTAAGGACTTGGCTTCTCTCCAGATACTGAATATGGCAGTTCCTTGTTCTTGGACTTCCATCCTCCACAGCTATGAGAAATAGGTTTCTGTGATTCATAAGCCATCCACTATGTGATATTTTGTTTAACAATCCAAACCTACTAAGATAAGCATATAATGCCTATCTGAAAACATTGGCCTAAGGATTGGGTTAGAAGGGATAAACAAACAAACCAACCAACCAGTTTGTGGATTCTCAGGAGCATAAGTAAGCAAGCAGTACCTAAGGGGACAATAAGTTGAAAAGATTCAACAGAAACCCAGCAATAAATACTTGTTGAATGAATGAATGAATGAATGAATGAATGAATGAATGAATGTAGAATTGCTTAGGTCGCTAAGCCCTATAGAAAACCTAAAAATCAGTCAATGCTAACTCATCCAGGTATGAAAATCAGGCACAGGTTTAGGAGCCCCCTAGATGTAGAAATTGGAGGGTCTATGCACGAAGACAAGCAAGGTTTAAGGACCCCAGGTGCAGAGCACCACAAGACGAGACCTCACAATGGAGGGAAGGGCACTGGTGGCTAGAAACCTCCCAAATAAGGGTTCTGGTCCAGGCAAGCAGACATGGTAAAGTGAGTTAGAATCATGCACTCAAGAACTATTGGCACTGGAATGGGTTATATGAGCCATCTTGTCTGAAACTTCAAACTCAAATGTAAATGAGCAAAAAGACAGTTGTAAGCCAGTCTCAAGGGCTGGATTTGTGATCAACTAGAGATTACATGTCCATTCAGATCTTTTCAAAATCAGTTACAAACAAAATCTTTTGCCAGCAAAACAAGATGCAGATGAGAAACTGGCTAAGAGACTAGAAATGCTGCCAGTGAGTGACAGTCCTGTTCTTCCCCCAGCTCTCAAGCTCTGTGCTATCAGGATGAGGGGAAACAGACAAAGCAGTAGGAACAAGGCAGACTCCACACAGGTCCTCACCTTGGCATGAGCGACTAGCCTTGTCCAAATGCACGTTCTGAGATAAATAATCTTATAGTGAGGAATTCAAGGTAATAGCCAAAGAGGCAACATAAGGACATGGTACCCAAAGGTCCTAAGGGAGGGTACAAGAAATAGCCATCCTAGGAAACAAAGAGGAAGATTTTTGTAACATCCAACCATCCCTCAACAATTTGATAAGATTTGTCATTTTTGGCTTTGTGTTACTAGAAATGATTGACAGTCTGCATGGACCTGATCAAGGAGCGTCTCAGTGCATGGCCGGTAATAGGCCTGCCCTCTTCCACTTTCACAACCTAAAATTTTCAATCAAGAGCTACTTCTCAAGATGGTGCTCAGGAAGGAGAGGCAGGTGTATCTCTGTGAGATCAAGGCTATCCTGGTCTACATAGTAAGTTCCAGAGGAAGATCCTGTCTCAAAAAGATCAAAAAAAATTTTTTTAAAGATCTACTTCTCAAATCCCTACTGCAGTTCAAGCTGTGGACCAGGGTACAGAGCACAGCTCTGTGAATGAGCCCACTTGCCCAAGATCTCAGACCACAGAGTCTACTGAAAACATATTTCTTCTAGTTCCATCCCTTTCTACTCATGTGAATTGGACCATTGTGCCTAACCTCCGTGAGCCTCAGTTTCCATATCTATGAGATGAAGAAAATAAGGACAATTATGAAAGAATAAATCCAACACAAATAAAGAGTCATATTATATGGAACTCAAATCCTGAGAACAATGTAAATTTTCTTCCCTCTAACCCATCTTATTATTTAGGATTTCAAAAACACAAAAATAGATATTAAAGAGTGAAACTTTTCAATCTGAAACAGAATGTCTTTCCTTCTGGATTTGGTACGTCCTGTTCCAGAACAAGACAAAAACAAGCTCATAACTTATTATTGAATCCAGTGAATATGTTATCAACAGAAATGTACATTCCAAGATAATGCAGAGACTGCTTCTCAGGATCTGCTGATCTCTCCCTCTCCTGTACCAGTTGGTTGAGGAAGGACTGACGCCATCTTGGACCATAAATCACTTCTAAACAGTTCCTGAAGGGTGCAAACCCTCAGGGCAGTACCTTCCATGCAGCTGAAGAATTTCCTGCCAGAACAGATAAGAATTTCCTGTTTTGCTTTTCTTTATTACTTTAAATAATCATATTCAGTCTTAAAGGAGAATCTTAAGCAGAGAAGGCATGTTGACATCTCTTCTAGATTAATTTGGGGTGATGGTAGCAGCTTTAAAAATATCGAAATGCATAGGATGGCCATCTGGGACTTGAGCCTTCGTCAGAGGGGTGTTCCAGTGCCTGTGCGGCCTTTCTGGAGGCTCTGAACACCCGGGACTTGGACATTCCCATCTTTGCCCAATGGGAACAAATGCTCTGCTGTTCACTCAAGGCGGAGATTTGATAGATGAGTTCATCATCCCCTTTTGCCTCTTCTCTTTGTCTCTGAAGAGAATTATGTATCAGTGTGAGGAGTAGGACGCCCATAAATAACCTTTATAGAGATGGATGACTGCAAGTCTCCTCTTGGTTTGGTAGCAGATGTTGCCTGTGCCTTTGACCATGAGTCCTGGTTGGACAGTGTCTTCCACATCTCTCCATCTGATTCTCACGGTGGAGTTCAGAAAGGAGCTCCCATAGACCATGAGAGGGGCAGAGCTATTCCCGATGGAGATTCCTGAAAAAATACAACTGTCAGGGAAGCTCCAAACAACCACCCTTTTGAGACATCAAGTCTAGAGATGCTGGAAAACATAGTGAGTCAAAGTTTCTCATAGCCTTCCTAGGAGACACTGGCTTGAAATCTCACTCCTAGAAAGACTACGTCAGCCCCACTGAACATTCTAGCAACCCGCTTTCCTCTCCCCACATTCCCATTCCCAGCAAAGGTGCTTAGAGACCCACTCCTGACCGGACCTGAATCCCCACCTCCTCACTGCAGACCAGCTTCTTAGCCCCAACTTCTCTCCAGATGGTGGCTTTTTATCCAGGCATTAGAACTCAACTCTTCCTGCTTATATTCATTCTTCCTGTTTCTTCCTTACAGAAAAATTGTCACCTAATTCAAGCCTTGTGTCTAAGGTCCCAAGACCTGTGCTAGGTTCTTTCACAGGAAACCCGTTCTGCATTTGTGAGATCTCCCCAGCTGGCTGTTCAGCTTCTCAGACCCTTCTACATGCTTTGTATTCCTGTCACCTCTATTACAGAGCTGATAGAACCACACAAACGTTGACTGATGAGTTCTCAAACCTGCCTGGAAATTTCAAGGCCTAGAAAACAAAGCACAGACCTTTTCAAGGCCCTGGTATAGGTCACCTTTAAGGCCTTGCAGGGTCTGATCTCAGGCTTCTCTCTTCCTGGTCCTCCCAAATAGGTGTGACCCCATTTACTTATCATGCTCTGACCTTTCCCATACCCTGTTCATGCTCGTTCTGTCCCCTCTGAGTCAGTGCCTGCTAGTCTCTGCCTCTGAATGCTGCCTAACAGTCTTCTCATAAAGCCCACTTGGGGCAGGGCCCACTTCCACTCACCCACTCTGCTCTCTATGCTATTTCTGTCACATTGTGGATATGGGTATCATACAGGTGACACATGGTGGATGTCTGTGTGACTAGCTTTGGCCAACAAAATATAAGTAGAAGTGACCTGTGTCATTTTTGGTCAGAATCTTTAACAAAGCTAGTGTCACCCTGCCATGATCAGCCTAAATCTCTGCTAACTTCCCATGACCACATCGTGTGATTAAGAAGTTAGCCTTTGTGGGGCTGGAGAGATGGCCTAGCGGTTAAGAGCACCGACTGCTCTTGCAGAGGACCCAGGTTCGATCCCCAACACCCACATGGTGGCTGAGAACCGTCTGTAACTCCAATTCCAGGAGAACTCCAGTTCCAGGGGAATCCGACACCCTCTTCTGACCTCTGCAGCATTGCAGGACACGGGCACACAAACCTACATGCAGACAGTACATTCAAATAAATAAATAAATAAATAAATAAATAAATAAATAAATAAAATTTTAAAAAAGAAGTTAACCTTTGTGTTTCTCACCACTGAAATTTAGGAGTTGTTTGTTATCAACACCAAGTCTAGCTTATCCTGACTGCTATAACATAGGAACTAAAAAAAATTCAGTCACCCTGTTTTACAAAGGGAAACTGAGGCTTAGAGGAGATGCAATGGCTTGTCTAATCTCATGAGGTTAGCCACTGAGCCAATCAAGTTCTCCCAATATCCATTCTAGTACTCGTTTCATGACACCATGCTGTAGGATGCTTGGACACAAGAGCCCAAAAAAGCTCCGGGATCTTAACCTCTACCCTCTACTCCTGGGCTATGACCCTGGGGAATTCACCCTGTTCTCAGTCCTTAGTCTCCCACTTTTAAAATGAGAATATGGAAAAAAATATTTCTCCTAAGCCAAATGTTGATGTGTAGTCCCTCCATGCCTCGCCCTCCCCAGTGTATATCCTGGTGCTCCGCATAGAGCAAGAACTCAGAATGTGCAGTCTCATAGGTGTCTCATCTATTTGCAAGAATAATCAATCCTACCTTCTCCAAGTGAGGCAAAGTCCAGACTGACCAATCTTATTTTGGGGGGGGGTTTATTTATTTTGTATGTGTATGAATGTACTGTCTGCATGTAGGTTTGTGCACCCACGTCATGCAATGCCTCGGAGGTCAGAAGAGGGTGTCGGATTCCCCTAGAACTGGAGTTAAAGACAGTTCTTAGCCATCATGTGGGTGCTGGGGATGGAACTAGGGGCCTCTGCAAGAGCAGTTGGCGCTCTTAACCACTAGGCCATCTCTCCAGCCCCCAGACTGACCACTCTTAAACCAACACTCTGACCCCTCTTGAACAAACACACTAATCACTTTTGAACCAACTCCAGCCCCTCCAAGTTCTGTCTTTTCTTCCCCACAGGCATCTGAGTTTCTTTCTGACCCTCCTACATCCAGACCCTGCTTTAACTAATGCATATTCAATTACTATACAAAGTCCTTAGTCGATTCCCTAAGTGATGTGCCTTTGGCAGTGAAGCACACCCTCGCAGTGAGAGGTGTGAGCTTGTTTCTATAGTGTGCCCCAATTCTTGAATATTTTAAGAGCTCCCAGCCTTTTAACTTGTTATCGGGTTTCTGCAGCGGACTAGGTCTGATGACTTTTTTCCTTATCTTTTGATGTCCTTTCCTTAGATCGCTTCTGCTTGAGTGGAATCAATTCTTTGGAAGTTAGGACATTTGTCAAGGCTATAAAATCTGGCAAAACATCTCTCAGTCCTGGACAAGGTATCCAATGTTGAGAGTGCCAATCAACTAGTAGTCAAACACCCAGATTCCTTTAGGAGTGGTAAACCCCACAGCAGGGATAATCTCAGAGCATGAGTGACCCCTTCTTTGTAGTGGTGACAGAGAGGACAGGGGTCTATGACATTCAGAGATGAGAGTTACCACAGATGGAATGTTCATACACTTGCAGAATTCTTACATGGCAATCTTAAGCCAGGCTGGAGAGATGGCTCAGCAATTAAAAGCACACTCTTCTCTTGCAGAGAGCCAGGGTTGAGTTCCCAGCACCCACAAGGCAGCTAACAATAGTGCTTATCTCTAGTTCCAGGGGAATCCAATGCTCTCTTCTGGCCTCTGAGGCATTTCACTCATATGATACATTTACCTACATGCAGACAAAACACTTATACACATAAAATTAAAATAAATAAATAATTTTAAGTCCTAACTCAATTGTAAAGAAAGAGGCCTCATAAGAGGAACTACTGGGCTAGTCAATAAAGAGTTCCAGAGGGCTCCTTAGCTCCCCCATCCACCATGTGAAAGCACAGTCTTTTCACAGGGTGGAGGAGACCCAAACCCTGGGCTAAGTAAACTTCCTAAAGATCCCAGCTTCAGAGTCAAGGTCCAAGCCTAGATTTCCTGCAATGGTTTGCTTACTCAAAAATTTTAAATTGTGTTTGTTTGCTTACTTGTTTGTTTGTTTGTTTGTTTGTTTTTCAGGAGTATATACGTGCCATGAAGTGTGCATGGAAGTCAAGAGGACAACTTTCAAAAGACAGTTCTCTCCTTCCACCATATGGGTCCAGAGATTGAACCTGGCTCATCGGACTTGGTGGCAAGGCCTTTCTTTGCTCTCTGAACCATCTTGCCAGCCCCTGTAGTGGGTTTCTTTCTCTTTCTTTCTTTCTCTCTCTCTTTCTTTCTTTCTTTCTTTCTTTCTTTTTGGTCTTTTTAATCTTTTTGAGACAGGGTCTCCCTTTAGTCCCAGCTGGCCTGGGGCTCACTCTATAGACCAGGCTAACTTTGAACTCACAGAGATCTGCCTGCCTCTGCCTCCCAAGTGCTAGGATCAAAGATATGCACTACTACACCTGACTCTTTTTTTAAATTGTACCACTAAACACAAACAAATATGCAGAAAACACACAACAAATGAGATATTGGTTCACACAAAAGCTTAAGCAATAGGGTCACAAGAAACTGTCAGGTAACTTACAAGTTCAAGCAAGCAGGGAAGATTGAGGGAATTTCTTACTGCTCTCTGATGCAGTAGTTACTTGTACTAAGGCACAAATCACTGATTGTGAACACACAGATGGTTTTTGCAGGAGAAAGGATTCCCAGCAGACTGACAGGCGCTGAACTGGTAGTGTCCACACACGCAACGCCTCTGGACCCATTATGTTCACTTCTGATCTAGAGCAAGATGTTGATGATTTGAACAACAACAACAACAACAAAAAAGATGAATCCAGAATCAATATGACTGGGGCAGGGGGCAGGAGGTAAAAGGAGACTGAAGCCCAGTTGTAGAGCGCTTGCCTAGCATGCACGGCCCTGGGCTCAATACCCAGCACTGCATAAAGTTATATAATCCCAGCACTCAGAAGGTATAGGCTGGAGGATATGAAGTGCAAGGTCACCCCAGCTTGAGACCGTGAAACACCTCTGCATTATTCTCCATAGATTCGGGAAGATGCTGAAGATGCTGGTGATAGCTTTCCTGGGTGTCTACCATAAAGACGCAATGTCCTGGCCCATGCCAGGCACTATGTGGCACACTATTGAGTCTCAATAAACTGTCTTCACTTTCTCTTGATCACTTAGTATGAGGCCCAACTTTGGTCAAGGCAGTAGCGAGCATTAAAATGCTGCTTGCTTGAGTTATCTTGGGTTCTTCAAGGGTAACCCTGGAGCAACTTTTGCTGACTCCCAGGTGGTATCACCTTCAGTTCCTTCGTGAGCTTAGCACTGCTACCTGGATTAAAAAACAAAGGTGGGTTGTTAAAGTGTTTTGTCTCCTCTGCCAGGTCATGGGGGGGGCAGTCTCAGAGAGAGGAAATCTAAAAGCAATAGTTTGGGAGAAGAACTCCTCTGCTGGGGGATAAATTTAGAGCATGGCTTAGATAGAGGAGGGCTTCTTTCTGTGTGTAATATTTTTAATTTGAACATCAAGTAAAAATAGAATTTCCTGTTGATCAGATAAGAAATTCCTGTTTTTCTAGGGAGCAGGGTAACTTCTGTTGGAGGGCATGGACAGTGGGGGTTACCAACTATTTCCGAGATAAACAGTTAAAAAGGCACAACGGCCGGGCAGGCCCTGGTTCACATTTATTTATTTTTAAAGTGCAAAGACACCTCTTACACAGGGTGTGATGAATAATTTCCTACATACATTGAGAACCTTGACTAGCTTTGGAAAAGTTCTCTCTGCTGGATCCCTGGAGCCTGGGTATTTTTAGTTGCTAGATGTGGTTAGGTTCAGACTTCTGAAGCCTGAGCTGCTGCACCTAAAATATGCTGTACGGTATTGAAGACGAGCAGCTCACGGTGTCAGCCCTCAAGCCTCCTCCCAAGCACCTAGTCACTCCAGCATGGGTTCAGATCATTGAATAGTCCCAGACCCATAAACTCAGAGTACCAGCCTGTGTTTGCTTTGAAAAGGGGCTCCAGGGGAATCCGACACCCTCTTCTGACCTCCGCGGCATTGCACGACACGGGTGCACAGACCTGCATGCAGACAGTACATTCATACACATACAGAAATAAATAAAATTTAAAAAAAGAAAGAAAAGGGGTTCAAAGAGCATATCTCCAGTGGACAGTTGAAGCTCTGGAATCCTCCTAGCACACACATCCTTCTGAACACAGCTCCCTGATTTCAGTTTAGGCACTCATCTCTTCCCCAATATGTAGCTTGGTGGAATGTCAGTCAAGGCTTCTCACCCTCCCCTCATTAAACCAGCCCATCTTTCCACCCCTCTTCTGGAATTTTGAGTTTTGGTGAAGTGATACAAAAACAGGAAAAAAAATGGACAGCCCTGCCTCTGGACCCCAGACCTTGTCTGATCTCTGGTCCTTCTGAATCCATTTTTCATCTCCTCTTTAATTCTGTGGGCTCCCCAGCAACTTTCTGACAGATCTCTATTTACTAACACTTGCAAATAATATACTGAATACTGGGTGACTAATAAAAAAAAAAAAAAAAGACTGCTACCATGAGTCAGAGTCAGAAGCACCACCTGTGTGACTTCTAACGGGAAGAATAGTCACAGCATGGATGTGTGATGTGACGACTGCTTGAAAAACACATGTGACTGTTCCTCGCCCATTTCACAGCTCTGTGAGAGAGGCAAGCAGCTATCTCAGCCCCTTCAGAGACATGAGGAAGGTAAATTGTAGAGACCCACTGTGCAGCCAGAGAGCAGGTAGCACAGTCACTTAAACCCAGGGCTGTTTTCTGAATCCAACCCAGAAGGTTCTCACTAGACAACACTGCCTTTCAAGAGGTTGGAGCAAAGATGCGATGAGTTCCCTGGGCTGGAAACTATCCATTCTTTAGCCTCTGCTGCTTACAGAGGCTCGTGGCTCACTAGTAATTGGAACCCTGACTGTTTAAATATATTTTAGAAAGCTTGGCTTGCCATAGCACCCATGTAAGGATACATGAAAACATTTGAAGACATTTAATTTCATCTTTAAGATGGTTACCAGGCATGGCAGCACACTCCTTTAATCCCAGCACACTGGGGCAAGAGTTATGCAGATCTCTGTGAGATTGAGGATAGCCTGGTCTACATAGTAAGTTCCACACCATCTGGGGCTATGAGGAAACCAAAAAAGTCCAGATGTTACCAGGACACAATATATGAATATATGTGTTCATGCTGATTATTTATAATAGCCAAATGGTAGAAATAGATCAGTTGTTCATCAATGTGGTATGTCTATACAATGGAATAGTATTCAGCCATCAATGTGATATGTCTATACAATGGAATAGTATTCAGCCATCAATGTGATATGTCTATACAATGGAATAGTATTCGGCCATGACAGGGGATAGAGTACTGATTCATGCTATAATGCATATTCAGCGATATCACCACACACACACACACACACACACACACACACACAAAGTCAGACCCAAAAAGTTGCATATACTGTATGAGTCCATTTATATGGTTTATATGTAATAGCTACAGAATAAACCCATAAAAATAAAAGACAAATTAGTGGCTACTGGCATCTGGAGGGAGACGTGATCAGGGAGACACTGTAATGGCAGACGTTTTGCTGTGTTGAAATGTTTGGAATGGAATATATGTGATGGTTGCCAAACACAATGGGCATTCTCGAAGCCTTTGAACTGTTCACTTGGAAAAGATTTGTTTTGCTAGAAGAATTTCACCTCAAATTCTATGTGAAACTTCAAAAATAACAAATTTAAACAAGACAAAAAGATGCCGTCAAGGTCCGTCCTTTCATTACTATTCCGGAGTTTCCCTGGCTTCTTCCCCTTCTTTTAAGCCCCCTCTGTCATCTGTCCCACAGGACTCCTTTCCCGTTATCTACAGTCATGGTAGCTCTCTCCATCGTGTCTAGAGGCACTGCTGACTGGAGATGAGGTCTGAGTCTGGCGTTCAAACCTTCCCTCTACTTGCCAAGACACGGGCCTTCCTCAGCCAGGCAGTCCTTCGAGCACAGTATGCAGGAGGGTTGCCCTCCCTGGCCCCGCCTTTGCAGGAGGCAGCATCCCCTAGAGCACATATTCTCTTGGATGCTGAAGGGCCGTGGGGGACACTCTTCCTGCTCTTCCTGCTAGAAGTTTGCTGCCCCTTTGTTGCCCAGCTACAATGGTAGCTTCATACTGGGCTGGGGATGTTTATGGGGAACAGTGGTTCTCCTGAGCTCCTGCTGTGGAGAGGGTGCTAGTGCTAAACTCCATTCTGGAAACTTCTTCCACTTTTGCTTCCATGGCAGATCTGGTGCAGCCCTCTCTTTCCCTGAATGTCTGCTATGGGTAAGCTTTTGATTTTCATTTCCCCTTCACCTCTCCACTAACAGATTTGTAGGACACATGTGGTTTTGGTTTGTGTGGCCTGTTGAAACTGAGTAATGCCGTGGAAGCCAAGACACCGGAGCAATCACTCTCCACAGGAACCTACCAGAGTGGTGGTGTGTGTTATAAAAGCCAAGATATCCTAAGAAAAGATAAAGTAAGCTCTCTCCATAACAAACATCTCTGACTTGAGGATGCAAGTCCCAGGAGCAGGCCAGGCTTCCGTTCTCCACTGGATTGAGGACATCGCTCCATAGAGTCATGGGTGGGGGTTGAGTGAGAGTTTTCACATGTTGCCATGGGTCATGGGGTTATTCATGGGGGTCTTTGCCTAGTTACATGGCTGTTCATTGTCTTTCTGATTTATACACTGCCGCTGAGCATACAGTTTTGAGGTAGGCAGTAAAGTGCCCAGCCATGGTTCACAGGCATTTTGTAGTCAATGAGACCTAATATTATACAGCCAAATGTCTAGGACTGTAGCTACCAAGAGAAAGAAGATGAGAAGGAAGAAGAAAAGCAAGAGGAGGAGGATATTCTAGTATTTATAATAACCATAGCATGAACAATCTATAACCATCTCTATGACAAAAATGAGGAAATAAAAGTGTAGAAGATTTACCAAAGTTGTCCAAGCCACATAGCAAATAAACATGGAATTTAGATGGAATTCCCAAGCTCCCCTTCTCTCTCGTCTCCATCTTTAGTTTCTCTTCTCTCCATTTTTGTGTGTATGTGTGTGCATGTGTGTGTGTGCATGGGTGTGCATGGGCGCCATGTGCACATCTATGCACACACATGGAGATCAGAGAATAACCTGAAGAGTTATTTTTCAGGCATCATCCAGTATTTGCTTTCTTTTTTTATTATTATTTTTATGTGTATGAGTGTACTGTCTGCATGTAGGTTGGTGCACCCATGTCGTGCAATGCAGCAGAGGTCAGAAGAGGGCATCAGAGTCCCCTGGAATTGGAGTTAAAGACGGATCTTAGCCTCCATGTGGGTGCTGGGAATCGAACACGGGTCCTCTGCAGGAGCAGTCGGCACTCTTAACTGCTGAACCGTCTCTCCAGCCCCATTCTTTTTCTTTTAAGAGACTCTCGTCAGCAGGAAACTTGCCAAGTGAGCTGACCAACTGGTCAGCGCCTCGGGGTTCCTCCGTCTCCACCTCCCCAGCCCTGGGTTACAAGCACATATCATAGTGCCCATCTTTTTGTTTACATAGGTTCTGGGAATCAGGAATTGTTGAGGATCCCAAAATCTTCACCTTTTAGGCAGCAGATATAATGCATGTTCAATACAACCCATAACAACCCCAGCAGCACTGACAGTGACAGCCCTCTTCATTATGACTTCTGCAGAGAAAGCTATGTGCATTCATATCACCCACAATAAATAAAACCTCAGTACAGCCATATGCCACTTCAGGATTTTGTTTCCAAATGAATCTTGGCCATGAACATACAAATTCAGAGCCTTTTCGTTTTCTTCCGAATTGTAGGCAGCGAACTATGGACCCATAACAGGCAATAGCTTTTAAGTGCATATGTTATGTCATATGCTCTGCTCAACGCCTGCCATGACTTACCCCAAATAGCCTGCCACCAATACTATGAGGTTATTCTCATTTTTGTTTTGTTTTTGGTATTTTTGAGACAGGGTCTCCTTTTTAGTCCCAGCTGGCCTGGAGCTCGCTCTGTAGACCAGGCTGCCCTTGAACTCACAGAGATCTGCCTGTCTCTGCCTCCTGAGTGCTGGGATTAAAGGCATGCGCCACCATGCCCGGCTTAAAGATGGTTCTTACTGGCCATGTGGGTGCTGGGAATCGAACCTGGGTCCTCTGCAAGAGCATTCAGCACTCTTAACCACTGAGCCATCTCTCCAGCCCCAAAGTTATTCTCATTTTACTTGCATTTTACAGACAATGAAACTGAGGCTTAATGAGGTTTATGACTTGCCCAAGATTACATAGAGAGTGAGCACTGGAGCGAGGCCCTATGGGTTCTATGTGGCATTTTTAACGGTAGACCAAAAAGCGGCACGTGACCCCCATGTGGCCTCCCCTATATGGACCTCTGGGCAGATTTTACCTTAAGGTATGTATGGGAAAGCTGGGTAGCAGGCCTTTCAAGTAAAAGATGTGAGAAGACCAACCACCTTTCTGGATTAACTGAATGACAAGTGCAAAGACCAACCTCAGACCTGATTATAACTGAGGAAAGCAAGACATGGGGTCCAATGCTCTGCAGAGCCCATCTGTTCAGAACCAGGCTCTAAGCTCAGATGATGGGAAACAAATCCTATAACAGGTTGAACTGTGCTGGGCTAATGTACTTCTTGCCAAGTTTCAATTCCCTGTTCTGCAAAATAAGGTTTCAAGGTGTTTCTCCATAAGGCCATTTTGAAGATTAAGTGAAACAAGTGAAGAAATTCAGTGCCTGACACAGAGTGAGCAGTCTGCATCGGCTTTCAATAAAATCATGCCGCAAAAGAACATAGGATAGCACACCAAGGCAAGCTGGAAGGAAGGAGCCCACAGTTGGGTCCGTCAGCGGTCACACCCCCGATCTGACTCCGCTGCCAAACACACCAATGCACCCTGCTTCTGCAGTTATTCTTCTCCTTGTTTTTCTTTGTACATGTGAATGTGTGTTTGTGTGTGTGTGTTACATGTGTACATATAGACGACAGAGTCAACATTGGCCGTCCTCCTCAATTACTCTCCACCCTATTTTGGGAAATAGGCTCTCCCACTAAAACTGGAGCTCGCCAGTTTGGCTAGACTGGCTGGCCAGTGAGGTCCAGGGATCCTTCTCTCTCTGCCTTCCCAACACTGAGATTGCGCGCGCTGCCTCACCTTTCACCTGGGTGCTGGGGACCTGAACTCAGATCCTCATAACTATACTGCAGCACTTGACCAGCCGCTGTCTCCCCTGCCCAGGTGTTACAGCTCTTCATGACTTGATGTGCTCTGAGAGGACAAAGTCAGGCACGGCTAACACAAGCCAGGGGAGAAGGAGTGGCTGCTTCATGGGGATGAAAGGAGGCTGTCTTAGTCTATTCCCTGTTGTTATAACAGAATACTGAAAAGTGGGGGATTTGTAAGAAAAGAGATTTGGGCTTGACTCATGCTTCTGGAGGCTACAAGATCCAAGAACATGGCAGCATCATTTCCTTGGACTCTGGCGCAAGATCTGTGCTGCCCTAACTCATGGCAGAATGTGTAAAGGCAGGTAGATATGTGCAGAATACAGAAACAAGGGGCTCCTGGTTCTGTGCAATTCATTCTGGGGTAACTAAACCAGTCTGGGGAGAGTGAGAACTTCCAAAAGAAATGTATTAACCCCCATAAAAACCTCCATCATCCCCTTTAAAACCTCAGTTCCCAACACTGCCCTACGCCAATCAAATTTCAACATGTATTTTAGAGGAATCGGCCATGTGAGCTGGAGTATGGTGGGGTGGCTGGCCTCCACAAAGACTTTGGGCTTGATCCTCCATATCTAAGCAGCTCTAATACAAATGGGGAGGTCGGACTGCATCAAAGAACTGACTGAAACAGGGAACTTCTGCTCAAAACAGTCAACTTCCACATGGAGAATATCGAGAAAGACTGAAAAGAGATGAAAAGCATGTTTGGCAGAATGCATGAGCTCTGGCGGGGTGGGGGAATGGGGTGGAGAACATGGGTCTAGATTTGATAATCTTGTACAAAATATATATTAAAAAAGATTTAATTAAAAAAAAACAAATGGGGAGGTCACCTCTCCTGCTGGCTCATTCTCACCCAAACTCTGGGATGACTGGCTGCTTGGATGTTTCCTTCTATGCTTCTGAAACCATCTGACATAACTATCTTTAACATCAGAAAAGGCCATCTCAGGAAGCCAAGGTGGGCCTATGAGGCTAGTGGCAGGATCTACACATTTTCACCGGGGTCTCCAGGACCATCCCTAGGTCTGTATCTGACCTGTCTTCACATTCTAGATGATGCTCCTGGAGTCACTGTATCTACGAAGCCTCCATAGACTCAGGGCCAGGACTGAGTGCAACTAAGAGCAATGCAGAGGCCAAGACCTACAAAAGACAAGGCATCTGACTATTCAGCACTCAAGGAAGAGACCAGCAAAGTTGATTCTTTTTGATTTGATTTTATTTTATTTATTTATTTATTTATATGTATGAATATATTGTCTGCATGTAGGTCTGTGCACCTGTGTCGTACAATGCCTCGGAGGTCAGAAGAGGGCGTTGGATTCCCCTGGAACTGGAGTTTTCCTGGAATTGGAGTTACAGACAGCTCTCAGCCACCATGTGGGTGCTGGGGATCGAACCCAGGTCCTCTACAAGAGCAGTCAGCGCTCTTAACCACTAGACCATCTCTCCAGCCCCGCAAAGTTGATTCTTAATGTTTGTGGAGTTCAGTAAATGAAAAAAGACGCATACCTTATGGTCACACACGTGCAGGACTCTGCTTCCCCTGAGGGGTGCCCCTGCCTTGTCCTACCCCATCTTGGCATCAGTCCCCTCCTAGCCAGCCACAGAGGTTATCTGAGTCCCAGGCCCTACTCTGGGAAGATAGGAGGGGAAAAGCAGCCAGAGCTGGAGCACTCCTGCCTGACTGGCTAGTTACTGTGGCTACGGCCTGTCATTTTCCCATTTAAAGCTCACAATGCCTCCTGCTCTTGCTCCATAGACAGACCCTCCATTAGGAGCTTTCCAGAACCAAACCAGCTACTTTGAAGAGCAGTCATTAGGTCAGCAGACCATGATGTCTGCTTACAGTTCTTTTCACACCTGCCTGCCAAAGCAGGATTATTGTGGAAGCAGTGCTCTTGTCTGTGCCAGGATTGTTAAGCATCCTGCAAAAGTATACAGAAGGTCTGGGGTCAGCAGGGAGGGAGATGGTGGTCTGTCATATGCAGGCCTCCTTCTAAGACCCGCAGCAGCTCGAAAACATTTCTTCATGGCTTCCACACAGCCAGCGAGAGCTCAGATGGGAAGGCAACTGTGATTAGGTTACAGTTGGGCTGCAGAGAAAAGCACACACTCAGTCAGCAATAGATTGCGAACAGCACCTAGTGCTCCTTAGGTGTTCCTCTGTGGCAGGGACTCTACTCTCAGCCCTTATCTGTCAGTCCCTTCCCATGCAGCCAGAGTACAGGCATGTCCACTTTTTAATATGCAATGTTGTCACTTGAAACATTCTTACTCAAACACTGTAAAGACAACTTACGTATAAAAATTGCAAAAAAAAAAACCCTACACTCATAATGTTTTAAGTCCATTTATGATTTTGTGTTGAGCCCTGTTCATAGCTATGTCGGGGTTTGCACAACCTGGGGCAGCAGGTTGGAACTTTAGAGATTCCCCTAGGTTGGGGAATACTCATTCTGCCTTGCAGAAGCCAGACAGCCCAGAGCTTGTGAGAGGCTCTGCTACTGAGGTCCTCTCTTCCGGGTACAGCTTGGCCACCTCTCTGGGACAGCATCCTGGGCTTGGGCAACAAACTGGGAGGGGCGGAAAGAAGTCTCTCTGTGTCCAGGGCTATCAGAACTGAGGTCAGCATGTCACTTGGCTTTCTCAAGACCCCCTGCAACCTTCAGTAAATACACACAGCCTGGAATTCCTGCCCAGCTGATTGTCCCGGAAAAGAAAAAAAAATACTACAGATTCCCTGTGACCCCTATCCTGTTTCAGGTTTCATAAACAATGATGCCCTTGACAGTACCTCAGTCATGGGAGTTCCCATCCCCCGCCACACACAGTAGTCTGAGACAAGAGAGAGCAGTCCCTTTGATAGAAGGATGAGGCTACTGTCAGTCCCAGAGGGCCTGGGACATCTCTGCCACCAGCTTGGTAAAAGAAGCTGGGAGGCGTTGTAAGAAAATCATAGGGGAAATCTGGTACTGCTTACAGAGAATGAAACCCACCCCAGGCCTGCCGGCGCTCCTTGTAGCTGAAACACGGCTCAGAGCTATCACCAAGTCAGAAAGCAAACTGAGTTTTTGTCTTCTCCAAAAGCTCTGTAACAACTCCACCTGCCAGGCTCTTCCTGAGGAATGGCCTGGGCTTGCTTAGGGTAGAGGGGACACTGGAGTAGGATTGGTGCTCAAAGAAAGCTTCAGACCTTTGGTCAAAGCTATGGGAGAGGGAGATATAAGGTGTGAATGAGAAGATGCTCTCAAAACATCCAAGGTACATATAACATGACCTTGGTTGACTGTCATCACTTTACTTTTGAGTGTGTCTTATCTTTCGCAGGTGTTGCTTTGTAGGGCTGTAACCCCAAGGTAAAATGCATGGGTCAGAAAGCAGGAAGATCTCACCCAACCACATTGTCTGTGCATTCAGGAGAGTTCTTGTGTTCCATCTCAGCAGCTCTAGGTTCTATGAGTTATAAGCCCTTCTTCCTTCATAAAGTTTCTAAACTAGGCGTGACACACTCCTTTAATCCCAGACTTCAGGAAGCAAAGGCAGGAGGATTACTGTGAAATGGAGGCCAGCCTGGGATGGTCTACATAGGGAATTCTAGGCCGGTTGGGGGCTTACATAGTGAGACCCTGTCTCAAAAAAAAAAAAACAAAAAACAAAAAACAAAACCCTTCACTTGGGATCGCAAGAAGAGTTTCACTGAACTATGAGCTATGACTGTTACTTGAGTATTTTGAATTCTTATGCCAGGGAGCCAGAAAGCAAGAAGTGACTCACTATTCAGCTGTGACCAGGAGGTGGTGGTAGAACTACCACTTAGTGAGAGAGGAGAAGATGATGTTTACCTCTGGGTAATTCACACGGGTGTGTCTTGGTACAGTGTTATTGAATTCAGACTGTAAGTGTGAAATGAAGCAACCATAGAGAGGATAACCTCTAAGATCTGAACGACCATTGGAGATTCAGTGGCGAGATGTGCAGATCCTTCCACCAGGAGACTGAAGGGTGCATTCCAGCTGCGGCAGGTGTGGCCAGCTGCCAGCTGCTAGCCCCTTTAGAATGGCTTTACTAGAAGAGGGTTGTCTCCCCCATAGCCACAGTCTCTTCCCAATACAACCTGGATGCAATGACTGGTTAGAAAAGGAATAAAATCTGTGTCCAATGCCCTGAACAGCTCAAAGCAGATTCAGGAACAGCCCAGCGTCCACTTATCTAGTCTTCCCCTCTGTTAATATTCCACACTAGAGTGGCTCTTTTGTTACATCTGATGTGCTTAAAGTTACACATCATTATCTGTCAAGGATATATAGTTTATATCCAGGCTCACTCATGGTTTTCTATGAGTTTTGTTAAGTCTCTGACATACGATCAACCCTGTAGCATCATAGAGTAGTTTTCTGCCCTGAGAAGACCTTGTTGCATCCAGGCCTCTGCCAGTTCTTGGTTTCCATGTCATCTCAACAACTTTGCCTTTTCAGGAGTGTCACGTGGCTGGAATTATTCACCATGTCTACCCTTTTCAATGAGCTGTATTCCTTTAGTAACATCCATTTAAGGTTTCTCTGTGCCTTTTATGGATTCATAGCCCGCTTCTTTACAGTAGTGGGTAATAATCTATTGTCTATAAATATCACAGTTTCTTTATCCATTCACTTACTGAAGGAATCTTGGTTTGCAAAGTTATACAATTGCTGCCAGGCTACACAAAGTTTCTAGAAACATCCCCGTGTGTGTGTGTGTTTTTTTTTTTTTTTTTTTTTTTTNTTATCTTTTGTCACTGTTTTACAATTGACTGCAAACCACCCACTTCTTATCTTAGTTTTTGTAATCCTATGATAGGCAGGAACTGAGATTTTTATTGTCTGACTCTACAAAAGAGCATGCAATTTCTCAAAAAATTCACCAGGATCTGGTATTTGCTTTTTTTTTTTTTTTTTTTTTTTTTTTTTTTTTTTTTTTTTTTTTGGTCTGCCTAAAAATTTACTGCATTTTGTCAAATACAAAACAGCATGATTTCTGTATTATATTTATTATAACTTTCTTGACCCTCATTTCAGCAATGTTAAATCAGAGATGATAATTATCCTATAGTATGGTTTTTGACATTGAATTATTTAATGTTCATAAAGCCCTAAACATGGTGCCCAGCACTTAAGCAGCCTGTGTCCTGAATATGCACCAAAGACAAAGCTGCTTTCCTGGAATCTTGACTTGGCAGAGATATAACCAAGCCCTGTGGTACATTCAGCTCTGCTCTAGCTTCATTTCCATAGCTGTGCAGAAATACTTTGACAAAAAGCAACTTAGGGAAGCTGAATGTGGTAGCACACACCTTTGATCCCAGGACTTGGGAGGCAGAGGCAGGTAGATCTTTGTGAGATCAAGGCCAGCCTGGTCTACAAGTTCCAGACCAGCTGAATTACATGGAGACCCTGTCTCAAAAAACAAACAGAACAAAACAGAGGCAAAGCAACATAGGGGGAAAAGGGTTTATTTTAGCTCATAATTCCAAGTAACAGCCCATCATAGCAAGGAAATCAAGGCAGGAATTTGAAACAACTAGTCACATCCACAGTCAAGAGCAGAGAGAAAATGAATGCATGCATACCTATTTGTGCTTTAGCTTATGTACTCCAATATCCCCTGCATAGGGAATGGTGCTACCCACAGTAGGCTGTGCCTTCCCACACCAATTAATATTAGTAATCAAGTCAATCCCCCACAGATATCCTCACAAGCCAGCCTGACCCAGACAATATCTCATTGAGATTCTTTTCTGAGGTAACTCTAGATTGCATCAAGTTGATTATTGAAACTAACCATCAGGGGCTAGAGAGATGGCTCAGTGGTTAAGAGCACCGACTGCTCTTGCAGAGGACCTGGGTTCGATTCCCAACATCCCCATGATAGCTAAGAACTATCTTTAACTCCAGTTCCAGGGGAATCTGACACCCTCTTCTGACCTCTGCAGCATTGCATGACATGGGTGCACCAACCTACATGCAGACGGTACATTCATACACATAAAAATAATAAATATGGGGGCCGGGGTGTGGTGGCACATGCCTTTAATCCCGGCACTTGGGAGGCAGAGGCAGGCGGATCTTTGTGAGTTCAAGGCCAGCCTGGTCTACATAGTGAGTTCCAAGACAGCCGGAGCTACAGAGAGACCCTGTCTCAAAAAGACCAAAAAAAAATAAATAAATAAAATAATAATAATAATAATAATAATAATAATAAATAAAAAAACCTAACCATCACAGGCTCCATCCACTAGCAGCAGCTGATGAAATGACTGAAGGTCCAGCAAAGGTCACATGGCTTAACCATCTAAGGAGAGTAGGCAGAGCAGGTAACCATCTCTGTCTGAGAAGAGCACAGATTTTGAGGCTGCTCTTCTGGATTTCTGCTGACTCAGCTCCTCACCACTCAATGCTCACCACACTCTTCTGTGCCTCCATCCTTGTCTAGCAAACAGGATTGATGCTCACAAAATGAAATCACTACAAGGTAAAGTTGATTATTTAAAACAGAGTCATGAAGCTGGAGAGATGGATCAGAGGTTAAGAGCACTAGCTGCTCCTTCAGAGGACTTGGGTTCAAATCCCTGCACCCACATGGCTGCTAACAATTATCTATAACTCCAGTTCCAGAAGAATCCAATGCCCCCTCTGACTTCTGTGGGCATTGCACAACATGGATACACTTACATATACCCAGGAAATACACTCATACACCTAAAATAAAAATAAAACATTTTCTTAAAAAAACAGAAACCAGGTGTGGTAGTGCATGCCTTTAATCCCAGCACTTGAGAAGATTCTGTGAGATCAAGACCAATCTGGTCTACAGAACAAATTCTAGGCCAGCTGGGGCTATAGGGATAGCCTTCTCAAATAAAAACATAAATAAGTAAATAAAATATCTGTGAAGTATGAAATATATCAGTGAGGAAGAATGATGATCTTAAGGATAAGAATATGTTTTTTCTAATTTTTTAATATTTTTAATTGTCTATTATTACAAAATATGCATATATACACTCCACATATAAGTCAAAATTACAAATTCTGAAAATAAACTATAGGTTGATTCCTAAACACATTTAGAGATTCACATTTTAATGGTAAATTTGCATGCAGGTATAAAGATGAGTAATTTTACATTCTTTTTTTTTTTAGAATGTGCTCTGATTTTTGTTATTTCTTCCTGTCTGTTGGGTTTAGGGTTCATTTGTTGTTGTCTTTCAAGTGTTTTTAGCTGCAGTGTTAGATCGTTTACTTGTTCTCTTTCTGTTTTGTTTTTTTTTTAATGTGGGCACTTAGGGCTATAAATTTCCCTCTTAGGACTGATTTTAATGTGCCCCACAGGTTTTGTTGTATTTTATTGTCATTTTTGTTTAGTTCCAGGAATGCTTTTATTTCATTCTTTATTTCTTCTCTGACCCACTCATTGTTCAGGATTGTGTTGTTTAGTCTCCATGTATTCTTATAGTTAGTAGGGCTTACCCTGGTGTTAATATTGAGCTTTATTGCAATGTCGGAGTCTTAATTAGAATGCATGGAATAATTCCATCCTTTTGTAGTTTGTTGAGGTTACTTTTTGCGTCCCGATAGTGGTCCAATTTTTTAGCGAATGTTCCATGTTAGCGGGCAGCTGGGTAGAAAGTATACTTCTTCTCGTGTTTGGACTGGGAGATGTTCTGATAGATAAGTTCTGTGATTTGCTCCATTTGCGGTTTGTAAGTTTGTTCATTCTGATGTCTCTCTTGTATTTCTTTTTTTTTTATTTAAACGCCCGAATGGTTTTAATTTAAGGCGTAACTCTCTTTTGTTTCTCAAATTGCATTGCTTTTTTCTTTGATAAATATTAATCAAAACATTAAATGGGAACACAAGTCGATGAGTGAGCAACTCAAGAATACACACTCTACAAACTCTAGGCCTGAACTTAGTCTCAAACCACCCCTCCACACACTACAACTATTTCGGTGTAACACATCACACACACAAGCCATAATGTATTTCTCTGTTCATTCGGTTTAAAGACTGGAGCTTATTTCCTAATGTGAAGTTTGAGTTCTGGGTTGGGTAAGAGTGTCCATCAATCTGTTAATAATCCCTGTCCATCACTGACTCAGAAACCCACCCCCCATAATTGTTTGTTAGGACAAAAACAATAAAAAGAAAAAATGTAAAGAGCAGTCTAACCAAGTCCTTAACTAGGAAGATTTCTGCATTAGGACAAGGGTTACGAAGGCAAGGGAGAGGACATCTCATGGGTAGCTTCTCAGGAGAAACAGGACCTCTTACATTATTAGAAAAGACCACTTATCTTTACCCCCAGGATGTTCAAACTAAACCTCTGTGTGGAGGGGTGGTGTGTGCATGTGTAATGGTGTGTGTGTGTGAATGTGTGTGCATGTGCACGCATGCGTGGCGTGTGCGTGTGTGTGGTCGGTGTGTATAGAATTAACGCGTGTTGTGTGTGTCACTGATGTGTATAGTGTAAAGAGACAGGGAACAGAGAAGGGATGACTAATATGGGAATGCATGTCCTTCTGGTCTCCAGCTGGTTTTTCTACTGCAAGTGAAAACGGCCACACAGCAGTGCTGTCGTTATATGGCAATGCTCTGTGATTGTCCATCTACGACTGCCTCCCACTTAAGAGAAAGTATCCTGTCCCCTGTCTCCCTGCTGCTAGATGCACAGGTACCCCATGTTGTAGGTCTAGTGAAAGAGCATCTGAGGCAAGTAGCTGATGACCACCTGGATTAGTGTGTCGAAGCACTGTCTGCAAGAGGTGGGGGAAGCTCAGCATCTGCTGGCCAACAGTTTTGTGTGTCTCCATAAGGATAGTTCCATTTGGCCCTGGGACAGGCATGGAATTGTATCGAATGCTGACTTGGGACTTCTGCAGCAGACCTTCTCTTGCTCTTGAGTCCTTCATAGAACATTGTTAGTAAAAACACTGCCACAAAAGCTCCAGCCATCTCTCCAGGTGTATTGATGACCAAACCGGAAAACAATAGTTCCACATTCTTAAAGTAGAAGGTCATATGCATCATCATCATGTCTCCTCTGCCATGGGAGTGTGAGGTGGTCGGGTGATGGTAGAGTGGCATGGTACTACTGTGATGGTGCGGTGGCATGGTACTGTTGTCCATGTCCATGTGGTTTATCGCCATATGGTGTGAATGATCCACTTTTCCAGAATAGATGAGAGTTAGCAGGAGAATCCTCTCATTTGCCTTTGCTCCACCTTCTCCACTGCCCTCTCTATTTTTTGTCCAGTTGACCTATCCAGGTGGCTCAGTGGGGTATTGAAGTCCCCCACTATTAGTGTGCTGGGATTAATCTGTGTCTTGAGGTCCTGAAGGATTGTGTTTATAAAGTTTGGTGCACCAGAGTTTGGTGCATAAATAAAATGAAAGAACACATGTCAAAAAACCCAACACTTCAGAAAATATTTGAAGCAATTCAAAGAACAGAGGAAAGGAGCAACTATCCTTAAGCAACCCAAGAGAGAAATTACCAAAAGCATAACAGAGTAAATAAATACCTAGACAAAGAATGCAAATGAAAAATAAGTTGAAAGGAAACAACGCACATCTCTCAATAATAACCTTAAATATTAATGTTCTAACTCCCCAATCAAAAGACATAGACTGGGAGAATAGATTAGGAAACAGAATCCATCTATATGCTGCCTCCAAGAAACCCATCTCACCCTCAAGGACAGACAGCACCTTAGAGTGAAAGGATGGAAAAAAAATATTCCAAGCAAATTGTACCAAAAGGCAAATAGGAGTGGCTATTCTAATATCAGACAAAATAGACCTCAGAGTAAAATTAATCAGAAAAGACAAAGAGGGCCATTATATCCTTATCAATGGAACAATTAACCAAGAAGATTTCACAATCTTAAATTTTTCTAATTTTTTATGTGTATGAGTGTTGCATGTTTCATGCAGTACTCGCAGAGGACAGAAGAGGGCATCAGATCCATTGGAACTGGACCCATTGTTAGCTGCCATGTAGGTGCTGGGATTCCAATCTGGGTCTTCTGCAAGAACAGCACATGCTCTTAACTGCTGAGCCGTCTCTCCAGCCCTAGACCATAATATTTGCAATTGAAAAGCCCTCAACTAAGGGTAGCCTTGCTGGTAACCCTATTCAAGTATAATGACAATTCCAATATGAGACATAAATGCAAGCATTGACTAGGGGTTGTTATTACTGGATGCCATTGTCACAGCTCATCTGTCCACACCCCAAGAAGGCAGAGGGCAACAGGAAACTCTGTAATACAGCCATGGAGCCACAGCTCCCCATGCAGGTAGAATCACGTCTGTAGGCCTGTAGCTGAGTGTGTCTTGCAGTCCTGAGCAGCCTAAGCTGGAGAGGGGCAGTAAAGATAAACCCAACGTCACAGTGAGGTCTATCCCTAGTTTAGGATGCTAATATATCATGCCTTCCCCAGTCTGTTCCCTTCCCCCAGGCCTGCTCCACGGTCTGCTTCTCCTCTCCTTCCCCCATTTACTCATGTGAATCTGAGCCCTGCCTGTAACCAGAAGTTCCCAGGAGTGGGAAAACAAGGCAGATGTTCTCTCCTCATCTTCCCCTGGGAACTTGCTTTATTGTTTGCAGAATTGCCACATCAATCATGAGGCTTTTTTACCTCACTTTTTTTGTTTTTCTTCTGGAGTCTCCTCTTGTGTGTGAAGCATGAAAGAACAGTACTTTCTTGAAGCTCATTTCTTTAGTATGTCTTTGGAGAAGCCAGGTGAGGTTTTCTGTGTTGGGCATTTTTTCTACAGAAGGACCTGAAGGCACTTTCTATAAGTTTCCATGGTGGTGTGTAGATATTTTGAGGTTTATATTTCACCCTTTGTTAGCTTTTCATTCCTGTCACCAAAAGATCTAACAGAAACAACTGAAATGAGGAAAGGCATATTTTTGCTCATGGTTTCAGAGGTGTCAGAGCAGCATAGGGGAAAGTGTGGCATGGTAGACCAGGAAACAGTGCACGGCATGCAAGCACACCGCTGATTTTATCCAGTCAGCACCTCCAGCTCATGGGATGATGCAGCATTCGGGTTGGGGTGGGGGGTTTCCTCTTCAATGAGTCCTCTCTGAAATGTCCTCATGGACATGTGCCTCAGTTTCCTAGGTGATTCTAACTCCAGGCCACCTGATGGTGAAGATCAGTCATGGTAGCCTTCCTTCTTCTGGATGCCGTGAACTATTAAAGTCAGGCCTGAGCCTTCCAGGAGTCTTTCTTGACTCAGTTGCTGCCAGTTAACTCCCTTGTTTAGCACCTGGCAGATGCCATCACTCCATCCGTGGGTCCTTCTTCTCTCCTCTGTCCTTTACTCTTGGATAGAAGCTTGGAGGGGTTGCCTTTCTCTCTAGGTGCAACGCCCCTTAGCAAGCTGGTATTTCTTTGACAATGCCTCTAAAGCACGCATGTTGGAGAGATTGCCATCTACAGTGGCATTTACACAGTAGGTGGGGTTGTGGATGTGATGCTCTCTTCTAGATCCATTTTCAACACTTCCCAAGTGACTTTGGCACTAGTCTACAGACATTTCCTATTGACTATAGCAATGTTCTCTGAAAGCCACACTATGCAATAGCGGCAGCCATTAGCTTCATGTAACTGTTGAGCATGTACAATGTGTGGCTATTGCAGCTCAGCAACATTTTAAATTTCACTTAATGTTATTGGATGACACATGTTTAGGCTGCTGGAATGCACCTCTTTAAATTTATTTATTTATTTGTTTGTTTGTTTGTTTGTTTATTTATTTATTTATTTGGTATGAATGTATGTCTGCATGCAGGTTTGTGCACCACCGTGTCATGCCATGCCCAGGATGGTCAGAGAGGGTGTCGGATTCCCCTGAAAATTGGAGTTTCAGACGGTTTCGGCCACCATGTTGAGTGACCTGGGGACTCAAACCCAGTCCTCATGCAAGAAGCAGTCGGTTTGCTCTAAGTAGGCCAATCTCTCGCACCCGAGAAGCAACTTTTTAATTAAAACCAGTCTATGATCTGACACTGGTAAGTTTAATCAAGACCCATTGTACTTGTTGTCTCACATTCTCCATTTCCAAAAAATGTTCTCTCTGGGCTCACTTCCAACACTCAACCCCAGGACTTTTTGGGTTTATCGGGAATAAAGAGTATTAAACAGTATAGTAAGACCAAGCAGCTCTTCTAAACATCCTTCACATCTTCCCTGTTTCAATAGATTTATCACTTCTCACAGGGCCTGTGGGCGACTACACACCCAGCCCTCCTCCTTCAAAGTACATACGCACCCTGAACCCTGCTCCCTTGAGAAGCTACACACTCTGAGCCCTACTCCATTGAGCTGCTACACACCCTGAGCCCAAGCCCTGGATCATCTGCACTCTGAGCCCTGATCCCTTGATCATCTGAACACTCTGAGCCCTGAGCCCTAAATCATCTGCACACTCTGAGCCCTGCTCCCTTGAGCATCTACACACCCTGAGCCCTTCATCATCTGCACACCCTGAGCCCTATTCCCTTGAGCATCTACACGTCCTGAGCCCTGCTCCCTTGAGCATCTACACACCCTGAGCCCTGCTCCCTTGAGCATCTGCACACCCAAGTCTGGCTCCCTCAAGTGTCTGTGTTCTCAGCCCTGTTCCCTTAGGTGCCTCTCTACCCTGAGCCCTACTCCAGTGTCTTGTCACACTCATCCCTACTCCTTTCAGACTTGCTCTGCCTCATATTCCCTCTTGTCTTACTGCACTTCCTGAAACTACCTACCAACATCCTACTTGGATCAGCCCTTTGGTCTAAATCTTCCCATTACTCTAACACTGTGATGTCTATACATGTGGTGTGGCTTTTAAAATATGCCCATTACAGGCTAGGGAAGTGGCTCTGCTGAGATGAGGGACTCAGTCTGGATCCTCAAAACCCACATAAAAGTGCACACTTATTGTATTATTCAGGGTTCTCTAAAGAAACAGAAGCAACAGGATGAATATATATAGCTATATACAATTTATTGATTTGCTTACGTGACAGAGTTCAAGGATTCCAACAGTAGCTGCACCACACTGGAAAGGCCGAGACGAGAATCCAGGGAACTGCTCATCAGCAAGGGTGGATGTCCCAATAGTCCCAATCCAGTGCTGAAGCCCAAATGGGTTCCAGGAGATCTGCCGGTCTCAGTACATGCTGGATCCGAAAGGTTGATCAGCACAGCAAGACAAACTCACCAGATGAGAGAGCAAGCCACAGGAGAAAAAAAAAAAGGACCAGACTCCTTCTGCCGTGATGTTAATACTGCTGCCGGCAGAAGGTAATCGCCCACATTTAGGGTGGGCCATCCGGGTTGAGGCAGTCCAATAAGAAGACCCTTTTTCTCTTATTTGTCCACTTAGTCCAGTCAAGTTGAACCCAGGATTTACCATCACAAGTCCACCCCTTGTCAACTTGACACACAAATAACCTCTCCTTATGTATGCTTGAATTCAATTGCAAACGATGGCAGGGTTCATAATTCCACCTAACCATGTTTATAAGGTGCTCAGTGTGCAATGGACACAGCAGATATTAGAGTAGGTGGTAATGGTCCTTGAGAAGAACGTTAGTCCTTCGAGTACAATAACGCAAATAGGATCAACACGGTAACACCTTTCGCGTTGCCCAGTCAAAAAGGGAAAAACCACAGCCATCCACTTAATATATATAATAATATATATATATATTATTATATATATACGGAACAAGCACATTCTTAACCAAAGGACAAAAGTTAATATCTAAAGTTAGATATCTTTATACACGTTTCTGCAACTGGTCCCGTGGCCCTAAGCTGATATTTATGACTACCTTCTTCTATGACCCATTCTGTATTTCCTCCACCATCAGCAAGCACCTCTGCAGGTCTTGGCTCTTTCCCTGGAGGAGTGACCCATACCTTCATCCCTGAAGAGTCTGGGCCATTTATTGTCCTGTCTGGTTTGGGTTGTTGGAGTTTTCCATTGACCTTAATCATAGGACATGGTAGCACCAGAAGGCACCCTACAGCATCTCCTGCCTTCCAGACATAATCTTCCTTGCCCCCATTGTGGAGAAAAAGTCCAATTTTCCCCTGGCAATCTGAATCAATCACTCCTCCTACTACTGTTATTCTTTCCTTAGCCTGTTGGCTTAAAGGCAGTAGAAGCCCAAAGTGGCCAGGGGACTCAGTCTGGATCCTCAAAACCCACATAAAAGTGCACACTTATTGATGGCAGTATGGAAGGCAGAGACAGGAGATCTGTGGATACTTGTAGGTGAATTAGCTTGATTGTGTGGTAAAGTTCCAAGCCAGTGAAAGACACGGCCTCAAAGGAAATGTGGAGGTGTCTGCAAATCAATACTGGAGGTGTCCTCCCACCTCTGCATGTGCACCATGCACATGTGCACCCACACCCACACCCATGCACAACATGCACACAGTACATATACATGTATATATGCACATACATTAAAGTTAATTATCATTAAATAAAATCAAAGATTCATCTCTTCAGTCACAACAGACACAGTTCATATTGTTGGTAGTCACGTGCGACCGTCTATTAGACAACACAATACAAAATGTTTCCATCACCACAGAAAGTTCTTTTGGAGAGCACAGTTCTGGAATATTCCTCCCCTAATTTCTTACCCATTCTTCAAGTCTCAGCTTAAACATCACATTCCCACAGAGGCCTTTTCTGACCCATCCAGCCTAAATTAAGTTTCCCTCCTTTCTTTCTCACATAGCCAACAATTTTCCTCTGGAGTTCTTACAACTGTCTGCTAAATGATAGCTGAGCATCAACATCTAGGACATAGTCACAGTCCTTCCAGTAACCCATCAACCCCAGCTCCTGTCTCAGTGTGTGGCAGGCACTTAGTAGGAGCTGACCATGTGGTAGATGAAGGATTGCACATCAGTGACTTGATTCAAAGTGTGTGGTAAAAAGCGAAAGCTTAGGAGCCACACACGCTCCTGGAACACGATCCTGACCTCCAAGCATAAATATTTTAGCCATTGCCAGTTAACCTTCAGAAGCCACCACCTTCTTCTGTGGAGAGAAGTTATGCTCTGGCCTGGCCTGGAAGGCTGTGTAGGAGTGACAGGAATGGCATATGTACAACCCAGGGCGTGGAGTCAGTGCCACAGGTATGCGCTCTCCCCGTCCCCTTGATCATGTCTCCCATGTCCTTCCGCTAGTCTCCAAGCTCCCCCACCCCACTCTCTGCTTCTCTGGCCCTGGCTGCTAAGCCTCACTCTTCAAACCCACCTGCCTCTAAGAAGGGCTTTAAGTTGCCATAACTCAAAGATCAAACCCAAAATATCCCTAACACAGACAGCCCAGTCTGTCTGAGCCCTTCCTTCACATCCTCCCTGTCTCTGGCTGTAGAAATCAGCTTACCCCACCTCCTCACTCGTAACTGGCAGAAACAAGCTCCAGCCCCGGGCGTACTTTCAGAGTACCCAGTGTACACGGCATCTGGCCCCGTTCTCCTTCTTAGGCAGTTTCCATCAGCCTGTATTTGTGGACTCCTCGCATAAGTATCACCACCAAAGCTTGCTAAAATGCTGATTCCCAGGTGCTGTCCAGACCCATTGAACCAGAGTATGTGTAACAGGACCCTAGAGCTCCACTTTCAACCACCAGCTTGGATGATTCAGTTGTTTTCATCGAAGATGCTCAGGATATAGTATTTAGCCCTTGGGACACTGGAAAGAACCTTTTAATAAGCTATTGGCTGATCCTCTTTTAATTTTTATATTAAATTAAGTACCTGTTGAGTGAGTTTTCAAGCTATTCTTATTATTCAGAACTCATAAATTCACACATATACAGCTATATATAGTCTGGACCTCAAACATCCTTCAAAGGTTTGGTCCCTGGCTTGTGGCATTATAGGTAGGCAGTGAAGCCTTTAATAGTCACAGCCTAGTTGGAGAGAATTAGATCATTGGTCGTACGTCCTTGAAGGGGACCTTGCTCTGTTTGCTCTCTCTTGCCCCTCAGCCACCATGAGGTGATAATACCTCTTGCACTGAGTGTTCCCACCCTGACGTACATTATAGCCACAGGCCCAAAACTGTGGACTAAAACCATGAGCCAGAATTAACCTTTCCTCCTTTAAGTGTCTCAGCTATGCTGTCAAAGATTGACAACCGACGATGCATCAACACAAGGAATTTACATTGGACCCTGCCTGAAGAGAGGGCAGCCACACAGAATCAGGTCCTCTGCAGACCTCCATGGAGACACATGTCAACTAAGTCACTATAGGTCCCCATTTCCATTTAGAAGGGCCTGCCGTAACTGGGTGGAGGGGGGTTGTTGTCTTGAATCCCTCTTACCTTTATGTTGCTGCTTTTCTTTTTTTTATTAGCATTTGTACAACTCATACAATGGTTCCCAATCAAACCCAGCTCCCCTCACGCCCCCCCCATCAGAACTCATGCATTACAACTTTCAAGCTCAAGTCCTATCCAGTCAAGCTCCCAAACCCAGACGTCCTTCTGTGCAATAGATCCACTGAGTCTAGTCAGCACATCTAGGAATCCTAGGTAAGGCATACTGTTCCTCACCCAACAGTACTCAGTCTCTTGTAGTTCTCATTCCAGGGTCACTTCCCCACCCATTTCTCTTTGAATGAGAATCATTGCTCCACATTGAGACCTTGTCCCCGTTGGCAAGGGTCCCATGTCTGATGCCCCACAGATTTATATGTGAAAGTTTACAGTCGATTGTAATTCACTGCTTCTCTATGTTCATGCACCAGGCCTAACTCTTACAATCTTTCTGCCCCTTCTCCCACCATTATCCCTGAGCCATGTGTAGGTGAGGTTTAATGTAGGGGTCCCAGGCAGGGATACACACTCTGGGGGCTGCCATTCTTTGGAGGTTGACTAGTTGTTGTCTTCTGTTTACATCACACTTTATTGTATACAGAAGCATTATTGGTGAGAATTGAGGGGTGCACTCGTGTTCTCTCTGCCCCTAATTCTTCCTTTAGAGGTTCAACTGTAGATGTGTCTCCTAGGAATGGGGATTTTTCAGATGGATATGTTCTGTGTCTGACCAGTTGTCGGATTCTGCAGTGACCTCCATCTTTTACACAGAGTAGCTTTTTTGATGAGTGGCATACAATATTCTTGTCTGTAAATATAAGATTCCGTAGTTAGTGTATGGTAAGAAATTTCATTTGTCTAGAGATATGACACTGACAGGCTCTTCTCTAGGCTCTATGTCCTCTTAAGCCCTGTGCATTTGGCTGAGTTTATAGTGGCTCTCGTGGGTTCATTCCCATTGAAAGGGTTCCAAGTCCAATTAGATAGCTGTTGACCAACCCCAGATAGTTGCTGCTTTTTGTAATCTTCTCCAATAACCTATGGCTGGTTTGTCACTATGGATTCACCATATAGGGATACAAATTGGCATTAACATAAACTGTGGTCTACACATTCACAGTAAGTAGACTTTAAGTCAGGTGGCTTGATGTTCAGATACACATAACCTCAAAGCTAAAACAGATGAGTGTATATACAATCCTTCCAAATTGGGCTTTAAGTTGACAGTTCTCTGTAGGGATCAAGCTCATCTTTCACAGGAAGGTGTCAAAAGTGGAGACCCCCAGTGAGCTCTGGGTACAGATATTGTCAGCCCTTTCTTCTATTGCCATGGGAAGAAAAAAGCCACCTTCCCCTGCAGCCCAGGCCCAACTCCTTCCATTGGGATTGCCAACCTCCCCTGCCCCACCCTGCCCCTCATAGTTCTCCATCAACTCTGCCCTCAGGTGCCATCCTGGACAGACACAGGCCACTGAACTGGGTTGTGGTTTCTCTGGTCCTCAGAAATAAACAGCTAGTAACATCCCTAGCCCCTATCTTCTTTCCCCTCTTCACCACCCCCCACTCATCACCTCACCACAGGGGAAAGCACAGAACATAGCAGCAGCCTGGCCCTGGCTGTAGAGCTCCCTAGAAAGTTCCTGTGAGCTCCCATGTGTGGACTTCCTGTCTCTTGTCAGGTACTACACCAGGCTTTGCCACATGAGATCAAAACCTAGACACTCAGGCCTGCCAGGTAGGGCTATGTGCAGTTGAGAGGATAAGAGGGCTGAGTGTGGGGAACAGTGAGGTCCCCCTACCCCATCCCTGCATACCTGAGCCTGCTCCCACCGAGTCTGCTTGCACAACCCGATCCCCCATGGAAGGTCCACCCTGGACAGCCTCTCCTGGGCTTGCCTTCTGTTTCCTCTGACTTATTCAGTTTATGTTAACATGCACAAATACAGCATGATCTTGTTCATTTGCAAGCCTACAGCATGGTTTTTAGAAATGGAATCTCATTCACACATAATGAAATGTATAGTTCTTAAGTGCACCGTGAGTTGTGATAGGTGTGTAACCTGTACCCTGATCAACATGCAGTGCTTCCATTGACCCCAAACTGTCCCTTGTATCTTTCCTGCTCACCCCCCATCTTCCAAAGAAGAGCTGTGTGGAAGAAGAAGAGGTTCAGTTCTGAGGCATTCCAGTTTGTATGAGCTGGGAGAAAACAGAATCAGGAGATGGATAAAGTAGAAACAGAAGAGATATTGTTCCTGCGCCCATTGTAGCATGGAAGCAATCAGTGTTCATTGTCTATTTATTTTTGTGGGCCTGGAGATCAGAGCCTTGATATGCTAAACGAGTGCTCCACCATGAACTCCACCCCCAGCCCCACAGCATGCCTATTTGTCTTTCTTTTATTCCAAAAGAAGCAGCCTCCCAGAGAGGTCCTAGACGGCTCCCGGCTTTCTTCCGGGTCACTACTCTCAGCAGCTCAGGAGCCCACCAGTGCCACAGCTGGGGTCTGCCCCTGCCCACCATTGTACTCTGCAGCAGCAAGCTTGTGCATCCTCTTCTAAGGTGCCCTCCCCTAAGCCACAGCATCGGTGCCTCCTCCTTTTCTTTGCATGCCAGAGTCCCACCTGGAGCCCTCGGAAGCCAAGAGATCATGCTAATGTCAGAACAGTGCACAGGGGTTCTACCAAGAACCTTCCCCCATCCCAGCAAAACAATGTCACCCTCCCAGCTGTGGCTTAATCCAGGCACCTCTCCACATTCCCGCTGAGGGTCTGATGACATCCTGCCTCATAGGTCTATAAAAAACAACTTCGTTATTTTCATCTCAGCCTTGTTGATAACAGTAAAAAAAAAAAACTTGGGAACAAGCCAAATGTCAACACTGGAAGAGTTCATTAAATAAACTACGGTGCAGTCTATACAATGGAAGATTACATACCCATTAAAAACAACATTGAGGAAGCTTATAAATAGACATAGCTGGGGAGATACACTGCCAAGTCTTAAAGGCATCTCACCAAACACCATAGCATTAACAGGTTTTCTCTCTGAGGGTCAAGACTATGGGTCATCATCCATCTTCTGATAAGCTAGTGCTCTGTGAAAGGCTGTGAAGTGTTAAATGAAAGGTGTTTATTGAAGGTACCTAGCTTACACTTCAGCATCTTGAAGAGCAAGCTCAGAATGTAGAGATGCCCCAACAGCGATCTCGCATGCAGAACTGAGCCTAGCAGCTTTGGAGTCAGCGGCTACCTTAGCTTCCTTCAGAAGGTCTCTCTCTGTCCATTTGGAGGAATGGGGTGCAAAGCAGCTGACTATCTGATGTCATCAGAAGGCTGACTGCTCTCATTGCTGCTCAGAGCCAACTTCCTTCCCCGTGGTTTTGCACACACCCTCCCTCATAGTTCAGTGGATGCAATCCACCATCCGTGAAAGGCAAGATAAGGTTTCTCAGAGATGTTCAGGCCCTAATATCTGTTCTGGTAAGCATGTTACATTGTGTCACAAAAGTGACTTTGCAGGTATGCTTAAGGTGACAGATCCTCAACTAGTTGAGGCTCCTAGCTTATCCAAGTGGGTCCCCAAGATCTAATCACAGGACTGCATGAAAGCACAGAACATTCTCCAGCTGGAGTCAGAAGAGACATGGCAGAATTGGTCAGGAAAGCATAAGAGGGGCCGCCCTCCTTGTTAGAAGGGCACATCAAAAGCATGACTGTAGGTTCCCCTAGATGACAGGCAGCTAGGAAGTAGACACTTTAGTCCATAAGGGTGTCTACCAGCCAACAACCTGAGTGGGCTCAGAAGCAGGCTCATCTTGAGCCTCCGGAAGGCCCACAGCCCTCAGCGACGTGACCCTGTGAAGTTCTGAGCTGAGGTCGTACCTGTGACCTACATAATTATGGGATAGTAGATAGAGATCATGCTAATTTATACAATTTATAGTATTCATTATACCACCAATAAAAAATGCTAATACATTAGTGGATGGTTTAGGCAGTACCCTCCAAAGGTCTATATGTGAAAGTTGAACCCCCAGGGTAGTAATTTTGGGAGTTGCTATGGATTTTCAATAAGTGGGTCTTGGGGGTAGGAGAGACAGCTCACTGGTAATGAACCTTTGATAAATAATCATAAAGATTAGAGTTCAGGTCCCAGAACTCACATAACAAGCCCAGTGTCCCTCACACACCTGTTACCCAGCTCCAAGGGGGATTGTTGGTGTCCAGCCTCACTGAGAAAACACAAGCTCCAGGTTCATGGAGAGACCCTGCCTCAAAGATAGTGATAGGAGAGGATCCGAGAGCCTCTTCCAGCCTCTGTGTGAGTGCATAGGCATGCATACCGCTACACACAGACACATGCATTATAAATAAGTTATAAATAAATCAACAAACTAGCAAAGGAGAAAGCAAACAATAAAAAATAGGTCATAGCAGGAGACTCCACACCATTGAGTCTATGCCAGTAGGATCTCTCTCCTTTCCTTCTCTCTTTTCTCTCTCTCTCTCTCTCTCTCTCTCTCTCTCTCTCTCTCTCTCTCTCTCTCTCTCCTCATCTTAGGATGTTAGCAACTGCCCCAACACATGCTCCATTCACAATGTGCTGACCCTGTCAGAGCCCCAAACCACTAACAATGCCCAGCCTTGGGCTTGAAACTCCAAAACTCTCAATTAAATAAATCATTTATCTTTATACAGTTAACTGCCTTAGTAACTTTATCATAGTAACATGAAGTTTCCTAATACACAGGCTGTCTGTCCTTCAATATAAATGTCCCTTCCGTGAACCATCTCCTGATTCTCCCGTCTTCCTTCCTCTGAATTTTCCAAGCACTAAGCTTCTAAGACTTCAGCCACTTCCATAATCCATCCACCTGAACATTGTTTCTGCATACATCCTGATTCCCCAGTTGGATTCTGCGCTGTTTGGGGCAAGGAGTGAAGCTGGTTCATCTTTGTTTTCCTTTTCAGACCATAGCATAACAGCTCATGTATATTCAAGGGCAAATTTTCATTGGAAGGATAGATCGCTACTTGGGTGGATGGTTATTGTTTGATAAAATGAATTGCTACATCAGTTAGAAACAGAAATATGGATTAGGGATATTTGCAGATGTAGAAAGGAATAACTATTTCACAATGAATCCTGACAGCATAAAAAACGCAGAACAGGTTAGGGAGAATGTTCCGAAGGAGGATAGCTAAATGGTTTTGGTGCTTTGAATTTCACAGCAGTTAGGCACCTGGCCTTAAGATGTAAATTAATACATAAAATACGTCAGACTACACAGTGGAATAAAGGCTTGTGAAGCCAGCAGGTGAAGCTGATGGATTCCCTGCCTGAGTTTCATCTGTGCTACTTAGCTGTGAGGAGCTGAAGGCTAGCTCTGCTCCCTAGCCCAGTGTGCTGGGGAAATCACATTAGTGTGAGATGCTGAAATGAGATCATCAATCACTGTGTCTTTTGTGCCATAGTATAACGAGGTGAGCTGGTCTTCCCTGGTTCAAGGCCCCAGCTGCCCTAGTACTCCACACCTCATTATCTTTAAGAGTCTGCTTCCTTCCTACATCTTTCCCTCCACCTGAGTTTTGGGAAATCTTGCTCATGTTTTCCTAGTGGTCTTTTCATTGTAAGGAATGATCAAAGGCCTGAAGTTGTGTGTGTGTGTGTGTGTGTGTGTGTGTTTTCTTGGGGATTTAACCCTGGACCTTATGAACGCTAAGCATGTGCTCTACTACTGATCTGTATCCCTAGCCCCCCAAAAGTGTCTTTTGATCTCATTCTTTTAGTCCTCACAATAGTCAGGCAAGGCCATTAATGGGTATTTCTATTTTACGTATAAAAAGACCGAGGTGCACAGAGCTAAGAAACTTGTCTGAGAGAAGCAGTCTACACGTGTTAGACTCAGTTTCTGAAACCCAGAGAATGGGGAGGGGGCACGCTGTGTTACTGTACAGGCCAGCCTAGGTGGGAAGCAAGACAAAGAAGCATCTGGGAAGATGTCAGCAGATGGCAGGACCCCTGGAAATCCACCACATGCACCAGCACAGCTCACGCACTGGGGGCAGAGGAAGACCAGCTGCATGCCGCTCGGACTCCAGATCCAGGGCTGATGCCGGAGCACGCCAGAACCACGGGAACAGCTCGGGCACCCAATTCTCAGATTCTTCCTCCCAACATCTGGGTCTGTATCCTGAGAAAGGAACTCTTGATCTCTCTCCCAGTCACAAAGGGCCCAGAAGAGGAAGCTCTGCTACCTTCCTCCATATTGAAATGTGCGTAGGGGAGGAAGGGAAGTCATCAAGTTGGAACAGAGCACTCAAGGAAACAGTGCATAGGAATTCCTTACAGGCTTCCTTGGAGCAAGCTGACCTCATGCAACTTTGGTCCTGCGGACCAGATGGCCCCTTTTCCTGTTGGGGTGACATAGCCCGTCTTCCTGGGTGGGCCCCCTCCAGCATAGCCATACGATGGCAGAAGTGCCATTCACTCGGACCTTCTGCCTGCCACTGACCTGATGTCTCAGGCTGCCCCCACCACAGTTTCCCAACAGTCTGCATCTCCAAGGAGTCCACCTGATGTTTGTCCTTCCCTCCTTGGTTGGAGAGATACCCCACCCCATACTTGCATACATTGTCCTCGCTTTGACTAGGAGGATGTTCAGTTTGCTGATTTCTTTTTTAAAAATTTTTTTATTAATTTTTTTATTTATTTCTGTATGTGTATGAATGTACTGTCTGCATGCAAGTTTGTGCACCCGTGTCGTGCAATGCCGCGGAGGTCAGAAGAGGGTATCGGATTCCCCTGGAACTGGAGTTCTCCTGGAATTGGAGTTTCAGACGGTTCTTAGCTGCCATGTGGGTGCCGGGGATTGAACCCGGGTCCTCTGTAAGAGCGGTCGGTGCTCTCAACCGCTAGGCCATCTCTCCAGCCCCAAGTTTGCTGACTTCTAAATAAACCTCTCTGTCGGGCCTCTCACTGTGGTCCTCTGCCTCATTCCTCTGAAGTGGGTGATGTGCTACAGGAGGCAAAACCAGCTTCCCACCACCCCCTCTGCAAGTCTTACGTGACAATTTAGCACCTTGCTTTGGAATGAGAGGATGTTTGTGCTCTTAATATTTTTTCCTCACTTCTGGGCTTAAGCAAGGGTCCTATGTTAACATTTTATCCCAGAGCCGTAGCAGCCTAGAGAACAAATCCCTTGCTACCATGCTCAGACTGGTCCCTGCTCTCTCCACACCTCTTTCCTGACCAGAGGAAACTAGATTTCTGTCACCTCCTGCCTCTCTGAAACAAATGCTACAGAGAAGAAATCCCATCTGACTTGTGGATGCAGGGTTTTGCTTCACTCGCCTGGACCAGAAGCTGGCAGGCTGTGTTGTGAGCCTGCTTCTGCTGTTGAAAATCCACAAGCCCCTGGACAAGTCAGCTCCCCTCTGTGAACTCATATTTCTCACCTCTGAAACCAAAGGGTTGAGCTTGATGGTCCCCAGCGTTCTTCCAGCTCTAAGATACTAAGCTGACCTGGGGACTATGCGAGGTCAAGGCCCAGGCACTTCAAGGGCAGAGGTGACACCAGAATCCCTTCAGCCAGAGGCTGTCACTTCCACTCCGGACATTCGCTGCTCTGTTTCAGGTGACAAGATTGTCACAGGAGCTGGCTCCTGCCTTAAGGATGTGCCCTCCCCCACTTCAGGATAGTGACAAAACAAAGGGGCATGTTCCTGGGTCGGAGGGCATCAGGGCAATCTCAGGCCTCGGCAGTTGAAGGAAGTTGCATGGTATGAACAGCCTCATCCGTCCGGGGATCCAAAATAGGCAGCACAGGGCCTGCTTTCCAAGCTCGCTCTCAACTATAGATAAAAATATCACAGGCTCAGGGATGTTCCCAGTCATAAATCAATCAGCCAGGGCTATTTCTGGCCTTATCCTTTACCCAGGATTCCTCCTTATCACCTCCACCACATCCTCCCTGTCCTGGCTACCCAGCCACCTCGCCACTGGAGTAGGATGAGGCTCATCAGCTGACCTCACCATGGGTCACCAGCTTGGCCATGCCAGTATGGGAATACTCGCCCTACCCGTGAGGACAGGATGGGCATTCTGTTGCTTCCACCAGCTTCTGCAATCCTGCATAGCAGGGGTTCACTCTTCTACTCTGATGGGCATAAAAACCCCCAAAGCACACCAGGTCTCTCAGCTTGCAAAGCTGAGGAGCTGCCCATAAGGTGCAGTGTGTTTCTAGAAGTAACCAATCCTGAGTGTGCTCTTCGGTATGGCAAGGGTAGGGCTTCTCATTTGTGTCCTTATAGGGATTAGAGCACCTACCCCTTAGGGCCAATTGGAGGATTAAATGAGGCTCTGTAGATGAAGTGTTAAATTTGGCACATGGCATGTTGCAGATGCTCAAAAAGCAAGAACTGCCTCTCCCTGCTAGCCCTCCATCTGGAGCTCTTCTTCCCACGGCTGACCCTCGTCTTCAAAGGACTCCTTTGAGAAGATTTTGTCAGACTGTCAGGTTCAAACCCAGTTCCTGGAGAGGCCCTCGAGGACATCTGATCTACTCTGAGATCCTAAATCAGTATCCTAGTAATAAGCACAGATGCCATGCTGCTGGGCCATCTGGAGTCTCCCGTTTCATCCTCAATCCTCTACCCCCCTCTGCAGGCCAATGTACCACACTGCAGCCAGTGTTGACAATACCTTGAATAACTCCATAAAAACCAAGCCACCTCCTCCTGTGTGGATTAAGACAGCTAGGCATGCAAGGTGTCTGAAGAGGACAACACTTCAAAGTAGTACAGCGACTTATAGTTCACAAAGCACTTGCTCAATGGGGCACATTACCACTCGGGACTTGCCTCAACACCTAAACACAGGGGAATCCCTAGTCATTCATCACTGAGCCCTCAGAGGCTCGCTAACAAATGACAAATCCAAGGCCCTATCCCAGAACTTTCCATAAAATCATCCGAAACAGTCCTGAATGGCTTATGTGCATACCAGCTTTATTTTTAAGGCATTTTCAACTTCATCCATGCTATAAAAGCAACAGCTTATCTAGAATATGATTTTGTAATAAAGGGGTGGATCAGTTGGTAGAGTGATGCCCTGAATTCAAGGATTAATTGCTAGTACCTCATAAGTTGAGTGTAGTATCAGGAGGATGGGAAGGTCATCCTTGGCTACATAGGGAGTTTGAAGCCAGTCTGGACTACCTGAAACTAGGAAGGAAGACAGGAAGGAAGGAAGGAAGGAAGGAAGGAAGGAAGGAAGGAAGGAAGGAAGGAAGGAAAGGGAAGGGAAGGGAAGGGAAGGGAAGGGAAGGGAAGGAGGGAGGACTTGAGAGAGAAGGAAAGAGGGAGGGAGGAAAAGAGAGAGAATGTGTGTGTGTGTGTGTGTGTGTGTGTGTGTGTGTGTGTGTGTGTGTGTTTGCTATTTAGAAATGAGGACTGGCAGAATGTTTCACTTCTTGTCCACCTGTGCCCCTTTTCTAAGCCTAGGGAACAATCTGCAGAAGAGGGGGCATGGTAGAATGTAAGGGCTGCGATTAGGGTGAATTGTGAGACTGCAGCAATACAGACTGGACACTTATTTGATCAACATGATTGTACATACATGCCCCCCAGCTGGATGGTGGGAGCCTTGGGCTATGTGGGTTTGGGCATAGCTGCTTGCAAATTAGTTTTACATGAAGGATGCTTGTACTCATAACTTATTACTTATTATTTTAAAAAATGAAATAAAATAAAAAATTTAAAAAAGAAATGAGGACTGGCTATGATACGGAAGTTTGTGTTTAGTGTGCTTTGACTCATAAGGATTTCTCACATGGCAACCAGCTAACAGTTACATTTATTACTGAAATTGAACATAGCTTGATGGCATCATTTCTGCCTGCCCTCCCTTCCCCCATCACCAGAAATGCAGTCTGGGTCTGGCAGACTAGGGACTTGAGGCAGGGAGAGCACAAGGCCTTGTCACACTGTCCCCTCAGTCCTATGTCATGATGGAATCATCTGTCAGGATGATGAAGGGGGATGTTTGTCTTTCTCCTGCTCTCCTTACTAACTGCAAGAACATGAGAGGCTCTACATAGGGTTCATTAAGCCCAGGCATTGCATAAGAGTAAAAGGAGTAGAGTCTTCGATGGCTGCAGATCCCTTTTATAGCTGGAGTTTTCAGGTCACATATTTACAGATTTACAGCAGGAGATCTAGAGATTATTCCAGTCTAACCCTTTCATTTGGAAGAAAAATGAAGCATAGGAAGAGAAAATAACATTTGAAGGACACACGGGTCAAACCCAGGCTCCTTGACTTTTTCCCTCTGACTAATATTGATTTCAAGAGCATTATTTCTAGGTGAAAATTATTCTGCAGAAAGGTCTTAAACCTGATATTCTTAATGCACAAAGAAAAAGGAGAAAAAAATCAAGCACATTGTAACAATAGTTGGGTTGATTGGATCTTTGGATCAGAGGATAATTTTACTTTATATAGCTTAACAAAATTGGATGAAATTAACTTTGAATTTGTTTCATTCTTTATTGTCTCCCATGACCCAAAGTGGCTAAAGGTTTTCATCTGACTCCCCTGTCTCCCTGCAGCATGTGAGTAGAGATCTGGGGTTGTAAAGTGACACACACTGGTGTGAAGGAAAGGCCTTCTGAGGAAATCACATGGATCTAGAGAAACTTTGGTTTAAGCTTCTGGAAGTTTGTGGGGATCTTCCTTATACAGACTGAGTAGGGACACAACACAAATACTTCCTAAGCCTGTTTCAAATAGATGATCAAAATGGCTCTAAATGACCCTCACTGCTTCTTGCCACTTGGGTCTAACAGGTCTGAGTCTGCTCATCTTTTTCTCTGCAAATCATATATGGATCACAATAATTCTAATGCATTCCATTTTCTTGCAAATGTCATCCTGCTGAATCACAGCTCTACCATCCAGCGTCACAGATCTGCACTCTGCAGTATGTGCTTCCAGCTCCGTGGAAGCCCCACCGTAGCATAAGAACACTGCTGGGGACTTTCTCTTCAGACCCTCACAGACCAGGGCTTACAGTTCTCCGATGTTCTGGTGACACACTAGGAAGGAACAAAAGAGTTCTCATTGCTAGAGTTTTCTCATGGCACCCCCCACACACACACTCTGTCATACGCATGCCATCTCCTACCACAGCCAGCACATCCCAAGACCAAGAGACATTTACGATCTCAACCACGGGGACTCCTTAATTTCCTAGTCATTTATTTATTTTCACTATAAGCATTTCCGGTGCCAGTAAGTTCTAGAGAGATGGTGATGAACAATTTAGAAGTGGTCCCTTTTCACACGGCACTCACAATCCTTACAAAGCACAATTAACTCATTAAACCAGCTGCTTGTGCAAGTTCATTACAAGGGTTTTAAATCACTGGTGTGTTGTTAGGAAGAAAAGAGTCCTTGTTCAAGGTTGGAGGCCTCCGAGGGCCTCTTTAAATGACTTGAGGTCTATGTCTCATTATTTACAAGATAATAATCTTGCAATCTGCCTATTAGTACCACTCTTGTAAAAGATATAGGGTTGGGTTATGTCAGCAATGAGGGTCATGATGGGTTCTGGGTCACAGGAAGGGAGCTGGACAGGCATGGGAATTTAAGGGCTAAAGTGTTCATACATACTCTGTGGTTCTCACCTCCTAGTTATAAAGCTATTGGCAGGCATGAAAGTGGCTTGACTGGGGACCACCTGTCTCTGTTACATTCAGTACAGAGGTTTGTGATGGCAGAGTTGCCTCCCCTGGTGGATCTACTGCCTGGGGCATTTTGGGACCAATAAGTACTCACTTGACCCCTAAACTCAAAGACCTACGAAACCCGCCCTCTGCTAACCCTGCAGAGGGTCTGAGTACAATCAAGGAATTCTACGTAGGCAGCTACTTCAGTGCACAGCTCAGCCTGGGCTGGTTGAGGGTCCAGGGCTGGAAGAAACATTCCCAGCATGCTCTCTTTTTTCCAGACATCATTCAAGACTGTCACGAAGGGGCTTCCCAAAGTGATTCCAGAGACCATAGAATTCCCATTCTGCGCACCCCTCCACTGTGGAAATAGTCACCATATAATGCAGTTATCTGGTATCCCAGAAGGCTGCAAAGTCCTCAGAGGTAACTCTGTGTCCCCAGTATCAGCAAGGCATGTGGTAATAATAAAAGAAATGCCACTGATCTTAACGATTTCCTTTCCCATTCCATCTCCACAGTACCCCGTGTAGTATGTAACACAGAGGAGTCCCTGAAATGGTAGTGAGTGACACCAAAGACCAGACTACTCTGGAGGTTCATCCAGTCCCTGAAGCCAGCTGGAAAATAATGACTGCATGGCACCCATTCCACCCAGTTCAAGGAAGTCCTGGCTACGAGCTGCAGTTTTAGAGAGGGTTCTCATTAGTATCTTGCAAGTTCAAGTCTGGGTACTGTACGGCACACTGATGTCAGCCTTTGACCCAAGACTACCAGATGAGAGAGAGAGAGAGAGAGAGAGAGAGAGAGAGAGAGAGAGAGAGAGAGACTGGCATTTCTCCTCTCTTCAACCATCCCTCTGGCACCTGTCCTCCCAAGGCCAGAGTGGATATTTGACATGGATTTTTACCAGGGTGGTAAACTGGTCCACGCAGGCATTTCGGATCTTCTCCGGGGTGGCAGGGCTGTCTAGCTGGAAAAGTTGTTTTGCATTAAACTCTGCATGCTGAGCTCGAGCTGCACGGATGGCATCCTTGATGGCAAAGAAGATGGAAGCAGCTAGGAAGAGGGGTGGCTCCCCAACAGCCTGAACGGACAGAGCACACAGGACAGGGCGTCAACCAGAGTCGCTCCAGCCTCATATCACCACATAGACCCCTGAGGCCAGGCACTGAGCCCTGCACCAGAATGGCTAAAGACATCAGGGAAACCCTATCCAGCACTAATGAGGGCACACCAAATACGGCAAGCAGGAGCAGCCAAAAGTAATGAGAGACCCAGAACACATTTCTTAAATGACTGAACTTCATGGCTGTGTTTCTTTAACCTTATGCTATATAATTTTCTCCAGTGACACCATGTACAGTAAATAATTATATAATAATATACCATTGGAAGGTCTGTGAATTTTTTTCTATTGAGACAGGGTTTTGCTATGTAGCCTTGGCTAGCCTGGTACTGACTATGCAACCCAGGTTGTCTTTTTTTTTTTTTTTTTTGTATGTGTATAAATGTACTGTCTGCATGCAAGTTTGTGCACCCGTGTCGTGCAATGCCGCGGAGTTCAGAAGAGGGTGTCAGATTCCCCTGGAACTGGAGTTCTCCTGGAATTGGAGTTTCAGACAGTTCTCAGCCACCATGTGGGTGCTGGGGATCGAACCCGGGTCCTCTGTAAGAGCAGTCGGCGCTCTTAACTGCTAGGCCATCTCTCCAGCCCCCAGGTTGTCCTTTAAAAAAATCACCCATGGGGCTGGAGGGATGGCCTAGCGGTTAAGAGCGACGACCGCTCTTGCAGAGGACCCGGGTTCGATCCCCAGCACCCACATGGCGGCTGAGAACCGTCTGTGACTCCGGTTCCAGGAGAACTCCAGTTCCAGGGGAATCCGAGACCGTCTTCTGACCTCCGCGGCATCGCACGACACGGGTGCGCAGACCTGCATGCAGACAATACATTCATACACATAAAAATAAAAATAAAAAAAAAAATAAATCACCCTTAACATATATGACAGATGTGCACACCCACAGAAGCCAGCTTCAGACACATTAAGGATGCATGTTTAGCTCAGTTCAGTATTCTCAGCTCTGTAGCCTCACCACCCCCAGTATGGATCCTCTTCCTTCTTCACCAAGAATCCCTTGCAGACACACCAGACTGAAACCTGTCATCACCCCTGTGATCTCTCCCTACAGGTCAGAAGGTGCCACAGACCCAGAGCAGCAGTACCTTGGATGCATAGATGGCCTTCTTGTTTGGGCAGTCACGTAGCAGGGATACCCTGAACTCAATGGGGATGCTACCAAAGGCAGGGATCTTGTAGGTGCTGGGGCCTCGGGTATGCAGGCTTCCCTCGGGAGAGTAGTGCAGCTCCTCCATAGTGAAGAGGCCAAGGCCCTGGACAAATGCCCCTTCTACCTGCAGGACAGATGGAGACCATGGTTACTACCTCCCCCATGAGCCCCCAGGACAGATATTGCTAGCTATAATGGATGAAAATCCTGACCTAAATATTGGGGCCTGAAAGGAAGTCAAAACACCCTTCCACTGTTTGCCTGGCTCTTGCCCCAGTCCCGGGGGACTCTGCTGGCCTGTCACTGAGCTTCGGCTTGGGCAGAACAAAGGTGACAATACTGAAGGTCAGTTGAGACTTTACCAGCAATTCCAGGAGAGCAATAGGGTGGGAGGCATAATTTCTTCCTAAAATCTGCCACTATGCAGATGGAGATGCTGTCTCTACGCCACCCCTGGTGACCCAACACCGAGAAGCAGGTTCATAGGAAGAGTTTCTTGGGTAATAAATTCTTTGAAATTTACCTCCAGCCATGCTGGATTTACACTCTTGCCTGTCCCCTGGGAGAAAGTTCCCCCCGCTGTGGCTTACAGATCTAGGGCACCTTCCACACTATCTTGGTCCCCATCTGTTCTCCAGCCCCCTGTCAGAAGAACGCTGTGTGGTACTTGAGGAACTGAACAAGCACAAGAGAGGGCACTGCCGATCATCTTTGCATCCACAGTGGCTGATGCAATGCCTGCCTACAGGGGACGCTCCTTAAGCAGTTGTTCAATCAATATATGCACTGGCCAAAGACTCAATTACCCATTTCTGAGAAATACACTTATATTCTCTACCAGATGCCACTCTCTCAAATTGTGATTCCTCTCTGTCTTTTCCTGCTTGACTTGTTCTGCCCATTAATCCCATGTTTTCCCAAAGTGATTTTCTTTGGGCTATCCTTTGCTTCCTCATGGTTAAGTCCATGTCCTTTGCCTGTGGGGCCCTCTAACAACCCAGACTGTGCATTAATTATTTCCTGGAAAGTTATTTTCCTAATGTCTTGGGTGGACAAGCAATGAAGAGAGAATCGATTCTTCTGACTTCAGACCTGGCTGTATTTATCCCAGTTCCCTCTGGATCTCTCTCTCTCTCTCTCTCTCTCTCTCTCTCTCTCTCTCTCGTCTCCCCATTCATCATGTTGATATCTGGGGTGTGGTTGCCCTTTCCAAGTTAATCCATATTTATTTGTTTTCTGTTTTGAGAGTTCAGTAGGGTGTCATCAATCTAAATCTTGCCCAGAGGGAGATTCCCTAGGCACTATGCTCTGGCATGCTTAAAAGTGGCATTAGATAGCATGCTGTGTAGCTGGTGACCCTTGGGGGTGGGAGGTACAAGGCACACTGGTAGCCTACTCTGACATCACACTGGTCTCTCAGAGACCTTACCTGTCCAATATCAATAGCAGGGTTCAAGCTGGAGCCAACATCCATGACAATATCTGTACGGAGATTCTAATGGAAGAAAAACACGTAGTTTGAGAAGAAAGGAATGCCTGGACCCACAGGACTGGCTTGAGGACACTTACGCTGCGAGTCCAATCCAATAGCACTTTCTTTGTTTTTTCTTTTTTTTTAAGGCTTTCTTTTTTTTCTTTTTTTTTAATTTTATTTATTTTTGGGTGTATGAATGTACTGTCTGCATGTAGGTTTGTGCACCTTTGTCGTGCAATGCCGCAGAGGTCAGAAGACAGTGTCAGATTCCCCTGGAACTGGAGTCAAAGACGGTTCTCAGGTGCCATGTGGGTGCTGGGGATTGAACCCCGATCCTCTGCAAGAGCGGTTGGCCATCTCTCCAGCCCCCCAATAGCACTTTCTTAAGTGCACTGAGGAAGGGATGTTGAGATTCCCACAACACGGCGGGGGAAAAATGGCCCAGCAGTTAAGAGCACTGGCTGCTCTTGCAGAGAAACTGGATTTGGTTCCCAGCACCCACCATCTTTTGTAACTCCAGTCCAAGGACCCTCTTCTGGCTTCCACGGGCATTTCATACATGTGATACCCTTACATACATTCATGCAAAGCATGCGTACCCATAAAATTTAAAAAATTAAGATTTATAGTACATATGAACTGCCACTGTCAACGTCTGAGATCTTAGCAGCTAAGGGGATGAGAAGCTGCAATGATCTGTGAACACTCACTCATGTGGTGAGATCTCCAGGCACCTGGGGGCTTTGAATCCAAGTCTAGGAAGATCATATGAGAAACCAGTCAGAAAAATTACACTCTAAGGACTGTATCCAGAACATGCTGGTTCTGTGGGGCCTGTAGGCTAGCGATTACATTATTAAGTGCCGGGGTGGGGCGGGGAGGATGGGGTTGAGGTACAGCTTAATTGGTACAGTGCTCTTTGTCTTATATGCATGAAGCTTTGGATCTGATACCCAGAACCACCAAAAAAAGAAGAAAAAATTTTTAAATGGTTGAAAAATGCAAGAAGATTTTGTGACAAGAAAAAAAATCTGAAATTGAAATTTCAGTGTCCACAGCAGTGCTTTATTGGAGCACAATTCAGCTCATAACTGTGTTCATACTACAGCGAGAGAGTCAAGTGGCTGAGGCAGAAACTGTGTGGCCCGCAGCCTAAGTTCTGGGCTCTCTGGCCTTCATTGGGTATTCACCTGTCCCGATACAAGACATTGTTTCCCAATCAGGAAGCTCGTCTCCACCAGCTCTTCAGGTTATAATTCAGTTGTTTCTTTTCTCTCTTAGGGCTAAACTTTTGCAAGCCCCTTACCTTGTGATCCCCTGTTAAGCAGTCAATTTCTACTTCAGAGCAAGCCACCCCATAAGTGAAATAGTGGAAGGCATTTCCAGAGTTTGTCTCAAAGCTGTAGCCAAGGTTGGGTGTCCTGGGAAAGAAAAAGATGGTATCCGTATGTTTGAACAAACTCATCCTCTCCAGACACACGTCTTCCCTCACCAACCTTCAAATCCTGAGGTTTCGGCCATTCTCCCTTAAAGCTTATGTATTTCTGGGAGCCTTTAATGAAGCTCAGATATATCCAGGCGTTTGGTTTGTATTTTGTTTTCCAGAACCCCACATTATAGTCAGTCTATTCAACCTGGCAGCGTCTAGCATCAGTATGCTGCTTCTATGTGACAGAAAAAATTGTGACAGGTATGCCTGGGGCCTGAAGGACAGGAGTCACTCTCTAAAAGATAGACTGAGGTGAAATGTGAGGTCCCAGCACCGTGACTCTGCCTTAAACAGTACCACGCTGTTCACACAGGTTTACCTGCTCGCCTTTCTCTAGGCAAAAGGCCATAAGAGCAGGGTCTCATGGAGACCTGGAAACACCTGTAAGCAGCCCCTCCTCATCTCCTGGCCCCTTTGCAACTTCAACACGTAATCTGAGAAGCAGATGCTGCTTAACACACTTGCTTCTTTTCTGGATCCTAAGTGTCTTATACAATTGTAGTACTGTACATCATATTTTCACATATCCAGAGTTTAAAGTATGCTGTGTCTACATTACTACATATACATATATTTAATATCTCATATAATGTATGTTTGTGTAATTATATATAATGTATGCATATACTTATTTATACACATATAAAATATATTACATATAAATAATGTGAACGGACAGGACCAGAATCCAGATCCAAACAAAACCAACACAGGGAAGAGATGAGACACCTCCCAGCAGAAACCTCACTTTCTGATACTTTACAACTCTACTTAGATGAACTCCAAAACAGTCACAGGAACTTAGGAGAAAATCCGCATTCATTTGTATTTGTGTAGGCTTATTATGACACAATTACATATTACTGGGATGGTTAATCTTCATTATTAACTTGACTGGACTTGGAATCACCCAGGAAACAGAGGGGTTTAACTGGGGAGGGAAGATCCACCCGGCATACGGTGACACTACAACTAGGATCCCAGACTAAATAAAAAGGAATGCTGAGGGCTGGAGAGATGGCCTAGCGGTTAAGAGCGCTGACCGTTCTTGCAGAGGACCCGGGTTCGATCCCCAGCACCCACATGGCGGCTAAGAACTGTCTGTAACTCCAATTCCAGGAGAACTCCAGTTCCAGGGGAATCCGAGACCCTCTTCTGACCTCCGCAGCATTGCACGACACGGGTGCGCAGACCTACACGCAGACAGTACATTCATACACATAAATAAATAAAATAAAAATTAAAAAAAAAAAAAAAAAACCAACATTCACCTCATCGACTGGCATTCCTGACTGTGGATGCAATGTGACCAGCCACCTCGTGTTCCTGCCACCTACTTTCCTGCTGTGATGAACTGTGTGCCCTCAAACTGTGAGCCAAAATTAACCCTTCCTTCCTTAGGTCACATTTCTCAGCTATTTTTTTTTTCACAGCAAAGAGAGAACTAATATAAATATATAACCCAGGGCATGTGCAAATTATTTCACATGTATATAATGAATATATATTCATAATGTTCATGCAAGGCATTTTAAAACAAACATGAAAAACTCTCAGTTAAATTTCTCAGAGAAAGCTAGAACAGCATGATGGGCAGTTGTGGCTGTTAGTTTTGTCAACCTGACACAATCTAGAATCACCTGAGAAGAGAGTTTCAATGGGAAATTGTTTGGATTAGGTTAGCCTGTAGTCATATTTGGGATAGATTATCTTAGTTGGGTGGGAAGTCCCACCCTGAATGTGAGAGGATGTTCATTTCATAGGTTGGGCCCTGGACTACATAAGAGAGGGGAAAGTGCACTGAACAAGCATCCATGAATTATTTTTCTCTGCTTTTGACTGAAGATGTGATGTGTGACCAGCCACTGAGTAATAGACTGCAACCTGGAATTATGAGCTAAAATAAACCCTTTCTCTCATAAGCTGCTTTTGTCAGGGTATATAATCCTAACAACAGGACAAGAAACCAAGCAACAGTGAATATGATCTTTTTTTTTAATATAACTCCAAAGTCAGGTGGGTGGGCAGGGTCTCTAGCCAGCAACACTGCTACTTAGAAGGGTACATGCCCCTTTCTACACCTCACTGCACTAATAAAGTTCCACTGTACTCTGTATGTTGTGATGAGACCACAGACTCTCATTCTTCTTGTTGCCCCAAGGAAAAGTCACTCTGAGGAAATCTGATGTCTAAATTGAGGAAACACCTGGATTGCCCCAGTGTATAACTTGATAAAACAAATCCCCATATCCTACAGATTGTGGGTGAGCTGATTATTTTTTGTCAAGTTGACACAAACTAGATTCATCTGAAAAGAAGGAACCTCAATTGAGGAATTGCGTCATTCAGATTGGCCTGTGGCCATGTCTACAAGCCATTTTCTTAATTGATAATTAATGCAGGAGGGCCCAGCCCACTGTGGATGGTAGACGCATGGTCCTGGGCTATATGAAGAGGGTAACTGAGCAAGCCAGGGGACCAAACCAGAAAGCACTTGTCCTCCATGGTCTCTGCTTCAGCTCTTGGCTTTCTACCCTGGCTTCCTTCATTGGTGGATTACCACTTGGAAGTACAAGATGCAATAAAACCTTTCCTTCTCCAGGTTATTTTTGGTCAGATTGTTTTATAACTAGAAGAATGGGGCATGATCCTTCTGATTTCTTCCATCTAAGACAATAGCATACACTAAGGCTAGAATTAGAAGTGGATTCTCTAACACAGCATCTCCTGCTTTTGACCCCTTGATGTGTAGTTAGATATTGCATATAACAAAGCATCTTTAGACTGAATGGAATTAATGGGAGTCCTCTATGTGATAGGGGTTTGAGCGGAACTGCTTTCTTCTGACCAGGGGGCTGACAGCATTCAGAGCTGTCAACACACTGTGGGACAGGCAAGAAGACCATACTTACCTATAAAACCCAGTAGCAGACAAGCTCACTGCACTGGTGTAGGCATCTGTAACCTGAGGGTGGATATAGCCATCAAGAGGAGACAAGTGTGTTTCCCAGAGACCCAACCCACCCTTAAACCTTTGTTATTAAAGATTTGCAGGTAAGAAAACTAAGGCTTGGAGAAACAAAGATTTTTGATCTGGGATCTGCTGATATCAGGCTCATAATATATGTGGCTTGTGTATTGGTGTCATCGGCTCATAAGAGACATTGGACTATGGAGCTGGGTGGTAGTGAGGACAAAGTTCAGATCAACAGGTTGGATGAAATAAAATTATTGTCAAGGCTGTTGTGAAACTGTTACAATTGCTCAACAAATCCATGTTAATAGCATAAGCTGCAAGAATTAAGCTAGAGTGGAGCAATATTCAGGTACATGGTACTTAGGACTGGAGTCTGGTGTCCTTACAAAGCCTAAGAGTCACAGAGAGAGTAAAGATGTAGTAAGTAGCTTGTTTTCTCTGAATCCACTGAGGAGGAGGATGTTCTATCACATGGTTCACCTATAACCCCATTTTGTTTCTCTCTCTCTCTCTCTCTCTCTCTCTCTCTCTCTCTCTCTCTCTCTCTGTGTGTGTGTTTCTTTTCTTGGTATAATGCTGAGGACTGAACCCAGGGTTTTACATATGTCAGGCAACCATTCTGCCACTGAGCTCTGTCACCAACCCTTGACTTTCTGAGATAGTATCTCAATAAGTATCTCGTTGGCCTCACATTCACAATCCTCTTGCCTCCAGCTGGGATTACAGGTGTGCTCCTAATCTGGGAGCTCCTTGAGTGTAGACATCTGGTCTAGAACTTGGACAACTGGGCCCATTCTTATTGAGAGTCTTGCTTTCATCAGTCCTAGCATCACAGTAGTGATACACGCACTTGTAGGACACCTCCCAACTCTTCACAAATGTCATTTCAGTGTCCCTAGACTCAAATGCTGGGTAAGGAGAGAAGCTGCCAGTAGAGGCCCTCAGAAATGGAGTTTGAAGAACCTCATTGAGCCTTTTGGACATGTATGGCTTGAAACCAGGCTTGAGTGAGCCAAGACATCGTAAGGAGGCAGTCACTCTATGCTTTCAGGTTTGGGGAGGTCAGAATCCCAATTCACACAAAACTGTCAAGATCCTGGGTCAAAAATTTTCCCCAAGTGACTTCTTTCAAGGCTGAGCTTGTACCTGTCCTATGAATCACACACACCACCTCTAATCCTGTTTGCCTGTGTGACTAGGCCATCATCTACACATGTCAGGTAGGGACAAAGGTCCTGTTGTTGTTATGTCCACATCTGCAAAATCAGCTTGCGCCATCTCAGACTTACCCACTCTTCCCAGGAGCCTTTAGGCTTCTTTGTCTTGAAGGGTTCCAGCCTTTTCAGGATGGTCTGACAAGCTTCCTGAAAGAATCCCCACCACATACCAGTCATATCAATGTTTTTGCTCTCTGTAACCCAGGTGACACCCAAGACCACTTGTAAAACCCAATGGCCTGTAGTACTAACTCCACACAATACTGTGCCCGGAGTGACAATCAGATTGTTCCATCAACTTCTGGGGGTGGCCAAAACCCAGGGTGGAAGCCTCTGACACTGGGCCAACATTAGTTCTTGTCTAGAGAGCCCCTCCTCATACTGTGCCTTGGCTGGCAGAGAGGGAGTTTCTGAGGAGCTCCCAAGGAGATGCCTTCTTCCATAAACTCCTTGTTACTTTACATGCCCCTTTGTGGGACAGAAACAAGAGCCTGGGACCTGGATGACCCCATAGTCAAATATCAGTTTCAGCCCATCCACCATCTTGTGGCCAGTTCCAACTCTCAGGAATATTCTTTCCGAGAAGCCCCTCCTTTCCCTACCACCAGTGTCCATGGCTCCTGGCTCTGATGGAAGGAGTTTTGGTAAAGCTTCTATTTCAACTGGGCATTTAGAGGAATAGTATTCTCCTTAAGAGTGAAACAAAATCATAGCCACAGCCAAGAGGCCCACATGGATCCATGCCATACTCATCAAGAGTACCCCTCGAGACCCCAAATCCCAAGGTTATTCTCAACACGGGTTCCCATAGGCTCCTCACTTACATAAACGGCCTGACCATTGATGTCAGCACTGACAGAGGCGGCTGTGGGAGAGGTATTGGGTACGGTGTTGGTGCTGGTCTCACTGATGTAAATCTTGGAGGTGGGAATTTTCAGAACTCTGCTGGCCACCTGCAAAAGAGAAGAAGTCAGTCTCTAGAGAAAAGAGCTTGGAATGTCTGTCATGAAGTTTGGCGGCCTCCTTCCCAGGACAGAGTTCAAGTTTCCTGTTAGAGGAAAATAAGATTATAAGTTTTAAACTATTGATTCTGGGATGTCATCACATCCAGCTAAATTTGAAGGAACAATTTTTAGTGTGGTTTGGTTCAATAAGGCATCCATAAACCCAGCAGTGACTAAAAGTGCCTTTCTAAGCAAATGCAGGCCTTTAAATAGTTCAGTCTGGACAATCCTTGAGAGGTAAGCAGATGTTTTGACTGTGATCCAGCGCCATTATCCCTACTCCTCTGTGAGGTCCTGTGGAGTGTGCGAAATGGACCGTTTTTATGCACACAACAAGCTCAGAGCCCAGGACGTTGGTAATGGAGATTGGGCTGGCAAATCCTCCTGCAATCCAGCACCATTACCCCTACTCCCCTGTGAGGTCCTGTGGAGTATGCGAAATAGACTGGTTTTTTATATATAATTTTATTATTTTTTAAAAAATATTTTATTTATTTATTTATTTATTTATGTGTATGAATGTACCGTCTGAATGTAGGTTTGTGAACCCGTGTCATGCAATGCCTCAGAGGTCAGGAGAGGGTCTTAGATTCCCCTGGAACTGGAGTTCTCCCAGAATTGGAATTACAGACGGTTCTCAGCCGCCATGTGGGTGCGGGGGATCGAACCCAGGTCCTCTGCAAGAGCAGTCAGCACTCTTAACCGCTAGGCCATCTCTCCAGCCCCAATTTCATTATTGTTTTTAATTTTATTTATTTTCGTATGTGTATGAATATACAGCCTGCATGTAAGTTTGTGCACCCGTGTCGTGCAATGCCATGGAGGTCAGAAGAGGGTGTCAAGATTCCCCTGGAATTGGAGTTAAAGACAGTTTTCAGCCGCCATGTGGGTGCTGGGGATCAAACCTGGGTCCTCTGCAAAAGCAGTTGGAGCTCTTAACCGCTAGGCCATCTCTCCAGCCCCAAAATGGACTGTTTTTATACACACAACAAGCTCAGAGCCCAGGATGATGGTAATAGAGATTGGCCTGGCAAATCCTCCTGCGATCCAGCACCATTACCCCTACTCCTCTGTGAGGTCCTGTGGAGTGTGGGAAATGGACCGTTTTTATGCACACAACAAGCTCAGAGCCCAGGACGTTGGTAATGGAGATTGGCCTGGCAAATCCTCCTGCAATCCAGCGCCATTACCCCTACTCCCCTATGAGGTCCTGTGGAGTGTGCGAAATGGACCGTTTTTATGCACACAACAAGCTCAGAGCCCAGGACGTTGGTAATGGAGATTGGCCTGGCAAATCCTCCTGCACAGAAAGGAAAATGAAGGCAGGAAGGGAGGAGATTTGTCCAACGCCACATGTGAGCGAGCCCTCGGCCGGCTGCCTCATCTGGAACATCCCACTGCTCAATTTCCCACAACACCATCCTGGACACCGGGCATCCCAGTGCCAGACCCCGTCCCCAGGCTGCTCACCTGGACCATCTTGGTGTGAAGGCCTTGACCCATTTCAGTACCTCCATGGGTCAGCAGCACTGAGCCATCGGTGTACACGTGAACCAAGGCTCCTCCCTAAGGAGGAGAAGGAGGCCATGCAAAACATTTGGTAAATCAAAAACCGCACGGGGAATGGCTTTCCTCTGTGGATGCCAGCACCAAATCCCACAATGAAAGACAAGCTGAGCAACGTTATTGTTATATTTCTTTCTATCTGAAAGCAGCTGTGATGTTATAATGTGAATCTCTTAATGAGCCCTAGAATTAACTTACCACTTACTTTCGGACATGGTAATTAATGTATATGGGCAGAAGATATATATTCATATTTTAGAGTAATATAAAATTAAAAGGAAAAATGTGAACTCCTAAACATATATCGGAGTTAACCTACAGTTTATTCCTGGAGGACATAATTCTGGTACATATATGACGTTTACATAGGCATATTTTGGAGCAATACAATTGGGAAGAAACTACAACAACATAAGGACTGGGTCAAAGAATGGACTGATATGGTTAAATTCTGCCCAAATCAATAAACCTTTGCAGAGAAAAACTTTAAAAATACTGAGAGAAAGATGCAGGACATGTATGGCAGAACGCAGGAACTGGAGTGGGGTGGGGAGAAGGGAAAGGGGACTATGTCTAAATTGAACTGAAAAATGATGTATGAAATACACAAAATGCCAATAAAAGTATTATATTAAGAAAGCCAAAAAAAAAAAAAAACCAAAAATGAAATACTGAAAAAAAAAATAAAGGAAATCCACCAGGCGTAGTGGGGCACTCCTTTAATCTCAGCACTCAGGAGGCAGAGGCAGGCAGATCTCTGTAAGTTCAAGGCCAGCCTGGTCAACAAAGTGAGTTCCAGGACATCTGGGGCTGCAGGGAGACCCTGTCTCAAAAAGACAAAAAAAGAAACAAACAAACAAAGGAAACAAAACCCTTAATTAAAAAAAAAAAGATCCATTCTGCTGCAAGCTACCTACGCCCCTTGTTGCCTACAGCTAAATACTAACTCACAGAGTCACATCCAAAGTGGTCTATGCTTCTTCTTCTAACCCTCAAACTCTAATATTTATTTTCCCCTTCATAATCTCATTAATATCTGTTTACCAAATAAATACATTTTTAAAAGTTAGTAATAAAAATGCTATATGTTGAAAAGTGAAAAAAAAAAAGGTTTGGAACTGAAGGCATGAAGCACAAGAAAAGAAAAGCATCAACATTATTTTAGATATAAACCCTAGGCAATAATTACACACTATAAATCTCATTATTTAATCAAGTAGCCCTTTCACAGTAGGCAAAATATTTTCATATCTCTGTCTCTCATCCTTAGAACGAAGTCAGTCATTTATCTCTATCCTCACAGTAAACCTGAAGAAACGAGATGAAGAAGACAGAGTGGTTGTGCGGAGCCTGGTAATGAGGAGGGGCAGGAACTAGGTCCCACTGTTCCGTCACTTACTAAACCATGGGGTACGCAGTTTCAACTTCATTTCAGCAGCAAGGAGCTCCCCAGTCAGGTCTGTTACCAGTGATGAGGGATTCCTCTTATCTGACTAAAAGCGGGTGTTGGAGGGACTGGAGCCCTGGTCCACTGAATACTGACAAATTATATAAAGCAATTAATTACCTGATTCAGAAAAGGAAGAGTGAAGCTTATTCCAAACTTGGTTGGGATTATACACAGTCCTCTCTTTTTCCAGCAGTTTTCCCTGGAAAGAAAAGAACATCTTTTTTGGAGGGGGGGGGGCTTCATTTTTGTTTTTGTTTTGTTTTTTGTTTGTTTGTTTGAGACAGGATCTCCCTGTAGCCCCAGCTGGCTTAGAACTTGCAATGTAGACCAGGCTAGCCTCGATCTCACAGAGATTCACCTTCCTCTGCTTCCTGAGTGCAGGGGAGCACCTCTACGTCCAGCTTAAAAAAGCATTATTACAGAGGCTTCTCAGTTTGTTTGCTTCTGGTTGGGTATTTCAGTCAATATTCTGTATCAAATCAAAATAAGCTATCCTTGGAGCCACTTAAAGTCACTGTCATAACTGAATTGTGCCCCTATAGGGTAGACAAAAGTGAGAGAGGTGGGCACCTGGCTTTAGTGTCCTCCAGTGCAGGTGACAGACTTCAGAGTACTATTGCTCCTCCTCTCTATGTGGAATTGGCATTGTGTCTGTGTGCCCTAGTGACTAATTGTCTTTGGCCCAGAGAGAAAGATGATGATGCTTTCTCTTTATATTTAAGGAACTCTTTGAAGAAGACAGAGCTAACACAATTATCTTCACTTTGCAGATGAAGAGTCTGAGGTCCACTTCAGGAAACAGAATGACCACCAAGGTGAGATTTATACACTAGTTTCAAAAGAAGGCAGATAACTGCAGCGTTCTTGGTCTTGGGCCAGTGCTCTCCATAAATATGGCACTCTCAGGAGGCCGAAAATTGGGTACAGATGAAACTCAACTAGTGTGCTCTGACACTGAGTGTAGACTGGAGGTCCCCTGATCCTGGGCTGAAGATCATCATCAGATCCTGAAGGGGAGGCTATCAATGAGCCAGCAGGTTCAACAGTCTCAGCTGTCCATTAACTCATCACTTCACATTTAGGTTTCACCAGAAAGTCTGGGCCCTAGCAAAGCAAGAGTGCATGAGAACACTGGACTCTGAGCCTGGCACCTACCTGTTGAACTTCTCAATTTCACTCCTCCGAGCATGGTATTGAGAGTTTGCCAGGCATTCATCCCAGCACCTGGGCAAGGTGAACCCCTCCAGCTTCTGGTTGAAGTGAGTCAGGTCCCCTTCTTTGTACATGTTTTTCCTCCGTACCTTCCCAAGGAGAGAGACACTTAGGCCTTGTTGGTAGCAAGACACTGGGGGTGGGGAAACAGCTTAAAGTTGAGCTTCCAGGCCCCGCTGTAGTGTTTGTCTATCGTCTGCCCTCCCAGGACATGCCTGAGGTAAGAACCACTCTTCCCCCACATAAGCTAAGCCATTCTTGGTCCCTCTCACCTCTTCTGCAGGCAGCCCACAGGTCACTGCGACTTCACTCATCCAGTGCTCAGCAATCAGCATTCCCTGGGGTCCCCCAAAACCCCGGAAGGCAGTGTTAGAGGCCAGATTGGTCTTGCACAACCGCCCAGTGCCCCGGATGTTGGGGATATTGTAGGCATTGTCCATGTGGAATAGAGCTCGTTCCATTATCTAAAGCAGAGAGAACCAAAGTGGGGAGAACAGTGAAATCTCTGAAATTCTTTGGATCTCAACATATGAACATCAAGGGCTACGCCCTGGCCTGCCACTCCTGGGCTGACTGTCCACTGCTCCAGCTCCTGAGATCACTCAAAGGAGAATAACCTTAAAGAAATATGTGACAAAATATATCATTAAATTTCTGAAAACTAAAGACAAAGGGAAAACATCAAATATGGTCAGTAAACAGGATATCTTATCTTTGGAGAAAAACTAATTCATACAAGAACCCCCCCCCAAAAAAAAACAGAAGGAATTAGGACAGGTACTGAAAGAAAAGATGGTTAATCCCTAAATCCAGGGCCCAGTGAATGTACCCTTCAGGAATGAGGAAAAAGGCAAAACAACAGTAGCAACCCAAGCATTCTCAGATGAACAGACACAAAGAAAATGTGTCCTCAGACAACATGTAATAAGAGAATGGCTAAAGAGCCGGGCGTGGTGGTGCACTTCTTTAATCCTAGCACTCAGGAGGCAGAGGCAGGAGGAACTTTGTGAGTTAAAGGCCAGCCTGGTCTACAGAGCGAGTTCCAGGACAGCTGAGTCTATGTCTCAAAAAAAACCAGAGAGAGAGAGAGAGAGAGAGAGAGACAATGGCAAAAGGAAATTCTCTAAATGAAGAAATAGAGGAGAAAAAAAGAACTTTGGAATATTAAAAAGAAGAAAATAGGAGACCTCCCGAGACCAGCTGAAGCAAGCACAGACAGGTAGGTAGGCAGGAGCTGGATGCTTCAGCAAGGCTGATTCTTGTTTGACTTAATCTAGTTAATCCATTAATCCAGTTGTCTTTGGCTTAATTAGCTTTTGTGGCTGTGGGGGCGGAGTTATCCTCCCAGCTGGTATAAAAGATAGGGTTGTGTGAGTCTTGAGATCTGAGATCTCCCGAGACCAGCTGAAGTGCAAGTACTGGGGCTCAGGCTAAAGAGCTCCCGCCCACTCCC
>VZQC01003674.1:909620-1002737 GCA_009823505.1 Rhizomys pruinosus
TCAACATCACTAATCATTAAGGAAATGCAAATGAAAACCACTTTAAGATATCATCTTACTCCAATAAGACTGGCTAGGATCAAGAAAACAAATGATACCAAGTGCTGGAGAGGTTGTGGGGAAAGGGGAACACTCATCCACTGCTGGTGGGAATGTAAACTTGTATAGCCACTATGGAAAGCAGTGGGAATGAACTTGCCACCTGGCCCAGCCATACCACTCCTAGGCATGTACCCTCAAGACTCACCTCACTGCAGAGATACATGCATGGCCATGTTTATTTCAGCTCTCTTCACAATAGCAAGGAGCTGGAACCAACCCAAATGCCCCTCAACAGATGAGTGGATAGAGAAAATGTGGTACATCTACACAATGGAGTTCTATGGAGCAGTAAAGAAAGATGACATCATGAGCTTTGCGGGAAAATGGCTGGAGCTAGAGGACATCATGCTGAGTGAAGTATCACAGTCCCAGAAAAACAAATGACGAATGGTATCCCTCATCTGTGGATGCTAGTGCCAATTACCTATGTAAGTATTTCTTGTGCATGGCCCCTTGAGCTTTTCTCCAAAGCAGTTGGGAGTGATGCATATTGGAAACAACAACAACAACAGAAAGGACTGCATCAAAGAACTGACTGAAACAGTGAACTTCTGCTCAAAACTGTCAACTTCCACATGGAAAATATTGAGAAGGACTGAGAGAGAGATGAAAAGCATGTTTGGCAGAATGCATGAACTCTGGTGGGGTGGGGGGATGGGGGATACACAGGTCTAGATTTGATAAAAAAATATATATAAATAAATAAATTAAAAAATACTGTAAGAAAAATGTGATTAAATCAACCACATTTCCTCTTCCCTTTGAACTTTAAAATTATTTGACATTATTTTATTTATCTATTTTTATTTGTGTGTATGAGTGCTCTGCCTGCAAGCATATAAGTGTGCCACACACATCCCATGCCTGTAGAAGCCAGAAGAGGGTGTCAGATCCTGTGGGGTTGGAGTTAAGGACAGTTGTTAGTGGCCATGTTGGTGTTGAGAACTGAACACCAGTCCTCTGCAAGAACAGCCATTGTTCTTAACTGCTGAGCCATCTCTCCAACCCCCATTTCTGACTTCTTGGTATGATTCCCAATATATACAAGGAAATATTTAAAATAACATAAATAATATAAAATGGGGGAACAAACAGCCACAAAAGGGAGTCAAGCTTTACTCTATTTCATTACAAGTAAAGGAAAGGACAAGCAAACTAGACTATAATTAAGTTGTGTATATTAAATATAATGTGTCTATCAACCAACAAAATCTACACAAATATCCAAAAATATTTTATAAAACATTCTATAGAACATTCAAGTGACCCACTGAGAAAATAGGTACTAAAAATAGAACAGAAAACACCAAAATGAAGTAGGAAATACATGCACTAATACATCAATAATTATAGCAAATGTAAAGAGTATAAATAAAAGGAGATTGGCATATGTAAAAACATGACCCAACTACATAATACTTTCAAAAATTCCTCTAAAAATAATAATAATACAGCCATATTGAAAGTAAAAGTATAGAAAACATAACATACAACATTAATCAAAAGAAAGTAAGAGTGATTTTAGTTATATCAGCCAAAGCAGACTTTACAACAAAACTTTATAAAAGAGAGGTTATACAATGATAAGTGTCAGTTCTTCCAAACACACCGTAATGATGATTGTTTTTGAATCAAACAAAAGAGATGAAAATGTATAAAGTCAAAACAAGTAGTACTCAAAGAAGTCATAGAAAAAACCCATACTTACAGTTGGAGATTTTATTTTCCTTTCTCAAAATTGACAGAAAAACTAGACCGACAATCAGGAAAGAAAGAAGAACTCAACCACATCAACAAGAAGCAGCTACTAGACACTCATAGACCACTCTACTTGGGGTAGGAAAATAAATTCTCCCTGAAGATATATCCACTTCCTAATTGTAGGAACTGGGAACACTACCTTAAATAGCAACGTGTTTGATAATGTTAAGGGCTTTGAGAAAGGTAGCTTACCCTGGATCACTGAGGTGAACCCTAAATATAATCATGTCTCTAGAAGAGAGGGTAGATATGGATGAAGACAAGACAGAGAGGGGGGGAGAGAGAGAGAGAGAGAGAGAGAGAGAGAGAGAGAGAGAGAGAGGAGAGATAAGAGGCAGATTCAGAAATGCAGTGACAGGACGAGTCAAGGGCCTGCTGAACAATCCAGAGGACAGATTCACCCACAGTGCCCCAGGACTACCAATGCCTTGGTTTCAGACTTCAGGCCTCTAGAATTGCAAAAATATTAATTTCTGCTATATGCATTGCTCATAAAACTGAATTTTGTCAGAGGATACCTCTGAACTTGAATCCTTGTGTAATGAACTGCAACCTAACTTGGTTCAAAGATGTTGAAACTAATGTTAAGAGTATACTTTTGAACAAAATAGCTGTATCTCATCCAGTTGCGGAGGTCAGTCATAGCCATGTACAGGAGCCAACTCACCAAACCATGTTCAAACAAGGTAATTAACACAGAAGCCCCAAATTAGTCAATGTGCACAGCATAAGAGACTGCAGAGCACTCAGCCCTAAACAGGACACCTGTGGCAGCCTCTCCCCCCAAGGCTCAGGGATATTCATGAAAGAGGGGGCAGAGGGTCAAAAGATGGTGGATGAAGACAAGGAATCCATGCTTTCTGGACACAATAGGGAAGTTGCACATAGAAGCACACAACACTGTGACAGCATGCACAAGACCTGTGCAAGCCCAAGTATGGAGGAGGGAGATAAGCAAAAAGCCCCAGCCCAAGATGGGCAACTATTGGCAATTGATGGCTGTTGGGGACAAGAGAGACAGTTTTCTTTAAGGGTGTGCTGGGAAGGTTGAGCAGGCTCCCACAGATGGACCCGCACCCAAGAGCATTTGGGGAACACAAATTAGACTCAGTGGGCCTTTAATTAATTAATTAATTATTAATAATAATAATAGAGGCCATGAAGTGGGAGATGGCAGTAGGGTGAGGATGGAGCCAGGAGTCTGAATATGATCAAAATACACTGTATAAAATGTTCAAAGAATCAATAAAATTATTCATATTAAAAAGAGGCAAAGGCCATTCTGTAAACAACCAAGCCATTTTCATACTGCACTTCTGTCTGCAAATGCCACCTGCCCGCACTGTGGAATAGAGATCTCCGAGCCTCTGGTTTTGAAGGCTGACTGCTTTGTGAAGAGTTTTTGGCTCAGTTAAGCTCTGCTGAATCTAATTTGTCCAAAGCTTTTATTTTACATATAAATTAATATTACATGCATTTTGTATATACAAACATACATGTTGTTAACTGACCATGGATAAGATTTATAAATAAATTCAAGTTTGGGGGCTGGAGAGATAGCCTAGTGGTTAAGAGTGCCAACTGCTCTTGCAGAGGACTCGGGTTCTATCCCCAGCACCCACATGGCGGCTGAGAACCGTCTTTAACTCCAGTTCCAGGGGAATCTGACGCCCCCTTCTGACCGCTGAGGCATTGCATGTCACGGGTGAACAAACCTGCATGCAGACAGTACATTCATATACATACAAAATAAAATTAAAAAAAAGAAAAATTTAAAAAATAAAAATAAAAATAAATTCAAGTTTGGCAAACTACCATGAATAGGAAGGATGGGTTTCAAATCATCGATATGATATGGTCACCTCTCTGCTTAGAGGTTAGCTAAGGATGAGACGCTGAAGGTAGGGACCAGTTCAGAGACAATTGAAACAATGGCAGGCGAGAGCCATGGATGCTAGCAGCTATGGGGCGCACCCTTGACCTCCCATTCACCCGCACACAGGGATGAGCTCCGCTTACAGCCCGAGAGAGATCCTCCGTGTTTCCAGAATTGCTGAAGTGATCCACCTCCAGAGCCACAATCTTCCCAGTCTTCATGAAGCCAACCTGGTAAAGAGAGTGAGTTCTCAGCAGCGCCCTCTTCCGTCTATCTCTGACCCTTCCTTCCTGTTTACCCTGCCTGAAAAAAAACCCAGAAAGATCAAGAACCTTGTATCTAGCCAGGAAGGGATGTCTGCCGCCAGTTATCACCATGTCCTCATCTCGGTCCAGCATGCAGCGCACAGGGCGGCCTGTCCTGAGTGGGAACCAAGAGGGTTAGAAACCTGCGAGCCTTCAACAGCCCAGCCCGGTGAGTCTGAGGGATGTAAGCAGCAAGGGGACCTTCCTTTCCACCTGCGCGCTGAACCCATCTGCACAGATGCTGGTGCCCTGCTGAACAACACACAGTACCAAGATGGGAGGTCTGTTCTTACCCCTGGGGATCTCGCTGCCAGGTCGGGCAGTTTGCACATGGTTACTCGGGTCAGAGTGCACCGATACTAGCAAGGTTACCCTGTCCTTGTGTCCAATGGTTCTAAAACCAGAGAACTGTGAGAATTCAAACAGGGGGGAACTACTTCAACAGGGAAGGATCCAGAAGGCCTTCCTGATCTGGCTGGCTTTACCCCACTTCCCAGAGCTCGCTGGAGGAAGTAGTTCTTGGAACTCACTTGTATGCAGCCAAGGCCACTGCTGTGGACACCAGGGTGCTCCGTGTCTCCTTCCCTCCAAAGCCTCCTCCTATTCTCTTCACTCGGACTAGAATCCGGTTGTCTGGAACACCCAACATTTTTGCAACAAAGCTCTATGGGAAGGAAAAAATTCCTTGCGTTGATGCATCCCGTAGACTTTTTCCAAGCCTGACCCTAGTTTGCCCAACACACATGGCCTACGTACTGCTATGAATTCTGGAATTTCTGGAAGTGGAAAAATGCTTCTCCCTTCCTAGTGCTGGCTGGTGTCAAGGTCCAGCAATCACTGGTCATTGCAAATTGAACTTAGGTAGCTGAGACAGTTTTTAATCAGGGGGATGTGATCATAGCATACTTGCAGAGCCCACCTCATTCCATCTGTCAGGAACTGCTGAGTCAGAAAGGTAAGACAAACTGTCAAAAATGCTGGGAACCACTATCTCACTGCAGGCAGTTTAGAATATTCCAGCTGCAGATGCTGAGTTAGTGTTCTCTACGGCTACCACTCAGCTCCAACTTTATTTTAAAGATGACTTGGGCAGGATATGCCCTGATCAAGGCTACAGAATACCAGAATGGTAAAAATGAAGACATACCAAACTCTAGTGCAGATACTAAAGCTCATCTGTTTGATGCAATAACCCTACTAAGTTGCATCTTACACATGAAGAAACTGAGGCAGAAAAACTTAAATGACAAGCTCAATAACAACACCTTGGTGGTGATAGGGGGTAGCTCTGGACCAATATTCATGTCCTTTTTGGGACCAGCCAACATCTGTCTCTTTCCATTCCCCACCATGGCCTCCTGGGCTGTTAAGGGCTCTCTGGTCACTGCCTCCACTGCTCTCTCTCACCTGGGTTTTCATGGTGTTCTGTGTACCCACAAAGAGTTCCATCTCTCCTGCCTCGCCTTTGGGGATGGCGATGGTGCAGTGCGTCTCCAGGTAGAAGTGCTCCTGGCCACCGATATACAGCTCTCCTGGGGAAACAGTGAGAGCCCATCAGTGAGCCCAGTGCTACAGAGAGGTTAAGGTAAGAGCGCGCACTCTACCGAAGAACCATCTGCTCACAGGTGACCTCTGGGCTTCCCAACTGGATGCAAACTGTTCTCAAACTCTCAGCAATCTGCCATAATAACACTGGAATACATCAGGTGCAAAGTCCTCTCCTGACAGCCAGTGGCCATCAGGGATTTCTAAAACTGTGATTGTAAAACTTCAGAATGACCAAAGAAAGAATTGATGGGTGTGATTGGAAACACAAGTATCTTCTGGAATGGGAGCCATCAATCCTGCTGGAGAATTAGTTAGCTTGCTGGTGACTTAGCAATGCTCAAAAGCCAAGGTAGAAAGCAATTCCAAAGGGGGCTAACAGTGGCCTTATCCTGGACTGGGAGCTGTGGACTCAGAGTCAGAATGTAGGAAAATGTAGGGGGAATACACAAGGAGGACCTCAGGGATCTGGGGAGAGTGAGCAATTCGTATGGTTAGAGGCCTGAACAACCCTAAGCTGGACTCCTCGGTGGCCATTTTCTACCTTACACAGTCTTCCAAGTGTATACTCTAACAAGACATTTAGGTCCATCCAGCCCTGAGACAGGAGAGTGGAGATTAAAATGAGGGAAGTTCCATCCTAGCCAACTGCCTACACTTTGATTCCAAACATCAGAGGGGATCTTATGTTAGAAAATCCTAGCAATCACTTCCTAGCTCCAGGGTTCCCTGTATAGCAACAGAATTCATTACACAAACCAGAGCCACCCATCCACCCTTACTGTCACGTGGTCAGCCGTACCTGAGACAACATTGTCAGCTTCAGAAAAGCCCTTCTTGAGATCTCCTTTCTCAATCTTTATCTCAGACCCATAAAAGGAGTTGTTCTTTATAGCATCCTGAGGACCAAAAAGAAGGTTCAATTATGTGGCTTTCCAAGGAAGAAGATGGCTTCCATTTGGAGAAAGAGGGGCTTTCTGAATTGTTTTCTTTCTCATCTCACAAATGCATCTCTCTGAGTTCATTAACACATTTAAGGCCAGTTCTACACTGGTCTGGGCAATCATGTTCTTCTGTCAGTCCCCTCAGTGGCAGATGGACAATTCGGGGTCTTCAGGAAAAACAAAGAATCCCAAGAGCATCCAATTGCAGCTGAAGTTTTGGGAAAGAGTAACTCAATTTGGCCAACAGTGGATGTAAATTCCAGAGCTGGAAGAAATTCCAAAATCCATTTACAGATGTTCCTTAACTTATAAGGGCGTTGACATCCCAATAAATCTATCACAAGCGGAAAACATCATGTCAATAATGTGTTCAATATTTACTGAATGAACTAAATTTACTGAATTTACTGAATGAATATCACAGCTTCACCTAGCTGACCTAAAACATATTCAGAACACTTACATTAGCCTACAGTTGGCAAAATAAACACAAAGCCTGTTTTAAAATACAGTGCTGGACATCTTGTGCAATTTAAGTATTGTTCTGAAAAGCGGGAAGGAGGTGGCTGCCGGCTATGCTTGTAAACCACTGTGAATTTGAAGAATCAAAACATTGCTTTACTGGAACCAAGGTAATCCCCGGACCATCTGTAGTCAAATCTTCATCTGCTGCTAAAATTGAAGGCTGCTCCTCTAGAGGGCGCTCCAAAAGTGATCTTAGGGACAGAAGCTCACTGCTCTACAGCCCTTTATTAGTTACCTGGATTGTGATAATGGCTGGAAGGTCTTCATAAGTGATTTTCACCCCTTGAGCAGCTCTCTGTGCATGTTCTGGGGTATCAGTGACCACAGCACCAATGATGTGCCCAACACAAGTAACCTAGGAGCAGAGACAAACTTAAATAACATAACCGAAAGCTTCTTGTGAAGCAAATCACATATGGATTGTTCTGAAAAGTAAAGGAAACCCCAATTCTTAACAGTCGGAGCACATTTTAGGAATTCCTTGGGGCCTTTTCATTTCTTCATCCCACTAACTGAGGCCACGAGCCTCTTCAGAAGCACTTAGACTCAGAACAGGAGCAGAATATAGAGCTCACTAGCACCAGGATGGAAGCAGATTTCATCTCAATAACCATTTCCTGTGTGTTAGCTCTCCCAGCCTATTGAGAAGATGCACAGTATGGAACGTGGACGTTGGTGAGCCATGTCTGCCCTGAACAGAATGACAGACACGGCACCAGGGAGTCTGCTGCACACCTTTGGTCTGCAAAGACAGAGACACAGGAGGCAAGGTCACAACTGGATGGTGACTAGCCATGGCTTTGCCCTCAGCTTCAGCAAATTTCCACCATGCCATCCTGTTTTACATGCTACTTCCCAGATTTATGCCAAAGTCCCTCAAAGCCCATACTCATGTCTTGAATGTCATTTAGACACTCCAAACCTGTGACTCACAAAAGCTGGTTCAGACTTGGTGGTGCATTTCTTCAATTTATACTGATTGGTGTTACCTTTTAATAATTCATCTATGAAACTGTGTGTGTGGTATATGTACATGTGTGTGCCCATGCATGTGCATGGAGGCCAGAGGTCAACTTCTGTATCTTCTTCCATTATCTCCAACTTTGTTTTTTGAGATAGAGTCTCTCATTGAACCTGGGGTTCATTGATTGATTAGACTGGCTAGCCAGTGAACTCCAGGGACCTGCCTGTACCAAGCTTTTTACATGGGTACATGGGGTTTGAATGCAGGTCTTCATGTTTATGCAGCAAGCACTTAACTGACTAAGCCGTCTTCCCAGCCCTGCAGATCTATAAACTCTTAATAGATCTCCTTCAGGGATAATTTTAATCAAACATCTACCATAAAATAAGCAAAGAATACTGTTATCCAGCTTCTTGTTTTTAGCATGCAGGGTTTCTAATAATACTAATACTTAACATGCAAGCCTCTGATAATTATCTCTGAAGGACAAAATTAAGTTATCGACCTAAGTGGTCTGTAGTATTGACCTGCTTGTATCGAGTTGACTCACTAGCCAAAATGCTACAAACCCTCGTGGGGCTCCTGACATTGATAAAGTAATTTGTTCTTCTACCAAAGGCTTTATAAATTTACTCCATAAATGCCGTTGGAGTCTTTGTGTTTACGCGGTTTTATTCTTTCCTTCACCTTTACAGCAATTTTTTAAAATGGTAATTACTTTTCAACAATACCTACTCACATCTAATTTACAACATTTAATTGGTATTGAATTATAAAATGACCATCCAGAAACTATCCCGTGACTAAAGCATAAAGAGCTGGTAGCAACTGCTTTAAGGGACTGGAAACTCTATTACTGCAGATATTCATGGAGATGAAATCAATAAACAAACTCTCACAGAAGCAGGTTATCTATGTAGAGTAGGTGGTGTTATGCTATCTTTACCATGCACTTATTTTTTAATATTTTACTTGCTATTTTGTATGTATATGAGTGTATTGCCTGCATGTATGTAAGTGCACTCATATTTGCCAATGCCCATGCCAATGCCCATGGAAGTCACAAGATGGCATCAGACCCTCTGGAACTGAAGTTAATTGGTGGTTGTCAGCTGCCATGTTGGTGCTAGGAACTGAACCTGAATTCTGTGCAAGAGCAACCAGTGCTCTTAAGTATGAGCCACCTCTCCAGCACCCCCCAACACACTTAGCTTATTTCATCTATTCTTATTTTCTTTCAATAAAGGAGCTTAATGTTATACATTAGGAACCCAATCAATAATTCACATACAATTACCAGGCTTGTTCTATTCCCATTCTAGCACAGAGACATCTTCATAAATAAATATCGTAGCCATCTATTAAATGAACAAACAGCATATTCCATCCCTTTATGTATTGTTCTGAATACTGACCAATTGGATAATGGCTACAATACATGCAGGATTAGGAATCTGAAGCAATGAGCACAAATTAAAACTTTGATATTTGTTCCAGGTACTCCAGATAATAAACCCAAATATACCTTATCCTCCGCAAAGACTGTTTCATCATTGCAGAGGCCAGTTATGTTACTCTTAGGAATATCCTTTGCAGAGAGGAAGCAGACAAACCCTGGCACCTTCTTAGCTTCAGATGTGTCTATGGACCTACAAGAAGAAGCAGAGTGAGGGCCCAGGTCAGCAAACAGAAGCAGAAGATGTATCATCTAGCTTAGATAAGGTGTCCCATCTTAATGAGCTTCTCCCAGACTAATTCTTCCTATCTCTGACATCTCTGTTAGATTCTAATTCAGTTCAGTTCTATTGAAAATGCTAGTTAAATGTCTGCCATAGGGAAAGCCACTGTCCCAAAGCCTGCTGGGGACAGAGGAGACAGCACTTGTCTTCATGGATCAGATGCTAAGCCCATTCTGGACCCAAGTACAAATGAGCCACATTCAAGTGAGCAGCACTGACTCTGGGGAGCTATGGCTAAAATCAGCCTTTCCAGAATCACCATATCAGGGGCCTTTGCCATGCTATGGAGCCAAAGGCCCTGAACATCTGCATACAGCTCAATTTCTCTCCCTATGTTAGTAGTGCTTTACCAGCAAAGAAGGACAATAATGACCTCAAGGGAGGTTGCCAGAAGTTACCAGTTCTAACAGTCTACAGGGCAGAAAAAAACTCAAGGAAAAGTCTAGAAACTGCCGTGAAAGAACCATTTTCCCAACAATCAACACACACACACACACACACACACACACACACACACACACAACTTAAATAATTACCATCATCTGGGGACATTACATGTGGGGAAACTGAAGCTTAAGAGAGTGAAGCAGCTTGTCCAAAGCCACTCGACCAGAAAGGAACGTAACAGGTTGGAGCCAAGGGAAGGATGAGGATGCTGAAGTCAGCGATGTTTCCAGCCTCGACTGTCAAGTTACCCACGGCCATCCTCCTCCATCTACTCACAAACGGCCTGGATGGAGGTTGCTGACGTAGAAAGTGTAAGTCATGGCCCTCTCAACATGGGCTCAAGACAAAAACAAAGCAAAAGAATTTACTCCTGGCTGTCAGCCATATTAACTAAAGCAAACATCTTCCCCCATGGCCTGGAAACACTGATTCACTTGTTAGTTATTATGTATCTGACTCACTATTCTGGGAGCATGTCTCCAGACTAAGAGCCACGGGGAGAAGACATGGGTCACCCTAGTGGCAGGGCCTGAGGGACAGATTCCTGACAGTTCTGCTCTGTCACAAGCTCTGTGTCCAGATTCACCAGGTGCTGTAGCTCCATCTCTGCCTTGAATGTCAGAGGTAGCAGAGCCCAGTTCCTAACGTTTACTTGGCCTCAAACACAGATCCTGCCACCCGCCAAGCTTATCATCTCCGGGAAGTAGCTATCTCCTGCTTGTGTCTTAGTTCCTCAGCTGGGCCTCCCTGTAGGGTTGTTGTGAGGACTAAATGATCCAATATATGTGAAATATGTGAAAAAAGGTGGCAAATGCCATCCGAATTTTACGCATTATAATAGCCACTGTTGTTGTTATTGAAGTGGCAACTCTTGCTGTTCGGGCTCTGAGTGTTTAGCAAACATGAGTGACTATTCTTTGCTAGCTCTTATATAGACACTGATCCTCACAAAACCCTGGTGCAGGTGGGGAAACAGAGAACTTCAGAGCACAGAAACAGGCCTCAGTGGCTAGCCCTGGAGCCAGAAGTCAATCCAACTGCTGTTGCTTTAAGATCACAGTCTTTCCTGCAGTGGTATCTGAAGTTCTTCAGAAATTCTGCACAAATCTCCAAGTGCAGCTCTAACCTGTCCCTGTTAAGAGCCTGTCAGCTGCCAGGCATAGTGGCACATGCCTTTAATCTCAGCACTTGAGAGGCAGAATCAGGCAGATCTCTGTGAGATAGAGGCTACCCTGGTCTACATAGGAAGTTCCAAGCCAGTTGGGGCTACAGAGAGGCCCTGCCTCAAACAAGCAAACAAACAAAGAGCCCTCAGCCACACTCTGGAATTTCAAGTGTAAGCTCCCTGTTCAGTTCACAGGCATTCCTGTCTACCTCTCTGACCAAGGCCTATCTAACTCTCCCACAGACAGACCTTCAAGTAACAGAGCCTGATCCCTCCTGCTGCTCTCTGGATGTTTTTGAGATGCCTTCCCATCTCTCTAGGGTGAGAAGTCTTGGAGGAGCCCGTCATCTTTGCATCTGCAGCCCCTGGCAGGGTGGGAGTGTTGAATTATCACTGGCTCCCTGGGCATCAGCACTCACGTGATCTTGGCGTGGGCCCGGGTGCTGGTGACCAGCCTCAGAGACAGTTCATTCTCAAAGCGAGGGATGTCGTCACAGTACACAGCCTCCCCTGAGGCCTGCATGTTCGCAGCCAGGTGAGGCAGAGGCCGGCCCACCATGTCCTCCTCAGATTGATCCTTGGGCACTTCCTGGAACAGATGATCACCCTTGAGCCTGAGCAGCTGAGGACTGTTGCTCTATAGGCTGAGGGACACTGGAAACTGGGGAGAACCAGACAGCAAAACTACCCCGAGGGGGTGGAATGCATGAAGCAGAAAGGCCTTTAGAGGTAATGGACACACAAGGATGCCTAAGAACTCACTGACCATGGCGCTCATAGTGTGAAAAAATATCAATGGGAAGAAAATAATTTAAATATATTTTGGCTGGAAATTGGGTTATGCTGCATTTATACAATAAAATAGAAATCAACCATTAAAAGATACCTTTGAAGAATTTAAACTGAAAGGAAAAATGCTTGCATGAAGTATAAAACCAAGACATAGAGCGGGGCATGGTGGCGCACGCCTTTAATCCTAGCACTTGGGAGGCAGAGGCAGGCGGATGTTTGTGAGTTCAAGGCCAGCCTGGTCTACAATGTGAGTTCCAGGACAGCTGGGGCTACAGGGAGATCCTGTCTCGAAAAGACAAAAAACAAAACAAAAAAAAAAAAAAACCAAGACATAAAACATTCTATAAGAGCATGTATATTGGCTAATTCTGCACAAAAACAATGCATGCTACAGATTTCACACATACAAATCCATACAACCACAGGAAAAGCAGAGATAAAAAAATGTTTCTTAGAGGTGAAATTCTGGAGGAGTTTTATTTCCTTCTTTATAATTAATTTACCCAAAAAATTAAAAAAAAATAAATTTAAAAAAAAAATAAAATTTAATTTTTTTTCAGAATAATAAATTACCAAATATTTACCGAGTATTTATTATATTCCAGGAACTATCTGAGCAATTTGATGTTTTTCAGCCCTAGGGATAAACCCAAGAACTAAACCTTGATAGATCAGTGCTCTACCACTGAGCTACATCCCTATCAAAAGCAATTTAATCTTCAACCATTCTATGAAACAAGTACATCATTAATCATATGTGCACATGAGTCTAGCTGGCTTATCCAAGAAGCATAGGATATAAGCACTTTATCCAAGGTCACACAGTTAGGAGAAGGAAAATTCTGGGTTCCAGTTCAGGCAGCCATGCCCTAGAGCTCATCACAGGCCCCAACATTCCAATGCAGAGCTCAGCAAACTGCAGCCTTTGGGACAAATACAGCCCACTGTTTGGCTTTGTAAATAGTTACTGGAATTTAGTACACTCTATTTCTTAGATGTTTTGTTTTGTTTAGAGACAATCTCCTGTAGCCCAGGATGTATTAGAACTTGCTATGTAGCCAAAGATAGCCCTGAATGTCTCCTGATCCTCTCAGCGCTGGGATTATAGAGCTGCCCCTCCACGACTGGTTTCTCTGGTCCTGCAGCTGGAACCTAGGGCTCTGTCATGCTAGGCTAGCACTCTACCACCTGAGCTGCACTCCTGCCCTCACTCATGTATGTGTGTACAGTTTGTTGCTTTTGTGTTGCAGTGACAGAATTAAGAAATAGCAATAGTAACTGTGTATGGTGGAAAAAATCTGAAATGTTTCTAGGAAAACTTACCCATCCTGTTATCCAGTATTTCTCTAAAAGTTGCAGCTGAAAGAATAGTGTGTGCATGTGTATGTGTGTGTGTGTGTGTGTGTGTGTGTGTGTGTGTGTTGGATTTGCACATTAGCTTCACAGAGGGGTCAGAAAAGACAAAATGAATTTTTCTTTTCCTTAAGGCGAGGAGCAGACAAGAATCTAATCCTAAGAGAAACACTGATCACAGCAGAAGACATATTGTTGCACTGGCAACAATATGACCCCTACCTTCTTCTTTCTGGGTATTTATACACATAATAAGGAACTTCAAGCATCTGAATGTTGTTTACGTTGGTCATTTGCCAATGGTCAATCATTAATCATTAGTCGTCAAAAGTGGTTAGGAGAGCTCTGATATTTGACATTTCATGTGTACTCACTTGGAAAAGCTGGACATTGGCTGGAGGGTCTTTATGAAATAGCAGAGTGGCACTGGTGAAGGTCGGGTCCAGTTTCCCACACATCTGTGGAGGTGAGACAGCAGAGGTGGCTGTGACCGTGTTGTGCCATTGATTCCCTCCTTATTCTCCTTACTGTCCACAAGTGATAAAGGTGATTTCCTCACTCTGAAGATTTTAGTATTACACTGGATCTGTCTCAACACTCAAACATGAGTTAGTACTTAATAACCAACCCAGTTTCGTCTCCACCTAGACCCTGGACACTGAATACGTCATCCTTTCTCCAACACACCAAGCTCTCCCTCCTTCCACATTTATGCACACTGCTCTCTTTGTTGGTCCATTGCCCCCACCCTTTTTGTTTTTTTGTTTTTTTTTAAATTTTTTTTATTAATTTTATTTATTTCTGTATGTGTATGAATGTACTGTCTGCATGCAAGTTTGTGCACCCGTGTCGTGCAACGCCGCGGAGGTCAGAAGAGGGTATCGGATTCCCCTGGAACTGGAGTTCTCCTGGAATTGGAGTTTCAGACGGTTCTTAGCCGCCCTGTAGGTGCTGGCGATAAACCGGCGTCCCTGTAAGAGCGGTCGGCGCCTCTTAAACGCTAGGCTATCTCTCCAGCCCCCACCCTTTTTGAATGTCTTCTTACCCTCCTTTGTTCTGTATAAAGTATTCGCTGATATGGAAGATGCTCATAGAATTACCACAAAGAAAGCAAAGAGTATAAATCCCTTGACACACATGATCACAGATCTGCTTAGAAAGTGACACATTTGGGTCCACAGGTAGCAGGATGACAGACATTGGTAGACAAGGTGATGGCACAGCTCCCAGGAAGTTCTGACCCCTGCTCTTCTGCTCTCAGATCTTGAGAGAAGGGGAGCATCTTTGCCACCCCGATCAGCCTCCTAAGTCCCCAGACACAGCCTGGCCCTGTTCCACACTCACATCCACCGTGCTCCCTTTGCCCAGCTTCTGAAGCACCGTCAGGTAGAACTTGAAGAAGAAGCTGAGCGTTAGGGTGCGCCGGAACTCCACCATGCCACCAGGGGCGTCGGGGGCCAGGTGTAGCTCCTCTGCCAAGCCGGCACACACATTCTGAAGCAGCTCCTCATTCCAGAACCTGATGGAAAACAGAGTGTGGATATGCTTCCTCCCACTCACACGGGGCATACAGGTGTACACCACCCCCATCATTTGGTGAGGAGTGCAGGACCCAAGGTCTCTGGTTTAGACAGCCCTGGGTTCAAACTTTGGCTCATATACTAAGAACTTCATGACTACAGGTGATTATTTAACTTTCTGGAGCCTTAGCCTTCTCATCTTTAAAAACACATACAATATTATTAAGTCATAAAACAATAATTAAATCTATTGAGTCTTTATAATGTGCTAAGCAATGTCCTAAGTGCTTTATATTAATTGTTAGTTTTCATTTTATTAAAAATTATAGTAGGAGGCTGGAGAGATGACTCAGCAGTTAAGAGCACTGGCTGCTCCTGCAAAGAACCCAAGGTTGGTTCAGTTCCCAGCACCCAAATGGCAGCTAAAAACCATCTACAACTCCAGTTCCAGGGGACCCAATGCCTTCTGGTCTCCATGTGCATTGAACGATATAGGTGTAGTTACATACATACACCATAACATTCATACTCATAAAATAAACAAATATTTTAAAGTTTAAAAAAATATAGTTAGGGCCAGGCATGGAGGTGCACACTTTATTCCTAGCACTTGGGAGGCAGAGGCAGGCAGGTCTCTGTGAGTTCAAGGCCAGCCTGGTCTACACAGTGAGTTCCAGGCCAGCTGGAGGCTACAGGGAGACCCTGTCTCAAACACACACACACACACACACACACACATATATATATATGTATATATATGTATATATATAATTAGGGAGCTGGAAAGATGGCTCAGCAGTTAAGAGCACTTGCTGTTCTTGCAGAGGACCAGGGTTCATTTCCCAGCACCCACATGGCAGCTAACAACCATCTGTAACTCTAGCTACCCACATGGCAGCTAACAACCATCTGTAACTCTAGTTGCAGGGACTTGACATTTGACACCTTCTTCGGGCCTCCATTGCACTATGTGCACTTACATACAGGCAGGGAAAACACTAAGATACATAAAAACAAACAAATAAATGGGGGCTGGAGAGATGGCTCAGTGATTAAGAGCACCAACTGCTCTTGCAGAGGACCTGGGTTCGATTCCCAGCACCCACATGGTAGCTAAGAACCGTCTTTCACTCCAGTTCCAGGGGAATCTGACAAAAAATAATTAATTAATTAATTAATTAATATTTTAATAATAGTAGAAAGAAGTCCCACATCCATTTTGCCACTGAGAAACTTAGGCATAGAGAGGTTAAGTAACAACTTCTGTTATTCATTTGGTCAGTGGTGGAGCCCAGTTTCATGTTCAGCTCTATCCATCCTATGTGGTCACTATACAGATTACATAGGATAATGCCAGTGCAGTACTTAGCGCGACTGCTGCCATGTGGCAGCCCTGGTAACAGCACTAGCAGGGTTAATGCTAGGAGTATGAATTACAGTGGCAGTAATACTACTAGTACAGCAGCAGTGGTAATGATAGTCATGGAACAATATCACCAGCAGCAGCAACACTACTGATTGTAATACTAACGATGGCGGCAGCCGCGTGAGGTGTGGTGGTAGCCATAGTAACAGCAGCTGGAGCAGTGATCCTATTACTAGCAGCACTAGCAATGACAGCACCCATAGCTTCTCTGGTAACCACAGCAGTAGTAAGAGGAGTGGCAGCAGTAATGATGATAACCGATCACGTAGCAGCACTAGCAGCAGCGTTCACAGTAATAGCAGCAACAATAGAAGAGCCAGCAGCATTGGCAGTAATGGGAGCAGCAGGGCCACAGCAGTAACAAGGGTCACAGTACTGACGTTAGGACGAATAACACTTGTGACAGCAGGGATGGCAGCAGCCGTGGTCATAGCAGCGGTAGCAACTGCGGCGACAGAATCGGCACCAGCTTAGCAATAGCGAGTTGGAGCTGCAGTAGCAGTAGTGATCGTACTTAAAGGCTGCCGCAGTGATGAGAGCAGTGGGCAGTGGGTACGCTACATCGCGTGTGACTTAGCGACAGCACTGCGCTCTGAGAAATGTGTCATCAGGGGCTATCTTCACTGCGGGAGCATCACAAAATGTGCTCGGACAAAGCAAGAAGCCACGGCCTATGACCTAGACTACAAACCTATAGAGCAGCTTACAGTGCTGAGTGCAGTGGGTCATTTTATGTGTCTAAATACAGAGGTATGATAAAAATACCAGGCAGTAAGAATCCTTCAGCTCCGGCTTATTACAGACTGTGGTCATGTTGCAGTCCACCATAGACCCCAATATTATGATGCTGCACATGCTTGTGTTAGTTGTAATTCAAGTAGCGTTAGTAACAGCAGAAACAGGAGCAGGTGCAGTCAGCAGCAGCAGCAGCAGCAGCAGGGGCAGGGGCAGGGGAAGGGGAAAGGGAAGGGGAAGGGAAACGGGCAGCAGCAGGGGCAGGGGCAGGGGCAGGGGCGGTGGCAGGGGCAGGGGCAGTGGCAGGGACAGGGGCAGGGGCAGGGGCAGGGGAATGGGCGGCGGCAGGAGCAGGGGCAGGGGCTGCGGCAGGGGCAGGGGCAGGGGCAGCGACAGGGGCAGGGGCAGCGACAGGGGCAGGGGCAGGGGCAGCTCCCCTGTGCTCCCAGCTCTTACTTGTTAAGCTGCTTTGAAGCAGTCTTGAGGGCTGAGATGGTTCTGTTGGCCATTCCTCCATAGCAAAGAGACAGTTCCTGTACCTCAGTGGTCCCTGGCTTGAATAGGACTCTCATGCCACTAGTCACCTTGGCAATGTCATCTTCTCTCCGTGAGGCCTGCTTGAAGGCTGAGAAAAACTCACCCTGAAAAAAGAACATGTGCTGCTCACCTTGCTATGTAAGCATTGCAAATGGGCAGGCTGAAACACTAGGGCTGTGACTAGAGAGGAGGGAAAAGGAGAGGAAAGGATGAGATCCTGCCTCGTAGATCAGCAGAGAGCTGATTTCAGATGAGATATAACTAACTACATTTTAGGAGACTTTCCAGATCACACCCCCTAAAGCTGGAAAGAGTCAGGGCTTCCCTGCTAGTCAGGAAAGCTTGAGTGTCAGGGGCGAGTTGGTTTCTACAGAGCAAACAGCTGGAGAGAACAAAGATACCTCTACACAGGCTCCCAGAGGCCCACACTACTGCTCAGAGCTTCTGGGGTCTTCAGTGACTTCCGTGGGATCTCCTTCTCCTGGCTGGACAGGGAAACGTGGCACAGATTGTGACACCACCTCACCTGTGGCCCTCCAGATGCCTCTAATGCACCCCTTCCATCAGTGTTCTAGAGACTGGGAAATTCTGCTTCATATGGCATGCTGTTCCACTATGAGACAACTGCTGTCTTGTGCTTGGAACACACTTCTCTCCTGGGTCTGAGACAGGGTCTATCTCTGGTGAAAGGATAGCATGAACTGTTTTCCAGGGAACCATCTGACATTGACCTTCCAGGCCTGGTTGCTGCCTAGGTTGTGTTTACCCTGGCCCTGCACGTCCGATTAGTACCAAAGGTCCTTTGCTCTGAAGCACCCATGGAGACAGACTCTTCCTGACATGGCTCTTGAGTGCTGTCGGAGCCTGGAGCACGGTGCCCGGCTTGAACTGTTCTAAAACAGTAGTTCTAGGCGCTCACTCCGAGGGCCATCCTTGACAGCTAAGTACCACCAGCTTGTCAATGTCAGGGTGACAATGTCCTTTCTGTAAAAAAAAAAATTTCTACTACATAACATAAAATCTTTTTTTCTATGAAACAATGGATTTTGTTGAGGTCCATACCTCACAAATTATAAACAGAGCCATACGAATGAAGCCTGATCTCACCCCCCACCTCCACTCAATTAAAAACAAGTTAGTGATCTGTGAAATTCAAAACTCTGGGAATTGCTGCTCAAAATAGTCTATAAGAACAAGCTGGAAAATCATTAGAAAGCCACCTCAGGGACATAATTGCTCAAACCGAATTAGCATTCTCATTAAGAAGGTCAAAATCAACAAGGACAAACTCTCTTTCACACATTCTCCAAACAGTGTGAAACCCTGAGCTGTCCTGACAGCTGCCTTTCCCACAGCAGTTTTTTCCAAAAACTTGTCCATTATGGACATCTTCTCAGTTGGTAGTTGTTGAGAGAGGAGAGAACTACACCAGGCAGAGCTCCAAGGACCAAAAACAAGGCGGCCAAAGGCTCCCACATCTGCTCAAATAGACCAGAAGAGCTGCGCATGAAGCCACAATCCAGCAGTACCAGTCTAGAGCAAGGTCAGTGAGCCAACACCCTTGCAAGCCCAAGGTCTGCATGTAAAGATCTCACTTACAGCAGCTTCCCCACTCAGGGTGCAAGGCCTATATACTTTGCCTGAGGAAAACTGTGTCCCTGACACAGGGCAGGAATACCCAACAAATGTATGTTCTTGGGACTGTGTTGTTAGTTACTGATGACTCCACTGTCTTCCAAATATCTGACAGTGAGTTCTGGCCTTGCAGTGCTCACTGTAGGGTGGGTAGTGCTGTGAACTTTGCAGGTGAGGACACAGGAGCTCAGAAAGGTGAGACGGGTCCCTATGGATTCCACATCCAGCTGTTGAAGTCCGTAGTCCATGCCTTATGCATCTTTACCCTACAATTTCTCTTTGTCCAGAAATAACAGGGTAGGTTCATTAAAGGCAAAGTTCAGAGAAAAGGAATCAGTGTCAAAGTTGAGAGATGCTAAGCATGGTTCTGAGGCAGACTCTGTGCTCCCTGTCTGGAGTCCAGCGGTAGCATAATTGGGGCAGAGCCTGGACCAACTCTACTGTCTCACCTCCCTGCTATAGGGGATCTCAATGGACAGCAGTATCTCTTCTGGACTGAGCAAAGTCCTTCTGTAGCCAGGAAAGAAGTTTTGGTCCATCCGAACAGTTCTCCTGGTGCCTGCATGCAGACAGAAGGAAGAAAGCCACGTGAGGCAAAGCTGGGGCCACACCGAGAGCAGGGGACAGTTCATCAGTGGGACTAGCTCCTTCGTGCTTTGTGATGCCAAGGTCAGAGGAACACATGGCACAAATGAAGCCAAGGCCCCTTCTGAAATCCTTAGGTACTTTGTGCTGCTGAATATCTAATAATCAACTGTTTGAAGGGAAGGACCCCCCCTCATCTGTAGTGTTTGTTGTCTTATGGTGCAAATACCCGCCACCATACCCAATGTCGAGCAACCAATGCAAAGTGGCTGAATTGGAAGTTAGAACAAGGTAAGAAAGAGTTCCACCACTGCCCTGACTGCTGTCCCCTTTAGGGGATGTGTATGAATGTACTGTCTGCATGTAGGTTTGTGTACCCGTGTCGTGCAATGCCGCGGAGGTCAGAAGAGGGTCTCGGATTCCCCTGGAACTGGAGTTCTCCTGGAATTGGAGTTACAGACAGTTCTTAGCCACCATGTGGGTGTTGGGGATAGAACCTGGGTCCTCTGCAAGAGCAGTCAGTGCTCTTAACCACTAGGCTATCTCTCCAGCCCCAGTGACCCTATTTAACAAATAACTTAGAAGTTCCTTATAATCCAACAATCATTGTGGTAACTAGGTGCATTCTGGTCCCAACACTTCCCTAGGTGAGACACAACACAACCAGAGGCTGTGAATCCTCTGTAGAAATCAATGTGGAAGCGTCTCAGGAAACTAAAAATGGAACTGCCATATGACCTAGCTGATACCCAAAGGACCCTATGTCCTACCACAAAGACTCTCACACAGCACATCCATGTTTACTGCAGTTCTTTGCACAATATCAAGGAAATGGAATGAACCTAGATGTCAATCAACAGAGGAGCGGATTATGAAAATGTGATACAGCAAGAGAATGGACCATTATCCAGTCATAAGGAAAAGCCAAATTATAAAATTTGCAGAAAAATGGGTAGAATTATAAAATATTATATTCAATGAAGTAATCAAGGTTCAGAAAAACAAACACTGCAATTTCTCTTTCAGATGCAAATCCTAGCTCCTAATTGTTATGTATGTGTACTCTGAAGGAGTGAGTCTGGGTATACTCTGAAGGAGCAAGTCTGGGTGTACTCTGAAGGAGTGAGTCTGGGTGTACTCTGAAGAGAGTAAGTCTGGGTGTACTCTGAAGGAGTGAGTCTGGGTATACTCTGAAGGAGCAAGTCTGGGTGTACTCTGAAGGAGTGAGTCTGGGTGTACTCTGAAGAGAGTGAGTCTGGGTGTACTCTGAAGAGAGTGAGTCTGGGTGTACTCTGAAGAGAGTGAGTCTGGGTGTACTCTGAAGGAGTGAGTCTGGGTATACTCTGAAGAGAGTGAGTCTGGGTGTACTCTGAAGGAGTGAGTCTGGGTTGAGGCCAGAAAACTAGAAAGAGGCCCATGAGAGAGGAAGGAAGAGGCTTTAAGGGAAGTGGGTGGGGAGAGTAGTAGAAGATATGGGTAGGGAAGCAGAACGGGGAGACTGGGGATAGAGGGGAACAGTGGAGACAGTCAGGATAGGGAGATAAAGACAGGAAAGCAAAAAAAAAAAAAAAGATGTATAAAAAGCTGTTACTTTGACACATCTACCATGCAGCCTCTATACTGAAGGCTCAGGGAACACAGAGGAACAGGAGGTAGAGAGAATATGAATGCGTCTCTCAGCCCTCACCAGTGCCACTTCCTCATGTCACACATGGAGATTAACACAGAAGCCACAACTGGCCAAAACGTAGAGAATAAGTGTGTGTCCCTGGATAGGACTCCTATGTTAAACATCACCACTCAGTGCTCAGGGGACCACTGCAGAAGACGGGGAACAAAGACTGTGAGAGCCAGGGGTGGTGGATGGCCACGGGGAAACAGCTTCCCAGGCAGCTAGGAAGCTCTCATGTGAACTTACAACAATGGCGGCAGTGTGCACAGAAACATGCAACCAGACAAAAACCCAGCATGAAAGTGGGGAGATGGGTAAGGAGCCCAGCTTAGCTGAGGAGCCACTGGTAACTGATCACTGCTGGGCACGGGAGAGTTGGCTTCTTTAAGGGAGTGATGCTAGATGTATTGGCCAAGCTCCTGTGGATCAGCTCACAGCAGAGGACATTTGGGTACACAGACCTGACTCAATGAGCCTGAACATATATGACAGAATGCATGAAATCTAGTGGGAGGAGCTACGGGAAGTGTATATGGGGGAGGGGCCTAAATATGGTTAAGATGTATGAAATGCACAAAACTTCAATAAAAGAAGTCTTAAAAGAAACCTGTTACTTTGTATGATAACTAAAAATTTAATTTAATTTTAAAAGAAATAGAAACAGAAAGAGACTCAGCTCTCTCATCCCCCAACCTGGGACATCCCTGCAGCTTCTACCAATCCATACCTGAAGGCCGCTAGGTCACTGAATTTGGGGCTTTATTTCTCTAGAAAATTATCTATATGGTAAGGCTTCCCCCCCCCAAGTCATTCTTTCTGAACCTCTGCTTCAAGCAGCTTACCTCTAGACACCAGGGTCAGCTTGGCTCCGCTGGCCATGAAGACAGGGTTGAGGTCAGAGATGGGGCTGGCGGTGATGATGTTTCCTCCGATGGACTAGGACAAACAAGAAGGAGTGAGAACCACTCAGACTCCTTCTGCAGGGCAGGAGGTGACTGCCGCAGAGAGAAGGACCTCAGGACCTGACCCCCAGGGACACTGAGTAGCACAGTGGGGCACCACCCCTCAAGGAAGTACTTGAGATTAGGCCTCAGCTCCCAAACATACATATGAGTCAGTAAACCGAGGCAAACTCTTTCAAATGGTTTGCCCCCACCCAACATTTTCCTAGAAAAACTGAAGTGAAGTATCACACGGGCTGTAGAATTAGTCAAATGAAATCAGAGAAATATCAAGAGAAAAGAAGGAGGAAGACTTAAAGATAAATAGATTGGCTCTACCCAATTGGGCTTCCTGCCAATGTGACCCCCCAAAAAAGTAACAGGAATCAGACAGAGGGTTCTTGTTACTGGAACCAAGGAGGAAAAAAAAAAAACTCAGTGTGAACTGAGAACAAAGCCTTCCCAGAACTAGATTTAGCTGAACTGGGGAACACAATGGAACTTTCTGAGTTTGTGTTTCCTCATCTGCAACCAGAAGTTGCAGGTGCTTGGGCAGAATAAGAGGAATGGAAGTGTGCTGTTCTGTTTTGTTTCCATTTTAAAAGCAATTTTAAAAGAACAGAAAGGAAGGGATAGGCTGCCTCCCAGCACCATTAACTATGGTGAACCCCAAATGGCACAGAATGTGTAAATGCTACTGTCTGCAAACTGTAAATGTCAGGGCTAGTCTGAAGGCTGACAAGATGGTAAAAAATGGCCACCCCCACCCTCTTCTCAGGAGGGGATCTACTTCTTGTTCTTCCCCAAACTCTGAAGGGACCCTCCCCTACCCCTTAATCCCATCTGGCTTCTCTCTAACATATCTCTCGTTCACTTGCTAATATCCTGAGTCAGGTTCGGAAAGAGTCAGGAAGCTATGTCTCCTCAACCTTGAGAGTAGACTGACTTGTTTCTGAGAGGCCCACAGGCCCCTTCATCAGAAGCATCCAGTGGTTTCTTGAAAACCTGATCCTTGGCTCCATCCCAGAATCCTTGCAGGCAGGACCAGAATCTGTGTCTTTTTTTGGTCTTTTTGAGACAGGGGCTCCCTGTAGCCCCAGCTACCCTGGAACTCACTATGTAGACCAAGCTGGCCTTGAACTCACAGAGATCCACCTGCCTCTGCCTCCCAAGGATGTGGATTACAGGAGTGCACCACCACGCCCAGCCAGAACAAGTACCCCAGGTAAGTTTGAACTCTAAAGTTGGAGCCTGCCAGACTACAGCAAGGGAGAGTCTGTAGCCCGAGACACATGCTTTCTGGCCAAAGGTCTCTGTCTTGCCTCTGACCAAGGGACTCACCGCCACGGACTTGACCTGCTTGCCAGCAAACCAGCGCAGCTGCTCCAGGACACCTCGGAATACCTCTGTCTTTTGGACTGGAAGATTAGCAACTGCATCCACCAGGACCTTTTCCACAGAGCTTAGTGGACAAGCTGCTCCAAAGGAGATTCCTAGGAATACATGCGGAATAACAGTTGGCCCTGTATGGCTGGGAAAGACCTTTCATACAGAGTTCCTGTGAAAGTCCAGGCAGGCTAAGCTAGAGCTTTATTATTTGTATGGATGAGGACATCCGAACCCAAAGAAGTCATTTAACTAATGCCACTTGCACCAAGACTCACGCCCATACCCCTGTACTCTATAACCAATAGGCTTTGGTGTGAACCAGTAGTTCCCTACTCAGTACAATTAAGATCTTGGAGGTAAAGTCTTGACCAAAAAGCCAGTCTCCATCCACCTCCATCTCTCCCACCTAGTCCTACAAATAGTTCTAACCTATCATCAGGACCAACAGCTACTGAGATTTCCAGAGCCTCTCACTGTTACTCGATCATGTATGCTCAGTGGGGGAAAGACAACGAAGGCAGCTTCCTTCCCAGGACTCCCTTCCCTTCTGTCAGGTGAGCTCCAGGAGAAGCAAGGAACAGAGGAAGCCAAAGCCAGGCTGCCTGGCAAGGCTCCATCCACTGCAGTATCACAGCCCCCACCAGCTGCCTGGCAAGGCTCCATCCATTGCAGTATCACAGCCCCCACCGGCTGCCTGGCAAGGCTCCATCCACTGCAGTATCACAGCCCCCACCAGCTGCCTGGCAAGGCTCCATCCACTGCAGTATCACAGCCCCTACCGGCTGCCTGGCAAGGCTCCAGCCACTGCAGTATCACAGCCCACCAGCTGCCTGGCAAGGCTCCATCCACTGCAGTATCACAGCCCCCACCGTCTGCCTGGCAAGGCTCCATCCACTGCAGTATCACAGTCCCCACAGGCTGCCTGGCAAGGCTCCATCCACTCCGGTATCACAGCCCCCACAGGCTGCCTGGCAAGGCTCCATCCACTCCGGTATCACAGCCCCCACAGGCTGCCTGGCAAGGCTCCATCCACTCCGGTATCACAGCCCCCACAGGCTGCCTGGCAAGGCTCCATCCACTCCGGTATCACAGCCTCCACAGGCTGCAATGTGTCTCTTACCCTCAGGTCCATGCTCTACTGAATTCAGCTCAGGGATCCAGGCTGGGCAGACAATCAGAGGAAACAGCATGTTCTTAAACTTCATCTCAATGCCTTGGAGAAATGAGAAGCTTGAGTTAGAGGGCTTAGCAGTTTCTCCCCACCACCATGGCTGTGGGGCGCCAGGCACCAGGAGGGGGCTCAGTATAAGGAAACAGGCCAGGTGAGGACTTCCGTTAGGCCAGCTATAAACCTTTGTCTCTCAAACACAGTAAAATGCTTAAAAGAAATGAACTCAGAGTCACTGTAATGCACGTGTAGACATGTGATAATGTTAGAAACCACAGGATATTAAGGAATGGCCCAAGTTCTTCTATGCTCTGTACTCATTTTAACTCATTTAATACTCCAATAGCCCTGTGAGGGACTAGGAGTTTCTGCTTACAGATGCAGCAATGTCCAACTTTTCAAAAATAAGTGACAGTTAACAATAACATTATACATTTTTGTTATTTGTATATGTGTGTGTGCACTCAAAAGCTCACAGATGTGCATGTCATGATGTATGTGCACAAGTCAGAGGACAACTTTCAGGGGTCTTTTCTCTCCTTCCACCACGAGTCCCAGGAATAGAACTCAGGTTGTTGGGCTGATGCAGCAAGTGCTTTTTACCCGCTGAGCTATCTCACTGGCATCAACTTTTTTACTGAAACTGCACAGCTAAGAACAAGCAGGTTTCAGTACTGGAGCTATTGCTAATATTGAGATATAATAATAAAAGCATAAAATCCTAAAATTAAGACAGAAAGAAAATGAGATACACAGCTTCGAATCTGTCGTTTAGCCTCCAATTCAGTCTGAGTTCTTCATAGTGCATGGCTCTGCAGGCCAGCTGTCTTTGTCTAGTTTCTGCCCCCCGAACCCAACTAACCAAGTGAGAAGCCTGTACTAATGGTGCACCTGTTCTTTAAACACAGTTGAAGCAGTGTCTCCCCCAGTCCTGCCAATAGAGTTTCTGAGGGGAAGAGTTGAAACAGATGCAGACTCTCCACCCCAGGTGTGGATTAGGATTTCCTAAGGGAAACCCGGCTCTGAGGTGTCCACTCCCACTCCCAAAACACGGGATGCAGGCTGAGACAGTGAGTTCCACTTGGCAAGGTTTCTCTCTGCTTACTCCCCCCATGTCCTGCACTGGCTACAGGTGGTTATTTTGTGGGGCAGGTATATGAGGAGAAAAGAGTGGTTCTGACAGAAGTAGTCTTGAGAAAGTATCAATTCAACAATTTGACATGTCACCTCAAAGACTCTATCTCCCAACCTTCTGAGACCCAGGGATTCTCAAGGAAGAGGTTGGTGCATCCAGTTTGTAAGGGCCAAAGAAAAGGGGTGGAGTGTGGGAAGGATTTCTTCTTTGAAAAAGAGCTCATGACACAGAGCACTTGAGTGGGAGGAGCCAAGTTCCCAGTGCAGAGAGTATTTCCATGGTGCCTGGAGATAGTGTAATAGTGCACCCCAAAAACCTAATTGGCTACCTTGCTCTTTGGGGGTGGCATACAACTAATACCATAAGCTTGCACTCTTTAGTGGCTAAAAGACATTATAGGCCACAATAGAAAGCTATTGCCATCTCTTTGCACATAAAGCTGCAGTTCCTAGATTAAAATACTATTTGAACACTTATGTCTATGCCCATAACATGACTTGTCATGGTAGTTAATGTTGGTTTAAGTGCCCATACTTCTTGCTATTTGTGTTTTATTAATAGAATTTTTAAAAAGGCCCCTGGAAGTGCCACCACCTTGTTGGAAGCGCAGCTTGGACAACCCTGAGAATCTGATGTGTCACTTCAAAGAAAAACGGATCATTTTATTCCCTTGCCTCCTTCTCCAAGGTCCAGGGACCATTCCCAGAGGAGGGGGCATGCCAGATTGTAAGGGCTGAAGAGGGTGGATAAATTGTGAGATCACAACAAAAATGGACTGGACTTTCATTGGTCAGCATGATTATGTGCAGACCTTCCCAGCTGGACCTGAGAATTTGGGGTACAGTCAAATTCCCTATCTATGTAAAATTGAACATAGATGTTTGCTAATTGGGTTTGTGTGAATGTTGCTTGTATCTACTCATTTTTTTCTGTATTGTTTTTATTTGGACATTGATCAGTCTTAGTAGTCTTACATTCAGGCCAGACAAAGGTGATTGGTCACCACTTCTATGATGATCTCTGAGCCTGTGGAAGCTAATACAAAAAGAGAGAGATGTGGCTGTGTCTGATGTGAGCTTAGGTGTGTGTGAGGTAACATTCCAGCCAACTTGCTCCAGCGCCATGAATGACAGTCACGGGACCTCTCTGTCTATGCCCATGAATTGGGATGATGTGAGGAATAAAGGTCTGGGACTGGCCCTGGGAGGTGATGTCACGCTGCCTGTATAACAGCATGTTGATTTGAATAAACAGCCCTTTTGTACTTGGAAAAAAAAGAAAGTATTAATTCTATTGTGGAGCTTATAAAATCATCTTGGAATCCAAATCACCATTTGATTCATGCAAGAAACACATCCAGGGTCAAAGACTCTCCAGAGGTCCTTCCAGCTGCCTTAACCATGTTATCCTTGGACCTTAGAGCTGTGGCTAGATAGCAAAGGACCCAAAGACCACAACTCCATGGACAACAGGAGTGCCAGTTGCCACAAGTGCTGCTGTGCCTCATCTTCACAATCATCATTGAGGCATGTCTCACACCCCAACCCCAGTACCACAAAGCTGAAGCTGAGGGCTCTGTACTACATCGTGATTCTGAGGACAGAGACAGTGTTATGCTCCATCACTGAATGAAGCTAGGCCTTCCTCTCTGGGGTGGGGATCTGACCAGAATGTAGGGAGTAGAGTTCCCTATTCCCTTGAAATATCACCCACTGAACCTGGAAATAAGATGGTGAGTAATAGAGAAAGAGAGTCCACATCTTCCTTTGGTCTCCAAGCAGGCACATGTGTGTATAGCACACATACTCATACATACATACATACACACACACACACACACACACACACACACACAGAATGGCATTTATAGACCTCTAACACTAATCAGACACTGGGCTGAACACCTTGTCGGCATTTCCCTCCCTTTTGGACTAGGAGAGCAATTAGGGAAGGAACTCTCTCCACTGCTTCTCTGTGTCCCAAGCCCTCCCCAGAGATCTGGTTGGCGCTCTGTGTTTGTTCACAGAGAAAATCCTCAAGTGTGTGAGGATCTCACCTGATATTCAAAGCCACCCTTTGAGAACTCACATTACTCCTAAATATGGAATGGAGAGATAAGAAACTCTTCTGAGGACAAAGAAAAATATTGACCCAGGTCGGGGAGACTCCAAAACCAAAGCCTTGGCAGGAGTCCAACTTCCCTGAGCTTCTCAGTGAGTTCCCAGAGCAGCCAGTGAGACAAGAGATAGAGGACAGGGAAGAGCTGGGGAGAGGGAAAGGTGGGGAGCAGGGGACAGCACGGGGGGAGGGAGAAGGCTTGTTAGAAGAGGCCCAGAACTACTCGAAGGCTCCCACAGCCTTACCGATCTCTGTGTTGCCCACGACCAGCTTGGCATCAGGGTGCTGAGCTTTGAGGTTCAGCAGCTCCGTCAGGGTTGAAGCCTGGATCCAGGTCACACGCTCCCCTTCAAAACGCAGCTGCTTCTGTGGAGTGTCTTTGAGTCTCTGGGAAATACAGTTTACTGTATTGTCTCTTTCCTGCCACTATTCATACCCTGAAGAATCTGCAACAGGACCAGCTCCTGTACCGACTTATCTAATAATGAATTCAGAAGGAAGATCTGTGCCTGCCCAGTGGGGAGCAGTAAGAGGTTCTGCTGCTCCGATTCAGTTCATCATAGCACTTCCTGAGAAGAGCTTGGTGAAGGAGGCACTGAGCCTCATGTTTACAGGAGCAACATGAGGATTAAGGAGGTTGTGGTACCTGCTCAAAGTCACCTGCCCTAAGGAAACCCAAGCCAGAAAGCTCAGGTTCCTTGCAGCATCGCAAGCTGCTTCTAGGAGGAGCTGTTGATGCATAGGGTGCCAAGGAGACCCAGTCTCTGTTCTGGTGGGGCTCATAGTCCATCAATAAACATGGACACCAAATCTGCAACTGTATGACACATGTAAGGAGAAGCATTGTATGCCATGGAGCTTGGAATAGGGCTTCACCTCCTAGGGGTGTCAAAAACAAGAGAATGTAGGCTGAAGCCCAAAGGAACGGAGTAGGTCTCAGGGGCTCACAACGCAGATACTGGACTCCTCCCCAGGATCACCTACCAGCAACTCTGGGGGGAAGATGGGCTCCTGGGTAGGATCCAAGGGTGCGAATTCCTCTGGTTTGAATAAAGATGGTGAGAGAATCTGCAGGGGAGAGAACAGGAATCGGGCAGGGCTTGCTTTCAGATGCTTTTCCTACAGGTGAGCTGAGCGAGGGCAGCACTTTGGGCATCAAGGATCAAGGAGGCCCTGCCGGGGACCCGAAGCACCTTTGTCAGCCTCATGATCTGCATGTCACTGCCTCTCACCTTTCAGCCACCACAGGAAGGGAGACAGAAAGAATGTAGTGATTTGGGAGATTGTCCCCCTGGGCCTCCAGAGTAGAAAGACCCCCTTACTATTTGCTCTTTCTTCTGGTTCATGCAGCAGTTGGGGTTCTTTCCATTTCCTCCACAGCATCCACCATCCTGGAAAAATGACCAAACACCAACATGAAAATATCACACAAGGGTATTTTGAGAGTTCTCTCAGAGTCTAAGGAACTTCACTTTTTCATACCTACTACGACTCCAACTCCACTACCTCCCACAGTTTACATCACTGGGAGGAGCACTGTTGCAATACCAACTGCCTCCAGCTGTGGCATTCAGGTATCTGGAACATTCTCTCCTGCTTCATTAGTGTGAATTAACTAATTTAGGAATGACGTGATTAAGTAACTCATAGGAGTAACAGGAAATTTTAATCCAGGAAAATTTTCCATAAAGTTAGGCTGTACTTTATCAAAACATATGTTTAAACTTATTTTTCTTCTTCAATGCCGCTTCCTTAGGAAGGCCTTGGGAAAGAAAGTCTCATTATTTGTCAAAGGACACGGAGGCACTACTAGGTAGGCTGATAGTTATGAGAATTGCCTGGGAGTCCCCAGAGGCTCCCAGGAGCTCTGCCAAGGTTGTCCAAGATCAGAGGTGGTCCAAAGATGCACCAGCCACCGGCCTCCACTACTTACTAGGCACTTTTCCCACAGGCTAAATACCCTCCACTCCTCACTGTGACCTTGTTTTGGAGAAAGGGTATGGTTTGGATTCCTATCACCTGTGGAGAGCTGCTTCCTCAAGACCCCTCAGGATGCCATCAGCAGAGTACAAAATCACTGCCTCTTACAACTGAGCCACTGCATGGTAGGGAAAGTGTATGCCCACCTGGAAGACCCAGCCCAAGACAGTAAGAATTGCAGTTTGGGGCTCAGGAGGCAATCCAAAATCGTAAGGCACAACAGTGGGGGAACTCACAGGCGCTGTTCTATCCAGAAGCAGGAGCAGCCCTTCTCCATTCAAGTCAGGGGAGTTACCTTCCCATTACGCCATTTCTCAAAAGAGGTGCCACAACCCTCTGTCTTTCCCCATCAATGCTAGAAGAAGGCCATGGAGGCTGAGGCGTGACCTTTGAGAATGCGTGAGCATGGCCAAGAGAAACCTTTGCTGGCCTCAACCCTCTGAACGTTCAGTTCTGTATGCAGAGCCCTGCTACAATCCAGCTGTGTCGCTGCATGCCAGACCCGCTCTGTTTATTCTAGATATCCTCAGTTCCACTCTCTATACTTAGACGGGAAGAGATTCCATAGTGTCTCTTTTCACCTTTCTTCTTGCATTCTCAGACTTACAGGAAGTGAGAGGGATTTGTATATAGAAAAAAAATCAGCCTTGCTCACCTGAACTTCCTAAGGAAGAACATACATTACACAAGTACATTTTCCCAGACAATTAAAATGTCAACACTTTATCACTTAGATCTTTTCCTTGAAAATTCATTGGTATGTTTAAGTTATAAATTATTATGATATAGGACAATGAATCTCTGGCTTCAAAGTCTATTGAGATTGAGAAAGGCTGACTTTTTCTGTTCACATGCTCCCAAGATCTCTGCTTTATTATGTAAGCTAAGGCCTGTGGCTTTGTGCATGTTTGTGTGCATGCAGAGGCCAGAGGTCAGCCTCTGATGTTATTCTTCAGATGCCTTGCGAACCCCAGGGATCTGCCTGTCTCTGCTTCCCCATCACCGGTTCTGGGGATCAAACTCAGATCCTCACATTTACATGACCAAGTCATCTCCACACACTTGCTGTTTAATTTTGTTTTATGAATAAATTATTCTTTAAAGTGATTTTAGGTTCATGACACAATTGAGTATAAAGTACAAAGAATTGTAGGTTGCTGCCGATGTTTTCTTCTATCATTTTCAGAGTTTCGGGTTTCACGTTGAGGTCTTTGATCCATTTGGAGTTGATTTTTGTACAGAGTGAGACAGAGGGGTTTAATTTTATTCTTCCTTAATTAGTGATCCAGTTTTGACAAAACCATTTGCTGAAGATGCTCTCTTTCCTCCATTGAGTGTTCTTGCCACTTTGTCAAATATGAGGTGGCCGAAATTGCATGTGCTCAAGTTTGGGTCTTCAATTTTGTTCCATTGATCTACAAGCCTGTTTTTGTGCCAGTACCAGGCAGTTTTTATGACTATATCCCTGTAATAGAGTTTGAAGTCTGGTAGAGTAATTCCCCCTGCATTGCTCTTTACGCTCAGGGGTGCTTTGGCAGCAACCTACAAGACATAGGTGTAGGAAAAGAATTTCTAAATCAGACAGCAGCTGCACAGGAAAAAAGGTCAACGATTGACAAGTGGGAACTTACTAAACTCAAAAACCTTCTGTACAGAAAAGAAACAATCAAAGAACTTAAGAGAAAACCCAGAGTGGGAGGAAACCTTCACCAGTGATACAGCTGAGAAAACATTAACATCCAGAGTATGTAAACCACTCAAAGGAGCAAGAAACAAATAACCCACTCAAAAGATGGAGTAAAGAGCTGAACAGAGATTTCACAAATGAAGAAGTAAAGATGGCTGAGAAACATCTTAAAAACTGTTCAACCTTACTAATAATTAAGGAAATGCAAATTAAAACCACTTTAAGATTTTATTTTACTCCAGTAAGACTGTTTATGATAAGAAACCAAGTGCTGGAGAGGTTGTGAGGAAAGGGGAACACTCATCCACTGCTGGTGGGAAAGCAAATTCGTGGAACCCCTATGGAAAGCAGTGTAGAGAACTCTTAAAATGAGCCTACCACCTGACCCAGTCATACCACTCCTGGGTATATACCCACAAGACTCATCCTATCACAGAGATACATACACATCTATGTTTATTGCAGTTCTCTCCACAATAGTGACAAGTGGATAATGAAAATGTGGTACATCTACTCAATGGACTTCTATGCAGAGGTAAAGAAAGAAGACATCATGAACTTTGCAGATAAATGGATGGAACTAGAAGCCATTATGCTAAGTGAAGCAACACAATCCCAGAAAAACAAATGGCATATGGTATCCCTCATTTGTGGATCCTAGCACCAAATCTCTATTTGTAAGGCAAAGAGTAATTCTTTTTCTTTTGTTCCTTTCAGTAAATATCATACCTGATGTTACTCATCAACTTGCTATATAATATAGGAATATAAAGTATTATTTTTTCTTTACCTACATACAACTCTACTGTCAAAATGTGAATCCCTAAACATATTTTGGAATTTTTTTTCAGACATCATAATTTTTTTATTTTCAGATATCATAATTTTGGTATATGTGTAGTGTGTATATATGCATATTTTGAAGTGATACAAATTGGAAGGAACAACAATAACAAAAAAGACTGGGTCAAAGAACTGAATGAAACAGTAAACTTCTGCCCAAAACAGTAAACTTATGCATCAAAAAATTTTAAAAGTCTGAGAAAAATATGCAAGACATATATGGCAGAATGCATGAGCTCTGGAAGGGTGGGGGGCAAGGAAGGGTGACTGGGTATAAATTTGATTAAGAAATGTTGTATGAAATGCACAAAACTTCGATTAAAAATGCAAAAATGTACAAAGAACTGTCAAGTACCCTCTACTGTCTACACAACCACTCCCAAAAAGTGGTATACTTCTTACAATAGGTGAGTCCATACAGACACACCTTTATCAACCAAAGTTCCAACTGTAAACTTTCAGATTGGCTCCTTCCACTTAGTAATTTGCAGTTAAGTTTTCTTCTTGCCTTTTCTTTATTTCTTTTTAGCTCTGAATACTATTCCTTGATCTGCATGTCCTGCGGCATTTTTGTCCATTCATTTAATGAGGACATCTCTGTTGCTTCTAAATTTTGACAATTATGAAATACAGGATATAAGCAATGTTGTGCAGGGTTTTGTATGGCCATTTAAGTCTTCAACTCCTGTGATTAAATATCAGGGAGGGCAACCATGGGATAGCACAATAAAATATGCATAGTTTCATAAGGCACCAGCCAACTCTTCCGCCGTAGCTATGCATTTTGCATGGCCACTGGCAGTGAAGAAAAGTTCTTGTTGCTTCACATCCTTCTCAACATTCAGTGATGTTTTAGATTTGGCCATTCCAGTGCATGTGCAGTGGGAGTTCATTGCTGTTTTAATTTGCAATTTCCAAATGACACATGATAGTAAACTCTTCACATTCTTTCTTGCCATCCACATAGTGGAGGTGACTTTTTCCCATTTTTTTTTAATTAAATTCTTTTTTTTTTTTTTTTTGGTCTTTTTGAGACAAATTTGAGAGTTCTCTCAGAGTCTAAGGAACTTCACTTTTTCATACCTACTACGACTCCAACTCCACTACCTCCCACAGTTTACATCACTGGGAGGAGCACTGTTGCAATACCAACTGCCTCCAGCTGTGGCATTCAGGTATCTGGAACATTCTCTCCTGCTTCATTAGTGTGAATTAACTAATTTAGGAATGACGTGATTAAGTAACTCATAGGAGTAAACAGGAAATGTTTAAATCAAGGAAAAATTTCCATAAAGTTAGCGTACTTTATCACAACTATGTTTAAAACTATTTTTTCTTCTTCAATGCCGCTTCCTTAGGAAGGCCTTGGGAAAGAAAGTCTCATTATTTGTCAAAGGACACGGAGGCACTACTAGGTAGGCTGATAGTTATGAGAATTGCCTGGGAGTCCCCAGAGGCTCCCAGGAGCTCTGCCAAGGTTGTCCAAGATCAGAGGTGGTCCAAAGATGCACCAGCCACCGGCCTCCACTACTTACTAGGCACTTTTCCCACAGGCTAAATACCCTCCACTCCTCACTGTGACCTTGTTTTGGAGAAAGGGTATCGGTTTGGATTACTATTCAAACTTTTGGAGGAGCTGCTTCCTCAAGAACCCCTCAGTGATGCCATCAGGCAGAGTACAAAACAATTGCCCTCTTACATACTGAGCCTGCATTGGTAGGGAAAGTGTATGCCCACCTGGAAGACCCAGCCCAAGACAGTAAGAATTGCAGTTTGGGGCTCAGGAGGCAATCCAAAATCGTAAGGCACAACAGTGGGGGAACTCACAGGCGCTGTTCTATCCAGAAGCAGGAGCAGCCCTTCTCCATTCAAGTCAGGGGAGTTACCTTCCCATTACGCCATTTCTCAAAAGAGGTGCCACAACCCTCTGTCTTTCCCCATCAATGCTAGAAGAAGGCCATGGAGGCTGAGGCGTGACCTTTGAGAATGCGTGAGCATGGCCAAGAGAAACCTTTGCTGGCCTCAACCCTCTGAACGTTCAGTTCTGTATGCAGAGCCCTGCTACAATCCAGCTGTGTCGCTGCATGCCAGACCCGCTCTGTTTATTCTAGATATCCTCAGTTCCACTCTCTATACTTAGACGGGAAGAGATTCCATAGTGTCTCTTTTCACCTTTCTTCTTGCATTCTCAGACTTACAGGAAGTGAGAGGGATTTGTATATAGAAAAAAAATCAGCCTTGCTCACCTGAACTTCCTAAGGAAGAACATACATTACACAAGTACATTTTCCCAGACAATTAAAATGTCAACACTTTATCACTTAGATCTTTTCCTTGAAAATTCATTGGTATGTTTTTAAGTTATAAAACATTATTACGATATAGGACAATGAATCTCTGGCTTCAAAGTCTATTGAGATTGAGAAAGGCTGACTTTTTCTGTTCACATGCTCCCAAGATCTCTGCTTTATTATGTAAGCTAAGGCCTGTGGCTTTGTGCATGTTTGTGTGCAGCAGAGGCCAAGAGGTCAGCCCTGATGTTATTCCTTCAGCTGCCTTGCGAACCCCGGGATTCTGCCTGTCTCTGCTTCCCATCACCGGGTTCTGGGGATTTCAAACTCAGATTCCTCACATTACATGACCAAGTCATCTCCACACACTTGCTGTTTAATTTTGTTTTATGAATAAATTATTCTTTAAAGTGATTTTAGGTTCATGACACAATTGAGTATAAAGTACAAAGAATTGTAGGTTGTGACGCGTTTTCTTCTATCATTTCAGAGTTTCGGGTTTCACGTTGAGAGTCTTTGATCCAATTGGAGTTGATTTTTGTTACAGAGGTGAGGAACACGAGGTGTTTAATTTATTCTTCCTTAATTAGTTGATACAGTTTTGACAAACACCTTTGCATGGAAGATGCTCTCTTTCCCTCCATTTGGTGTTTGCCACTTGTCAAAATATGAGTGGTGGCCCGAACTGAAATGCATCGTGCTTCAAGTTTGGGTCTCCAATTTTGGTTCCATTGATCTACAAGCTTTTGTTTTTGTGCCAGTGTCCCACTAGGCTAGTTTTTTTGACTATATCCTACTGTCATAGAGTTTGAAGTTCTGGTAGAGTTAATTCCCCCTGCATTTGCTCTTTACCGTCAGGGGTCTTTGCTTTGCAGCAACTTACAAGACATAGGTGTCAGGAAAAGAATTTCTAAATCAAACAAGAAAGCAACCTACACAGAAGGTACGAGACAAGGGAACTAGACAAACATCAAAAAAAAAACCTTCTGTACAGAAAAGAAAAACAAATAAAGGAAGTTAGAGAAAAACCCAGAGTGGAGGAGTAAACCTTCACCAGTGATACAGCTGGAGATAAACATTAACATCCAGATGTATGTAAACCACTCAAAGAGCAAGAAACAATAACCCATCAAAGAGATAGAGTAGTAAGAGCTGAACAGAGATTTCACAAATGAAGAGTTAAAGATGGTTGAGAAACATCTTAAAAACTTGTCAACCCTTACTAATAATTACGGAAATGCAAATTTAAAACCACTTAAGATTTCATTCCTACTCCAGTACAGACTGGCTAGATCAAAAGAACAATTGATACCCAAGTGCTGGAGAGTTTGTGAGGGAAGGGGAACACTTCATCCACATGCTGGTGGGGAAAGCAAATTCGTGGAACACCTAGTGGAAAGCAGTTGTAGAGAACTCTTAAAATGAGGCCTACCACCTGACCCAGTCATACCTCACTCCTGGTACTATCCCCACAAGACTCATTCCTATCACAGAGATGCCATGAACATCTAAGTTTATTGCGTAGTTCTCTCCACAATCGTGACACGTGGATAATGAAATGTCGGTACCATCCACTCAATGGACTTCTATGCAGAGGTAAAGAAAGAAAGACATCATGAACTTTGCAGGATAACATGGATTGGACTAGAAGCCATATCTGCTAAGTGAAGCAACACCAATCCCAGAAAAACAAATGGCATATGGTATCCCTTCTCATTTGTGGCTCCTGGCCCAAATCTCTATTTGTAACGGGGGCAAAGAGTACTTTTTTCTTTTGTTCCTTTCAGTAAATATCCATACTGATGTTTACTCATCAACTTGCCTATTATAATCATAGGAATATAACGTATTACTTTTTCTTACCTACCTTACAATCTCTAACTGTCAAAAGTGGATCCCTAAAGCATATTTTGGAAATTATCAATTTACTTTCAGACATCATAATTTTTTTATTTTCAGATATCATAACTTGGTATATGTGTAGTCGGTGTATATACCAATTTTGAAGTGATACAAATATGGAAGGAACAACAATAACAAAAAGACTGGGTTCAAAGAACTGAATGATAAACAGTAGTAAACTTCTGCCCAAAACCAGAAAATTAGCATCAAAAAATTTTAAAACGTCTGAGAGGAACAACTACTGAAGGACATCTATGGCAGGAATGCATGACGCTCTGGAAGGGTGGGGGCAAGGAAGGGTGACTGGGTATAAATTTGATTAAGAAATGTTGTATGAAATGCCACCAAAACTTCGATTAAAAATGCAAAAATGTACAAAGAACTGTCAAGTACCCTCTACTGTCTACACAACCACTCCCAAAAAGTGGTATACTTCTTACAATAGGTGAGTCCATACAGACACACCTTTATCAACCAAAGTTCCAACTGTAAACTTTCAGATTGGCTCCTTCCACTTAGTAATTTGCAGTTAAGTTTTCTTCTTGCCTTTTTTTCTTATTTCTTTTTAGCTCTGAATACTATTCCTTGATATGCATGTCCTGCGGCATTTTTGTCCATTCATTTAATGAGGACATCTCTGTTGCTTCTAAATTTTGACAATTATGAAATACAGGATATAAGCAATGTTGTGCAGGGTTTTGTATGGCCATTTAAGTCTTCAACTCCTGTGATTAAATATCAGGGAGGGCAACCATGGGATAGCACAATAAAATATGCATAGTTTCATAAGGCACCAGCCAACTCTTCCGCCGTAGCTATGCATTTTGCATGGCCACTGGCAGTGAAGAAGAAAAGTTCTTGTTGCTTCACATCCTTTCTCAACATTCAGTGATGTTGTTAGATTTGGCCATTCAGTGCATGTGCAGTGGAGTTCATTGCTGTTTTAATTTTGCAATTTCCAAATGACAAATGATAGTAAACTCTTCACATTCTTTCTTGCCATCCACATAGTGGAGGTGACTTTCCCATTTTTTTTTAATTAAATTCTTTTTTTTTTTTTTTTTTGGTCTTTTTGAGACAGGTCTCCCTGCAGTCCTAGCTGGCCTGAACTCACTTTGTAGACTAGGCTGGCCTTGAAGTCACAGAGATCCACCTACCTTTGTCTCCCGAGTGCTGGGATCAAAGGCATGCGCCACCATGCCCGGCCCTTAAATTCTTAAGTTAACATAGAAAATAATGGTTTTGTTCTGTCATTTTTTTTTAATTTTATTTATTTCTGTATGTGTATGAATGTACTGTCTGCATGCAGGTTTGTGCACCCGTGTTGTGCAATGCCGCGGAGGTCAGAAGAGAGCGTCGGATTCCCCTGGAACTGGAGTTTCTCCTGGAATTGGGTTTTCAGAGACAGTTCTCGGGCCTCCATGTGGGTGCTGGGGATCAAACCCAGTCCTTGTAAGAGCGGTCGGTGCTCTTAACCGCTATAGGCCATCTCTCCAGCCCTTGTTCTGTCATTTTCACACATACTGTTTGTTTTCTCTCTTATTATAACTGAGTATTGAATTTTAGGATTCTTTGTACATTTGGGGAAAAAATTTATTGTTTTTTTTNCGACAAGGTCTCCCTGCAGTCCTAGCGGCCTGGAACTACTTTGTAGACTAGGCTGGCCTTGAAGTCTCAGAGATCACCTACACCTTTGTCTCCCGAGTGCTGGGTCAAAGGCATGCGCCACCATGCCCGGCCCTTAAATTCTTAAGTTAACATAGAAAATAATGGTTTTGTTCTGTCATTTTTTTTTTAATTTTATTTTTTCTGTATGTGTATGGAATTGTACTGTCTGCATGCAGGTTTGTGCACCCGTGTTGTGCAATGCCGCGGAGGTCAGAAGAGAGCGTCGGATTCCTCCTGGTAACTGGAGTATTCTCCTGGAATTGGGTTTTCAGACAGTTCTCGGGCCTCCATGTGGGTGCTGGGGATCACAAACCCGAGTCCTCTGTAAGAGCGGTCGGTGCTCTTAACCGCTATAGGCCTCTCTCCAGCCCTTGTTCTGTCATTTTCACACATACTGTTTGTTTTCTCTCTTATTATAACTGAGTATTGAATTTTAGGATTCTTTGTACATTTGGGGAAAAAATTTATCTTTTTTTTTTTTTTTTTTTTTTTTTTGTCTTTTTGATCTAGGGTTCTCCTTTAGTCCCAGCTGGACTGGAGCTCACTATTGTAGACCAGGCAGACTTTGAACTCCCAAGTATTGCCTGCCTCTGCCTCCCAAGTGCTAGGATTAAAGGCCTGCGCCACCGAGCTTGGCTTCTAGCTTTCTCTTTTACAAAGCAGAAGTTTTTCCATTTTAATGAAGCACGGATCTCAGTAACTTCTTTCATGGTTCACGTCTTGTGGGCCACCTTAATTTAAAATTCATTATATACTCAAGGTAACTTGGGTTTATCTTAGATTATCTTAAAGTTTTGTAATTTCACATTTTGTATTTATGTTTACTCTTTACTGTAATTTAACTCCCAATAAAGGTTAAAATCTGTGTCTAGATCCATTATTTTGTATCTGAATGTCCAAAAAGACAAATGGAACAAAAGAAAACACTTAGAACCAAGTAAACCAACCCAACATTTCCCTCCAAAGAATTCATTTCAAAATATGTTAATTCAAAACTTCAGAAAATAAGATTTAAAGAAACAACTCTTACAAAGGAGCCAGATGACAACACACCTTGCCCATAGGGAAGCATGGATAAGGATTATGTTTGAGCTCTCAGAAGCCATGTAAGCAAGAAGAGAATGGAGTAAAACATTTAAAATGCTCTGGAAAAAATTATCAACTTAGAATCCTGCACTCTATGACACTATTCTTCAAAAGTAAAGCAAAGGCTTGGGTACGGCAGCTCCTGTCCTGGTTAGTGCTTGGAGAGTCACTGTGAGTTTGAATCATGAGTGCCCGGGTGTAACAGCCAGGTCAAGAAGCAGGAAATACGTAATGGGAGCAACAACAGGGCCCGAGTGCGGGGGGTATGTAAGAAGGTCAGAAGCTAAGAGATGCAACAATCAATTTGATAAAACGATAAGTTATTTAGAGTTATATTGAAAGAATAAATTTTATGAAACTTAAAGAATTCCAATAGACGAATAAATCAATCTATTATTTTAAGTGGAGGCTTTAGCACTATTCTATCAAAAATAGATATATCCTATACACAGAAAGATTAATAAGATGCAGCTGAACACAACAGCACCTTCCTATTTCATGTGCTTTAAAGAATTCTGAAACTATGAAATAAAACTTGTGCAAATGTAAGCCACTTCTACTTTTCTGACAACAAGCTACATTTTAGTGCATTATTTATTCTAAAGAAAGCATTTTTCAGGTTGGAGAGATGGGCCTAGCGGTTATTGACGCTCCGATCCGCTCTTGCAGAGGACCCGGTTCGATCCCCAGCACCCACATGGTGGCTAAGAACCGTCTGTAACTCCAATTCCAGGGAGAACTCCAGTTCCAGGGGAATCCGAGACCCTCTTCTGACTCCGCGGCATTGCATGACACGGGTGCACAGGACCCCGCATGCAGACAGTACATTCATACACATACAAAAATAAATAAAAATTAAAAAATAAAATAAAAAAAGAAAGCATTTTTCCCATTTAACAAACATCTATTTGTTCCCATTTTATGTGTAACAAACTTTGTTTAAAAACAACCCTATTCACTACAGAGAATTATAGAAACTAAACTTGAGGTTTAACCTCAATAGCACATAGGTTTTAAATCAAGGTGAAGTCTGATTCAGAAGAGCCCTTCAAAGCCACATCTGATCTTTTCTTTAGGTTTATTTTATTTTTAATTATGAGGTGTATATTTGTGGGTATGTGCATATCATAGTGTACTTGACCAGGGAGGCCAGAAGAGGGCATAAGATTCAGTGCAGCTGGAATCATAGGTGGCTATGAGCTACCCAGTGGATGCTGAGAACCAAGATCAGGTCCCCCCTGCAAGAGCAGGACCTAAGCTGAGGTCATCTCTGCTACTTGGTACACTTGATGATTTTTGGTTCATGCATATACCACCCCCCAAAGCAAGCACAAAAATGCCTGCAAACTCAGAACCATAGCTGATGAGATCAATTACATCACCAAGCTCTATTGCTTTACAAAAGCAGAACCAAAAAGCCAGGAAGTAGGGCCTGACAGCAAGTGTGTTGAAATGGAGGTCATGATGTTAGGGCCTTGAGGGCCAAAGATTCCAAAATTATTGTATGTAAAATTATATCTGATTTGCAATATTCCTTTCCTGAAGCTCCAGATACTGACACAAGAAGTTACACTTAACACCACTTTCCAGGAAGCAGCCAAGACGGGAATGGTCTAGAGATCTTCATAAGACTCCTTGATTATCGTTTTAATGTTTATGGTGTCCACAGTGATTGCCCCTTTCTTTCAATTGTTAATAGTAATTTGTATCTTTTTTCCCCTAGATAACCTCACTCAAGGGTTATTGGTTTTATTGATCTTTTACAAGAACTAGATTCTGTTTTGCTGGTTTTTCTCTATGGAATTCCTGGCTTAACTTTCATCTGTTTTCTACTCCAAATATTGTTTATTTTCTTCTGCTGCTTTTGGATTTTTAATTTGCTCATTTTTCATTTTTCTGCGAAGCCTACATACTGATTTTTTTTAATTTCTTTCTTCCTAATATTTTACGCTGCCCTACTATAATTTCCCTCTAAGCAATTTGATAAATGCATTTTCTATTTCATTGCAGTAAATTTATTTTGAGGATTTCTTCTTTGTCCCATGTGATATTTAGAAGTGTGTTGTTTAATCTCAGAGAAAATTTTTTTATAATATTTCTGGCTATCTTTCTGTTGTTGGTTTCTAGTTTCATTTCACTGTGATCCCAGAGCAGACACTGTGTGACTGATATTATTTTTCATTTTTTTTATAGCCCAGAATATGGTCTGTGTGGTGACATGATTCATGTGGAGGTTTGAGAAAAATATCTTTTTCTGCTGTAGTTGGTTGAAGTGATATATAAATTTTACTCACATGAAGTTAATTGATAGTATTGTTGAATTCAACTACATTCTTATTGGTTTTTCTGTCTAAGATATGCTCATTTCTGATTATAGTGATGAAATCTCCATTTAAAACAATAGAATAATCTGTCTTCCCAGTTCTAAAGTACTCTTAAATTTATTTGGGATCTCTTCTTTTGATGCTCTATTGTTAGTTTTAGACATGATAAGAATTTCTATGTCCTCTTGACATGGCTGTTGTACACATGAACTAACTTACAGCAGCAGCGGCTATCTGCGCAAGACCTGCACTAGGGCGGGCCCACCAACACACATGATGGGGGGGCCACCTAAATCTCCAGCCCCCCATCCTGAGGAGCTAATAAGCAATTAAGAGTTGCTGGGAAGGGAGAGTCATATCTCTCTCTTGCAAGTTATCCTTGTTCAGGTAAGTAACTCCCGACCCATGCTACAAAGTTTTAAGAGGACATTTATGCCTTCCTGAGATCTTAATCCCTTTTTTATTACTTGTTTAGAACTCTGCTGGCTTCTAGATTTTTGGTGATCCTCCTGCCTCTGACCTCCCTCCACAGAATCACGCCAAGGGTCTACCACAATTCCCGGCTCTCTGCAATTTCCTTTGAAGAAACATGCTTCGAGATTGAGATAACAGAATTCAGAGTACAGAATTCTATGTGGGTAGGACTTTTTTTCTCAACCCTTTTAGTGTTTTACTCCCTTCTTCTGGTTTCCATGGTTGCCAAGAATCCAAATGTAGCCTTTGTCTGTGTTTCTTTCTAGCCCAAGGATGTATTCCTCTGGTTCTTTAAAGAGTTATTTCTGAAGTTTGAACATAATATATCTTGGAGAGAATATTTATGATGAAGGCTTGCTATTGGTTTGGATTGATTTGGTTCTGTGTGCTTTGTTTTGTTCCATTAGCCTTCTCTTCTTGACATCGATCCTGCTTATTCTTCTCTGAGCTTCCTGCCCATGTGGTTCAGAGTCCAACACTCATCTTGGGAAATTCCTACTCATTTTTTGAAACATTTCTTCTGTTCATTTCTTTCTTGTTCCTTTGGTGTTCCCACAATAGTCATGTTACAGTTCTTACAGCCCCATATTTCTTGGGTTTTCTAGACTTTTGCTCATTTTTTTCTCTTTGCTTCTTGGTTTTGGAAGTATCCGCAGACCCATAGATTCTTTCCTGAGCCATGTTCAGTTTACTAATACACTCACCAAATGCATTCTTCATTGGTTGCAGTGGCTTTGACTACTGGCGTGTCTCTTTTTTGAGGATCCATGTACTTAATTTTATTGAATTTTTAATGTTACAGAGTTCTTACTACTGCCAACAGCTTGAGACTCCGAAGAAGAAATGATACAATGAACAGAACAGCTTATCCACCACTATACGTATATATTATTATATATAGATATATATTATATATATTATATATACCGATAGACATGTTGTTGTATGTGTATGAAAAAACAATAATAATTAAAGAGGTCAGAAATCTAGAGGGAGGGAATATGGGGGCTGTCATCAGAGGAATTTGAGTGAGGAGAGAAGGAATTATGTAAATGTATGAAATTCTCAGAAAATTTAAATCGTAAAAAAACTAATAATTTCCCAATCTTAAAAACTATGACAAGAGTTAGAACTTGTATCTGCTGCAGCCCTTCATATTTCCAGCACAGCGTGCCATTAAACAAACCTCACCACATTTGTCTCAGTTCACTTCTCAAACCATAACCACAAACAAAATTTTGTAGAAAAAAATGCATACTTTTTTTGTTTGTTTGTTTCAGAGCTCATGGAAATCTGCCTGCCTCTGCCTTCCTGGTGCTGGGATAAAGTCATGTACCACCACAGGCAAAAATTCATATTTTTTGAGGGGAAGTATTGTAGCTTGAGATATGAGATTGCTTGTTAAAGGTCCAGGTCCCCAAATAGACTTCAGCCTAACTAAGAATCTCTGGCTACTCTCTAATCACCCACCTCTTCCTGGCCAGCTCAGTCAATACCAACATTAGTGCCTAAGAAGCAGCTTACAGTGGCATCAGGAGACACTGCTGCCTACTAGTCTCCTGCTTCCCATACCGATGCACTCATGGACAGAACCATAGGAAAACATCCTATGTGGAAGAGCTTCACTCACTGCTTGTTTTACTTCTGTCAGCAGCAACCAAGTGTGAATCCTTTTCGGTATAGGGACACATTGCACAGAAATCCAGACTCTGCATCACATAGTCATATGCCACTATGGAGTATTTCTACTGAACCAAAGACACAAAACTGGGTGATTGCTGGAGTATCTCCCTAGGTGGTAGGAAACTTACCAGTAACTCTGGGAAACTTCAAGTCTCTTTTAAGGACTAAGCACTACTGCAGATTTAAACTGTAATTACTAAAATCAGAATTGCTACATTATTGGCTGTTGCCATGACTGTCCAAGTCAACACTACAAAAACACACCAAAGATGGACCACATAGCCGGCTGGGACAATCACTGCTTCTATAGATAGTCATTACCTTCAATGTGGGGTGCATTTATGGATTTCTTATCAAAGACCATTCAAGATTCATGAGCCTTGAGGGTGATAGGTTTTGGCATCTGCTGCCTTTTTTTTTTTTTTTTTGGTCTTTTGAGGACCCGGTCTCCTGGTAGCCCAGCTGTTCTGGAACTCACTCTGTAGACCAGGCTGGGCTTGAACTCACAGAGATCCTCCTGCCTCTGTCCCAAGTGCTAGGATTAAAGGCATGTGCCACCATGCCAGCTGGCAACTGCTGCCTTTTACATCAAAAACTTTCAAGTTATCTAACCAAATACTATGCTGTAAAAGAACTAATTCCAAGTTGAGACCTCTAGCATTTCTTTACAATCCTTCTTTAATGTTCCTGTCACTGTTTTCATCATTTGCCTGTTCTTGCAAGATGCCCGCTTTTTCCATTAAAACCTTCAGTATATTAATATAGTCTTTTTAAAACATCTGGATTTGTTCATTCTAAAGTCTCTGTTGTATCAATGCTGTTTATACAGTAGGCTCACTCTCTTCACATTGTATTTGCCTTTGAACATGTCTTGTGATTCTTTTTCACTGAAAAGCAGATATGTTGTATCGGATAAAAGGACCTCTGTAAATAGGCCTTTAGTGATGTGTGGTGTCAGGAAGAAGGATGTTACAGCCCCAGGATTAGTTTTAGTCTTTCGCTGATTCTACTCCCTATACTATGAACTTCACAAGGGCCTTTCAGGAGTTTATGCCTCTTTCTTAGGTGGCTTAAGATGTCTGGAAGGGTCTGAGTTTCTAGAGGGAAAACTCTTAAGCCTTCCCTCTCCTCATCATCACATGCTCCCATAGACTGTTCAACCATCAGGCTTGCCCACATTAAGTCTCCATCAGTTCGTAAACTACTGTTCAGGTTTCCCTATTCTAATGGTGCTTCATGAATGGCTTCTACTTATGTTCCTGCTCCCACATGCTATGACTCTATCTTCCTGTCTGTCTCTAACTTGAGAAGCAGCAATCGGTCCTATAACTTCACTCCCCTAAAGGATCGAAGCAGAGGTATCTTCCAGTTCAACTTTTTACTTGTTAAAATGGAGTGAAAACTTCTAAGCTCCTTACAAACCACACTGGAAACCAGCAGTCTTGCTTCAGCCTACTGGTATTTCCTTTCATTCTCTTCTTTATTGCTAGATGGGCACTGTCATTCTTGATGTGGACAACGGGCCCAGATTTACCAAACTCTCCTCACGCTTCACTAGCATGTGCTATTACAGGAAAACAGGAAATCCAACTTCAGTGCAACTGTGCACTGAATAGGCTCTAAATGACAGTCCTGGGGCCTTCTGTGAGGAACATGAAGGCACTTCAACAAGCACGCTGGGTGCCAGGCATTTGGGTCGCTCAGTATCCTCAGCTTTGCCTTGTTCTACCCAGCTGGAAAACTGGGTCGAGAGAAGGTACTGTTGCCCACAGAATCAAGAGCCACACTTCAGTGCTGTAAAATAGAGACTTGGGGAAGAGGATCAGTGTGGCTACACTTGAACAAAATTCTCCTTTGTAATATTTTTGGGGCTGGTTAGATTGTGTGTCTTGAGCAGGCTCCTCAGCCAGAACTAGAGAGACAAGATGAACAACCCCTGTTTCTCAAGGAAGCCTGGACAATTAATGAAGACTTATGTGGCAGATCCAAGAAGGAATGTGTCAGCACTCTAATTTATTGTACCATTTGTTAAATGCCTAAAATCTCTGCAAGAAGTATTTAACTTTTATGAATACTCTAAGATAGCTATTATTATAATCCCCAGGTCACCACATCTTGAATCAGGCTTTTTGCTCATAGTTTTGACTTAGATTACATAGGTTTGTTCCTGTATCAACAGCTCTCTTCCAGGGTGTGGTGAATTATCTTATTTTTAAGAGGCTTCATTCCCTCCTCTGCCATCTTGATCAGTGTGACACATTGCTTTTCTCTGATGTGCTCAGCACTATGGTGAATGAGAATGACCACGCATCTGCTGCTGTCCACCTGCGACCACAGGTCAAAACTAGGATGATGGTTATGATTTGGGATCCAGGACTTCCTCTTGACCCATCATAAGAGGAGTCAACGTGAAAGGAGGGGAGAGACCAATGCTCTGTCCTTACACCCACCGCATGTATATCTTAGTGTGTTTACCTAATAGTGACCACACACCAGGCTGTGGTTTCTTGCTGCAGGTTTATGAACGCTATAGAGGTTTACAGACTGTCTGGAGATCTAATTCTCAGTTTCACAAGCCCAGCAGAGGGCCAATTGGACAGCAGCCAGGAGAGGGCAGAAAAGTTTGGAGGCTGAGCCAGACAGGGATGCTGTTAAATGCCTAGTTCAGAACCTGTGTGGCAGAGCCTCCCAGTCTCCAGGGAAAGCATCCAAACCTTGAGTCACTGGGGGAAGGGAACAGTTGGGCAGCGTGTATCTTCCCGGGAGTCAGGGCTGCAGGCCTTGGCCAGCAGGAAAGGCCACACTGGATAAGGCTCCACTGTTCGCTTCCCTTCACACACAACCCCAGTGGGGAAACTTGCTCACTGGCTTGCCTCAACCTCCTTCCCTGTAGACCCGAGGTCCTTGACATTCTCTCAGCCGTGTTCACTATGGGCTCATGTATTAGAAGCCCACTGTTGTTCCTGGGCTCCACTTACCCTGGCGAAGGTCCGGAAGCCCTGCAGGATGGGCCTGTAGCCTGTGCAGCGGCAGAGATTTCCTGTAGGCCAAGAGGAAAGTTGTCACGTCAGTGCTGCCTGGGGTGGCGGTGGGCTCATGGCCTTGCTATCTCAGCTCACGGCTGTGGGTACAGAACCGCCTCTTGTCTTTGAACCTTCCCCTGTGCTTAGAGCCTGATCCGATTTCTCTTTTCCAACTCTAGGCTTTCTGACCTCAAAACACCCATCATGACTTTTTTCCAGGGAAGCTCTTTCCAGAAGCTCAGACGACCACTACCCAGATCTAGGATAGCTCTCCTCAGGGTCTTGTCAGTTTGCTTCTCAAACTTCATTACCACTCTCAGAGCGGGAGTCCTCAGAGGGAGCACCCGTGTCTTTTATTCTGTCCCTTACATCTCATATAGTGTGCATGATACACAACAGGACTCAAAAGAACCGCTCTAACAGATGAAAGACTGACATACTGAATGAGCGGGGAACCTTCTAGATTCAGTCTAGAGGGATAAGACCTACTCATAAGAGGCAAAACAGAAAACACACCGATGTCTGCTGTGGTTGAGCACTGGCGCTGTCTTCTTCCTGAGTGGTGGGTGCCCTGGAAAAGCTTGTTATGACAGAGGTTGAGGGGAAAACAGTTTCCTCATGAGGCTCTGGGCAGTATCCCAAATGTCAGTGGTTCCTCATGCTAGCTTTGCATGGCCGAGGCCACCCCGATTAAGGGTGAGAAGAAGCAGGACAACCACATGTTCTCTAAACTAGAAGGCTAACTTTGCAGCATATCTTAGCCATCAGCTCTCCAAAGGGTAACACCTGCCATTCCTAGCCCATTCTTGGCTGTTATCCATGCTGACCAGCCCAGGGCCCATCTGCCACGCTTCACTCTCTGGCCTCGTGCTTGAAGAGCCATCCCTTGGAGGCATCCGTTTTCTTCATTAGAACATTCACTTGCGCATGATCCAGATTAGAGCCGTGGGAGGATAATTCGGGAGCCTTGGACATGTTCATGACATGTCCTTGGGGCTGTGGCGAGAAACCCACACTGGATCCATGGCTTTTGGCAATTCTCTCCTAAATAGACAGGAATAGAGAACATGCTTATGTGGTGAAGCCTCCCCAGCTCCACACAATCACCTGCCCAAGACTGGCCCCTGTAGAGAAGTAGCCGTATCCATTACAGGTCATCAAATCCCTCTGAGCTGTAGGTTCCTCATCACTATGATGGGGACAACCATAATGCTTAGCTTCTAAGCATTTAAGGAAGATAATTCATGTTAAAACTTTTCTTCTCTTTTGCTAGCCATAATTGAACTTGGGGCCGTTGCACACTGACTTTGAGCTTAACTCTCTCATCACATGAACACATCCCAGCAGCCCTTTTCAACTGTCGTGGTCTGTGTGGTCTTGTGTATTAGTACGCCCTGTGGAATGGTTGTGTGTGTGATGGTGCGTGCTGCGTGTGCAAGGAATTCAACTATGCACCCCAGGCTACTTATGACTCTGTAGGATCTAGGACCAGGCTACCTTGCAATGTGAACTCGGAATCCTATCTCGCCTGGCAGCTTCTGTGAAGCACTTAGGATTACATGGCACCAGGACCAACATAAAACTCCCGACACTGTACCTGGCATGCTGCAGTCAGTCAGTCATTGTCAGTCACTAGACAAGTCCCTTCAGAGGACAGTGACTATTCTGGCTCAAGGAATTTAGGAATTTGCTGATCACATGTCTTCAATAAAAGCCCTGTGTCATGTTCCTTTGACTACATGAGCCTGCAGGTCACTTAAACAGCACTCCTGAATGCATCTCATTCCAACCCTTCACCAGATTCCTCTATTAAGTGAAGGTGAGCCTCATAGCACAATGAAAGTATGAGAACTGGCGCATACTCTATGCTTGGGATATCACAAAAACTCCACTCAAATATTTTTACCACACAAGGTGACTCTTCTGGTCCAGGTGACTTTTTTCTTTTACAATCTCTGGAGTAAGACTGATGGACAATATATATCTTATATATATATATCTATATATATATATATAAACAACCACTGACTGAGAACATATATGCATGCCAACGGGTTACTGGGAACAACGCCGCAGACAAGAAAGACAGGAGAGTTTTCATGAAACTCATATTCCAATAGGGAAAATACTGGCAAAATCAGTGGCCAGAGCTATGGAGAGAATTTGTACAAGAGACACGATCCAGAGTGATGGGCACCCACTCAGCCTGGTAAGGAAAGTCCACACTGGAGAAGGACTCTTGAAGCTAAATTTCATATCACGATTTAGATCAGGGAGAAAGAACAGCAAGAATGAAGGCTCTGAGCACAGAGCAAGCCTGACATGCCACAGCTGCTGAAAGAGTATGGGTGGAACCCGATGGCCTCAAAGAACTCACTAGGAACGCAGCTCTGCACAAGCTAGGGCAGAATCCGGAACCTTCCGTGTATGCTGGAGATTTAAGCTGGAAATGGTGTGATTCATGCTTTTGAAAATATCACTCTGGGTGCTAGGTGGGAAATGGATTGTAGGATTTCTCCTACAGCCCCTCCCCCCCGTTTGGGGCACTGGGATATTGTAGCAGGTCAGGCAAACTGGATGGTGACATGGGCTAAGTAAGCAAGAGTAAGAACAGAACGGGACATTATCATAAAAGGTTTTGGTGGTAGAGTGAACCCTCTTCCAGATGGACAGGGTGTGGTATATGAGAGAACTGATGACTACTAGATTCTTATCTTGAACAACAGAGTAGATTGTTTTGCCATTGGCGCAGGCAGACTAACACCTGGTAAGGAAGAAGTTAAGGGTGAGACAGGGTTTGGATAAACCTGTGGTTAGATACTTCTGCAGTGAGGTCAAGTAGGAGTTGGAAAAAGAATCTAACTTCCGAGGACAGGTCACAGCTGAAAGTCCAAACGTGTGTACCACTTGCAGGTGTGGGTTCTAAGCTCACCTAGGGAGGATGTGCGGGAGAAGGGCTGAGGCAGGAGCTTGGATACTGTCCAAGCCAGTGGCTGAGGTGAGGAGCCAGCACAAGATGCACGAGGGAGGCAGGAAGAAACGCAAGTGAACAAGAGGTAAATGTGGCCCCAGTGCTTATTTAGAAAGAATTCTAATAAGTGTACCAAGAATGAGGCTCTGTGCCACTGAAGGGAATTTAGGTTTGTCGTACAGATAGGGTCCCTGCGTTCATGTTCCACACTATTTCATTTTCCTTTTATATATTTTGCTATGAAGAAAAAGACAAGCCCATATAAATACCTTAAACTTCCTGCAGTTGGGGCAGATTTAGTAGTGTCCTCTTTTTCTGTTCTAGAAACAAGCTACAGAGATGAGCCAATACCAACCCTCACCTTGCCCCTGACCCTTCCTAGACTGGCTGAGGCGCTCCTCCTGAGAGGACAGAAACCATGCTGACTAACTGTGGAGGCCCCCAGCCCCCTGAAACCACAGAAGGTGTCCAAGGAAGATATGGTTTCCTGAAGGAAATGCCTCCTCAAATGGTCAAGGGAAGACAAAGGCCTGGGCCTAACTCAAGAACCCTCTGTGATCGTCATTTCCCAAACAATTCTTGCCTCTGTTCCTCTAAAGAAGGCTTCCCACTATTCTGTGCTCCCATTGTTTCCATTTGACCAGAGAACATCCGAATTCTCTCTGCAAAACCTCAGATTATTGCATAGTCTCCTCAAGTATCCCTGGCTTCAACCCATGTTCAAGTGGTCTCTGATTCCACCATGAAGAAAGAAAATTTTGTTCAGTATATGAGTCCTTTTTTTGGCTGCGGGACTCCCTTTGTCTCTCCAGGATGCACCTAACTTGCTCTGTAGCCAAGGATGACTGAACTTCCTGCCTCTATCCCTCAAAGTGCTGGGATTAAAAACTGTGGGCTGTCACAACCCCGTTGGCAGTGCTAAGGAACAAACCAGAGCTTTGTACATGCTAGACGAGCACTCTGCCAAGGAGTCACATTTATAGCCCTCTCTGCTATTCATCTCCCATTTTAAAGAAAGTAGAGGTCCAGCAGTCCACGTTTGCAGTTGTCTGATTGTCTACTTGACGGGATCCAGAATCACCCAGGACAGCTCTAGGTGCACACCCGGAGGGGTTCATCTAGACTAGGTTTTTTAAATGAGGTAGAAGAGGCCACCTTAACTGAGGGTGGCACTCTTCTGTAAGCTGACATCCTGTGTGGAATACAGCGGAGAAAGTAAGCTGAGCGCCAACGTTCATTGCTCCCCGCCTGCCTGTATGTGGATGGAATGTGCTGAGCTGCCAGCCCCTGCTCACTGACTGCAGCCTGCTGAGTTGTCTCCAGCCCCTGCTCACGTGACTTCCTACCTGTGGATGCAGCTTGCTGAGTTGTCTCCAGCCCCTGCTCACGTGACTTCCTACCTGTGGATGCAGCTTGCTGAGCAGCCCTGCTCCCACGGCCCCCCTACCTGTCCATGAAAATGGTGCCTTCAAACTGTGAGCCAGGATACATTTTTCCTTCCTTAAGTTTCTTTTGTCCGGCCTTTTTCCCAAACTATGTAAAATAACTAAAAACTATACAATATTTGTGTTGTCCAAGGGAGGGAGGTGAAGGGGTGCAGTGGAAGTACCACTCAAAAGAAAATAGCAGCCGGGCAAAGGAGAGTTTCTCACATATCACCAATAAGGTGTGTTTTTTCCTTCTTCCCAGATCTAGAGCAAAGACTGCTGGCCATTAGATTTATCTGATTTCTGGTGTTGTTGTTCCCTTGGGATCATGCAACAGCATCCTGACATCAAGAGAGGAGCTCTGAGTTCGAGTGCCTCCTCTTTCCACCTCACAGCGTCCACAGAGGGTGGGCAGGTAGACCTGGCACAACCTTCTTTGCTCAGTCAGTGAATTTTCTCCCAATAACCCAAAGCAAGGTAGCAGCCTTAGACTGAAGCTCCCTGTGAAGTGCCCTGGCCTGGGAACCCAGCTTCACCATCCTGCTTACCTGCACTGGGTGTAGTCTTGTCTTGGTGCTTCCTATTCCTTCCACAGTTGTCACAGCAACATGATGCAAGGAGCAGATGGGGGCCAGGCAGGCATTGACAGAAAAGTGACTAGAATCCCAAATTAAGGTCATTCCATTGTCCACTGAGCACTGAGCACTGAACGTGCCTGGGTTTACTCCACTGAGGCTTTCCCTTATATCTCTTAAGCTATGATATGGCCTTGCCTTTTTATGGATATGACTCCATCTCAAACCCTGAGCAAGGAAAACAATAGGAAGACCTCTGAGCTGAGGTTGACAACCTCTTTCTTTAAGTTCCTGTTGGTCTCCGCTTCATTATTATCAGCCATCAAAACTGAGAAGAAAGCCAAGGTACTACATTCACCCGTGTCTTAGTCCAACCTTGGAGGCCACAGAAAGAGAGGAAATTTCCGGCAGCCTTGGAGCACGCTCCTCTCTCTGTGGGGCCCCTCCTTGTGTCTTCCAGGACAAGAAGCTCATCACTTTTTCCCTCCATGAGTTCACTCTCTATCACTTCAGCTCCCTGGGATGAAGGAAAACATAAGACTCCAGTCCCTCAGTAGCGTCCTCTCATTTCTCGCTCAGACATCACTCTTTCATGAAAACAATCAGCATCAGTGATTGAATGGCATCAATATGCCAGCTCCTTACAGAGGGCTGAGGAAGTAAAGGTGAATTAGATGAAATCTCTGTCCTGCAAAAGCTTGCAATCAACATAGAAAAATAGAAGTGGATGTGAAGATGCAATTTAAAAGTCTTACAGCAAGTGACTCAAGAAGGCTGTGCAGAGGGCACTAATAAACCTGCACAGACAAGGGGTACCTAACTCCATCTTAGAAATCTGGAAATCAAGGAGGACTTCCTAGAGGAGGCACAGTCATTGCAGGTGGAGAATTACTGGAGGAGCGGACATTAAGGGACATGACACAGTTATATCAAGATCAGAACATTGGGCTGGGGCACAGTTCTCCACCAGTTCTCAGCTTGAGGAGTGTCAGGCCCTTGATAACAAAGGAAACTGGAAAGGAAAGTAGAAAGCATATTTATAAAGTAGTCTGGGCTCATCCAGGGGAGTAGAGATGGAGATGCAGGATGGAGGCTGCCGAGGATTTTATGGGAGTGAGATTTTATCCTGGACTTTAGAGAGGTCATCTTATCGGCAGTTTGGCCCTTGGTCTACAGTCCCAGGAAGACACTGGATAAGACATCTTTTCACAATCCTATCCCTGACTGGAGGCCTGCTCTGTGCCCCCTCACATACACACTCACTCACTCACAAGCTGACCACACATCCTCGCCCTCAAATGGGCTCCTGGGCAGCAGGTTAAAGGATACACGATCTTGTTCTGGAGACGGTCGTACTTGGACACCATCACCGTGCAGGCCCCGCAGCCACCTTCTCCACAGCCAAGCTTGGTTCCACTCAGCCCCACTGAGTAGCCACTTGTTAAGGACACAAACCAGGGAAGGGAATATGCAAGGGGCTGGGGAATACCTGGGCAGAGCCTCCCTGGCACAACTCACCCACAGGCCTTCGATCCACAAAGCAGAAGGCACATGGCCTCCTCAAAGAGTCTGAAGTGCACCCCACATGGGTGAAAACAGATCACCTCCACTTCAGAGAAGAGTGAACACTGAAGCAGCATCCCCCAGGGAACAAGTTGGGGTCTCCCATGTGAGGTCTTTCTGGGATGTCCACCATGCCCTAAACATATGAAGTAGCCAAGCATGCAGTGAAGAGCCCAGCCTGGCAGTGCCCTCAGACTGACAGAGTTCCAGAGTTTCACAAGGTTGGTAAAGTCCCATGAACCAAAATAAAGCTGGATCAAGATTTTAAATATTTAGCACACCATATACAAATGAAAAATAAATAAAAGTTTTGTGTGTTCAGGCACCAATAATGGTCCCAACTCTTACATATACTGTGGAAACACCGTCATTTTGCTAACTGGTAGCCTAGTCCAAATCCACAATTATGTGGTCACCTATAAGACACACAATCTTGCTTGGCAATTTTCTTATAGGCTCTAAGTCTCCATCTCTCTCCCAAAGATGGGAGAAATGGCTATTATTAGCATCTGGCCACAGCTTCCGTTTTCAAGATTAAAATTAACAAAGAAACAATGATACAGATGTCTTATACTTAAAAGCTTGAGAGTCAGAGGCAAAGTAGGTCACTGTTTAGGCTAGACGTGAGCCCTGCCCGGTTTCTACATAGTTGAGTTCTGGCCAGCTGTACTTCAGGAAACCCTGTCTAAAAAGACAAAATAATCTTGCTCTCCTACAACAATTCGGTTAGCAGACAAGAGTACTATTTTCTCCACAAATAGAGCCTAAAAAAAGTAAGATGAGGCCCAAGATGTAACACGAGTTGCAGAATGTTGTCTTGTATGTTAGGACGCCAAAAGTTTTCTGGCTCCAGAGTTGGTAAGCATCCCCCTCTTCACGCTACCCCTCTCTAACCCAAAGAAGGCTATCTAGGTCCCAAGTTGAATTTTTTCATCAGCCAAGGTATATGCAGTTATTTACAGTTCATCTACCTGGAAAGCTTGTGTGCACAGGCAGTGGCAGACCAAAGTCTGGCAAAGTTATCTTCCTTATCTTCTGGCCTGGCAATCTTTCTAGAAGCCTCAGGGTAGAATGGAGGCTGGTATTGTTTATCTCACTGAGAACACCAGCAAACTAGCCGCCTCCACAGGTTATAATAAGGAAAAGGACTTTATTCCACATGGCAATTTTCAGTTTTAAATTCACTTGAGCTTTGACTTTCCAAACTTCATTGTGATAAGGAATTTCTAAGGCTTCTAGGGCTTTCAAAACTGAAAGTATAAGAGAACTAAAATTGGTTTCTCAAAAGTGTCTGAGAATGTGTCTCTTCTCAGACCGCAAATAGGAACTGAGCTCCACACAGTCCCCTCCTCACAACCACGGAACTCTCTGCCACCAAAGAGCTGTCAGGTCATCTTCTAGGAATCTCCAGACATACCCATACCAGGCTACCTCCTGTGCTGTCTGATAGGAGGGGAGCGAGCAGAGTTAAAAGGCTGTGAATTATAGGCTCACTTCTATGGGCATTGAACAAGTGGTATTGGAAAGGGCAAAGACAAACATCTGAGAGGAGGAAATCAAATGAGTCATAAGTCCTAGCACCAGGCCCAGGGAGAGTTTCTGGTATGGATGAGAGATGAAGGGCATGCATCAGTCCGGGTTCTGTCAGAGCTTTCCTAGAATATATTTCATGAAAGGCAGGTCACTTCACCAGTGTCGGCCCGCTTGTCTCCTGTGGAAGGGAAATGTTACACTTCCATGGGAATTTCTGTGGAGGATTAGTGAGATAATATGCAAGTTGGGTGGGAGAGATGGCCTACGCGGTTAAGAGCGCCCGACCGCTCTTACAGAGGACCCGGGTTCAATCCCAAGCACCCACATGCGGCTGAGAACCATCTGAAACTTCAATCCAGGAGAACTCCAGTTCCAGGGGAATCCGACCACCCTCTTCTGACCTCCGCGGCATAAAAATAATAAAAAAAAAAAACAACCTACATGCAGACATACACTCATACCACATACAAAATATAAATAAAAAAAATTAAAAAAATTATGCAAGCTACGTTGAACTTTATCTGTACAGTACTCTCGTTCAATGTCAGCTCCTGTATTTTTTGTTACTTTTGATGCAGAGCCTCAGAATACTTTAATAGTCTGAAAGAACAGCAAGAAAAGCAGCAATCCGAGACACGGTAAGGAGTCCTCTGCTCTTTGAACGTCAGGTCTGCTATTGCCACATGGGAGAAGGAGGAGCCTGCCCCTTCCCAGGGGAAAATGAACATGAAGTTCACCAGGGCTACTCATGACCTTCCTCAGGCACTTGGAATTTTTTTTTTTTTTGTCTTTTTGAGTCAGGGTCTCCCTTTAGTCCCAGCTGGCCTGGAGCTCACTATGTAGACCAGGCAGACTTTGAACTCACAGAGATCTGCCTGCCTCTGCCTCCCAAGTGCTAGGATTAAAGGCCTGCGCCACCATGCTTGGCTTCTAGCTTTCTCTTTTACAAAGCAGAAGTTTTCCATTTTAATGAAGCATGGATTCTCAGTAACTTCTTTCATGGTTCACGTCTTTGGTGCCATAATTTAAAATTCATTATTATACTCAAGGTAACTTGGGTTTTATCTTATATTATCTTAAAGTTTTGTAATTTCACATTTTGTATTTATGTTTACTCTTTACTGTAATTTAACTCCCAATAAAGGTTAAAATCTGTGTCTAGATCCATTATTTTGTATCTGAATGTCCAAAAAGACAAATGGAACAAAAGAAAACACTTAGAACCAAGTCAAACCAAACCAACATTTCCCCTCCAAAGAATTCATTTCAAAATATGTTATATTCAAACTTCAGAAAATAAGATTTAAAGAAACAACTCTTACAAAGGAGCCAGATGACAACACACCTTGCCCATAGGGAAGCATGGATAAGGATTATGTTTGAGCTCTCAGAAGCCATGTAAGCAAGAAGAGAATGGAGTAAAACATTTAAAATGCTCTGGAAAAAATTATCAACTTAGAATCCTGCACTCTATGACACTATTCTTCAAAAGTAAAGCAAAGGAGCTTGGGTACGGCAGCTCCTGTCCTGTTAGTGCTTGGGAGAGTCACTGTGAGTTTGAATCCATGAGTGCCCGGGTGTAACAGCCAGGTCAAGAAAGCATGAAAATTCTTAATGTGTGCAGCTAACAACAGGGCATCAGAAGGGGAATCCCGAGATAAATTTTAAAGTGTTTTAAACTGAATAAAATGAAACTTACAGAATTACAAAGACGAATAAATCAATCTATTATTTTAAGTGGAGGCTTTAGCACTATTCTATCAAAAATAGATATATCCTATACACAGAAAGATTAATAAGATGCAGCTGAACACAACAGCACCTTCCTATTTCATGTGCTTTAAAGAATTCTGAAACTATGAAATAAAACTTGTGCAAATGTAAGCCACTTCTACTTTTCTGACAACAAGCTACATTTTAGTGCATTATTTATTCTAAAGAAAGCATTTTTCAGGTTGGAGAGATGGCCTAGCGGTTAAGAGCGCCGACCGCTCTTGCAGAGGACCCGGGTTCGATCCCCAGCACCCACATGGTGGCTAAGAACCGTCTGTAACTCCAATTCCAGGAGAACTCCAGTTCCAGGGGAATCCGAGACCCTCTTCTGACCTCCGCGGCATTGCATGACACGGGTGCACAGACCCGCATGCAGACAGTACATTCATACACATACAAAAATAAATAAAAATTAAAAAATAAAATAAAAAAAGAAAGCATTTTTCCCATTTAACAAACATCTATTTGTTCCCATTTTATGTGTAACAAACTTTGTTTAAAAACAACCCTATTCACTACAGAGAATTATAGAAACTAAACTTGAGGTTTAACCTCAATAGCACATAGGTTTTAAATCAAGGTGAAGTCTGATTCAGAAGAGCCCTTCAAAGCCACATCTGATCTTTTCTTTTAGGTTTATTTTATTTTTAATTATGAGTGTATATTTGTGGGTATGTGCATATGAGTGTAATTGACCAGGGAGGCCAGAAGAGGGCATAAGATTCAGTGCAGCTGGAATCATAGGTGGCTATGAGCTACCCAGTGGATGCTGAGAACCAAGATCAGGTCCCCTGCAAGAGCAGGACCTAACTGCTGAGTCATCTCTCTACTCTGGTACACTTGATGATTTTTGGTTCATGCATATACCACCCCCCAAAGCAAGCACAAAATGCCTGCAAAGCTCAGAACCATAGCTGATGAGATCAATTACATCACCAAGCTCTATTGCTTTAACAAAAAGCAGAACCAAAAGCCAGGAAGTAGGGCCTGACAGCAAGTGTGTTGAAATGGAGGTCATGATGTTAGGGCCTTGAGGGCCAAAGATTCCAAAATTATTGTATGTAAAATTATATCTGATTTGCAATATTCCTTTCCTGAAGCTCCAGATACTGACACAAGAAGTTACACTTAACACCACTTTCCAGGAAGCAGCCAAGACGGGAATGGTCTAGAGATCTTCATAAGACTCCTTGATTATCGTTTTAATGTTTATGGTGTCCACAGTGATTGCCCCTTTCTTTCAATTGTTAATAGTAATTTGTATCTTTTTTCCCCTAGATAACCTCACTCAAGGGTTATTGGTTTTATTGATCTTTTACAAGAACTAGATTCTGTTTTGCTGGTTTTTCTCTATGGAATTCCTGGCTTAACTTTCATCTGTTTTCTACTCCAAATATTGTTTATTTTCTTCTGCTGCTTTTGGATTTAATTTGCTCTTTTTTCATTTTTCTAAGGCAGAAGCCTACATTACTGATTTTTTTAATCTTTCTTCTCTCCTAATATTTTACATGCCCTACTATAAATTTCCCTCTAAGCAATTTGATAAAATGCATTTTCTATTTCATTCAGTAAATTTATTTTGGGATTTCTTCTTTGTCCCATGTGATATTTAGAAGTGTGTTGTTTAATCTCAGAGAAAATTTTTTTATAATATTCTGGCTATCTTTCTGTTGTTGGTTTCTAGTTTCATTTCACTGTGATCCCAGAGCAGACACTGTGTGACTGATATTATTTTTCATTTGTTTTATAGCCCAGAATATGGTCTGTTGTGGTGAATGATTCATGTGAGGTTGAGAAAAATATCTTTTCTGCTGTAGTTGGTTGAAGTGATATATAAATTTTACTCACATGAAGTTAATTGATAGTATTGTTGAATTCAACTACATTCTTATTGGTTTTTCTGTCTAAGATATGCTCATTTCTGATTATAGTGATGAAATCTCCATTTAAAACAATAGAATAATCTGTCTTCCCAGTTCTAAAGTACTCTTAAATTTATTTGGGATCTCTTCTTTTGATGCTCTATTGTTAGTTTTAGACATGATAAGAATTTCTATGTCCTCTTGACATGGCTGTTGTACACATGAACTAACTTACAGCAGCAGCGGCTATCTGCGCAAGACCTGCACTAGGGCGGGCCCACCAACACACATGATGGGGGGGCCACCTAAATCTCCAGCCCCCCATCCTGAGGAGCTAATAAGCAATTAAGAGTTGCTGGGAAGGGAGAGTCATATCTCTCTCTTGCAAGTTATCCTTGTTCAGGTAAGTAACCCCCGACCCATGCTACAAAGTTTTAAGAGGACATTTATGCCTTCCTGAGATCTTAATCCCTTTTTTATTACTTGTTTAGAACTCTGCTGGCTTCTAGATTTTTGGTGATCCTCCTGCCTCTGCCTCCCTCACAGATATCACCAAGGTCACCACAATTCCCTGCTCCTCTGCTTTTCCTTTGAAGAACAGCTTCAGAATTGAAGAACAGAATTCAGAGTACAGAATTCTATGTGGGTAGGACTTTTTTTCTCAACCCTTTTAGTGTTTTACTCCATTCTCTTCTGGTTTCCATGGTTGCCAAGAATCCAAATGTAGCCTTTGTCTGTGTTTCTTTCTAGCCCAAGGATGTATTCCTCTGGTTCTTTAAAGAGTTATTTCTGAAGTTTGAACATAATATATCTTGGAGAGAATATTTATGATGAAGGCTTGCTATTGGTTTGGATTGATTTGGTTCTGTGTGCTTTGTTTTGTTCCATTAGCCTTCTCTTCTTGACATCGATCCTGCTTATTCTTCTCTGAGCTTCCTGCCCATGTGGTTCAGAGTCCAACACTCATCTTGGGAAATTCCTACTCATTTTTTGAAACATTTCTTCTGTTCATTTCTTTCTTGTTCCTTTGGTGTTCCCACAATAGTCATGTTACAGTTCTTACAGCCCCATATTTCTTGGGTTTTCTAGACTTTTGCTCATTTTTTTCTCTTTGCTTCTTGGTTTTGGAAGTATCCGCAGACCCATAGATTCTTTCCTGAGCCATGTTCAGTTTACTAATACACTCACCAAATGCATTCTTCATTGGTTGCAGTGGCTTTGACTACTGGCGTGTCTCTTTTTTGAGGATCCATGTACTTAATTTTATTGAATTTGTTAATGTTACAGAGTTCTTATACTGCCAACCCAGGCTTGAGACTCCGAAGAAGAAATGATACAATGAACAGCCTTATCCACCACTATACAGTATATATATTATATATAGATATATATTATATATATTATATATACCGATAGACATGTTGTTGTATGTGTATGAAACACAATAATAATTAAAGAGGTCCAGAAAATTAGAGGGAATATGGGGGCTGTCATCAGAGGAATTTGAGTGAGGAGAGAAGGAATTATGTAAATGTATGAAATTCTCAGAAAATTTAAATCGTAAAAAAACTAATAATTTCCCAATCTTAAAAACTATGACAAGAGTTAGAACTTGTATCTGCTGCAGCCCTTCATATTTCCAGCACAGCGTGCCATTAAACAAACCTCACCACATTTGTCTCAGTTCACTTCTCAAACCATAACCACAAACAAAATTTTGTAGAAAAAAATGCATACTTTTTTTGTTTGTTTGTTTCAGAGCTCATGGAAATCTGCCTGCCTCTGCCTTCCTGGTGCTGGGATTAAAGGCATGTACCACCACAGGCAAAAATTCATATTTTTTGAGGGAAGTATGTAGCTTGAGATATGAGATTGCTTGTTAAAGGTCCAGGTCCCCAAATAGACTTCAGCCTAACTAAGAATCTCTGGCTACTCTCTAATCACCCACCTCTTCCTGGCCAGCTCAGTCAATACCAACATTAGTGCCTAAGAAGCAGCTTACAGTGGCATCAGGAGACACTGCTGCCTACTAGTCTCCTGCTTCCCATACCGATGCACTCATGGACAGAACCATAGGAAAACATCCTATGTGGAAGAGCTTCACTCACTGCTTGTTTTACTTCTGTCAGCAGCAACCAAGTGTGAATCCTTTTCGGTATAGGGACACATTGCACAGAAATCCAGACTCTGCATCACATAGTCATATGCCACTATGGAGTATTTCTACTGAACCAAAGACACAAAACTGGGTGATTGCTGGAGTATCTCCCTAGGTGGTAGGAAACTTACCAGTAACTCTGGGAAACTTCAAGTCTCTTTTAAGGACTAAGCACTACTGCAGATTTAAACTGTAATTACTAAAATCAGAATTGCTACATTATTGGCTGTTGCCATGACTGTCCAAGTCAACACTACAAAAACACACCAAAGATGGACCACATAGCCGGCTGGGACAATCACTGCTTCTATAGATAGTCATTACCTTCAATGTGGGGTGCATTTATGGATTTCTTATCAAAGACCATTCAAGATTCATGAGCCTTGAGGGTGATAGGTTTTGGCATCTGCTGCCTTTTTTTTTTTTTTTTTTTTTTTTTTTTTTTTTTTTTTTTTTTTTTTTTTTTTTTTTTTTTTTTTTTGGTCTTTTTGAGACCCGGTCTCCTTGTAGCCCCAGCTGTTCTGGAACTCACTCTGTAGACCAGGCTGGGCTTGAACTCACAGAGATCCTCCTGCCTCTGCTTCCCAAGTGCTAGGATTAAAGGCATGTGCCACCATGCCCAGCTGGCATCTGCTGCCTTTTACATCAAAAACTTTCAAGTTATCTAACCAAATACTATGCTGTAAAAGAACTAATTCCAAGTTGAGACCTCTAGCATTTCTTTACAATCCTTCTTTAATGTTCCTGTCACTGTTTTCATCATTTGCCTGTTCTTGCAAGATGCCCGCTTTTTCCATTAAAACCTTCAGTATATTAATATAGTCTTTTTAAAACATCTGGATTTGTTCATTCTAAAGTCTCTGTTGTATCAATGCTGTTTATACAGTAGGCTCACTTTCTTCACATTGTATTTGCCTTTGAACATGTCTTGTGATTCTTTTTCACTGAAAAGCAGATATGTTGTATCGGATAAAAGGACCTCTGTAAATAGGCCTTTAGTGATGTGTGGTGTCAGGAAGAAGGATGTTACAGCCCCAGGATTAGTTTTAGTCTTTCGCTGATTCTACTCCCTATACTATGAACTTCACAAGGGCCTTTCAGGAGTTTATGCCTCTTTCTTAGGTGGCTTAAGATGTCTGGAAGGGTCTGAGTTTCTAGAGGGAAAACTCTTAAGCCTTCCCTCTCCTCATCATCACATGCTCCCATAGACTGTTCAACCATCAGGCTTGCCCACATTAAGTCTCCATCAGTTCGTAAACTACTGTTCAGGTTTCCCTATTCTAATGGTGCTTCATGAATGGCTTCTACTTATGTTCCTGCTCCCACATGCTATGACTCTATCTTCCTGTCTGTCTCTAACTTGAGAAGCAGCAATCGGTCCTATAACTTCACTCCCCTAAAGGATCGAAGCAGAGGTATCTTCCAGTTCAACTTTTTACTTGTTAAAATGGAGTGAAAACTTCTAAGCTCCTTACAAACCACACTGGAAACCAGCAGTCTTGCTTCAGCCTACTGGTATTTCCTTTCATTCTCTTCTTTATTGCTAGATGGGCACTGTCATTCTTGATGTGGACAACGGGCCCAGATTTACCAAACTCTCCTCACGCTTCACTAGCATGTGCTATTACAGGAAAACAGGAAATCCAACTTCAGTGCAACTGTGCACTGAATAGGCTCTAAATGACAGTCCTGGGGCCTTCTGTGAGGAACATGAAGGCACTTCAACAAGCACGCTGGGTGCCAGGCATTTGGGTCGCTCAGTATCCTCAGCTTTGCCTTGTTCTACCCGGCTGGAAAACTGGGTCGAGAGAAGGTACTGTTGCCCAGCAGAATCAAGAACCACACTTCAGTGCTGTAAAATAGAGACTTGGGGAAGAGGATCAGTGTGGCTACACTTGAACAAAATTCTCCTTTGTAATATTTTTGGGGCTGGTTAGATTGTGTGTCTTGAGCAGGCTCCTCAGCCAGAACTAGAGAGACAAGATGAACAACCCCTGTTTCTCAAGGAAGCCTGGACAATTAATGAAGACTTATGTGGCAGATCCAAGAAGGAATGTGTCAGCACTCTAATTTATTGTACCATTTGTTAAATGCCTAAAATCTCTGCAAGAAGTATTTAACTTTTATGAATACTCTAAGATAGCTATTATTATAATCCCCAGGTCACCACACTCTGAATCAGGGTTTTCTGTCATGTTTGCTTAATTACATAGGTTCCGTTTCCTGATCAACAGCCTCTTCCAGGGTGTGGTGATTTCTATTTTTATGAGGCTTCATCTCCACCTCCACTCTGCCATCTTGAATCAGTGTGGACACATTGCCTTTTCCTGATGTGCCAGCACTATGGGTGAATGAGAATGACCAGCATCTGTGACGTCCACCTGGACCCACAGTCAAACTAGGATGAGGTTTGATTGGGATCAGGATTCTCTTGACCCATATGAGGAGGTCAAGTGAAGAGGGGAGAGACCAATGCTCTGTCCTTACACCCACCGCATGTATATCTTAGTGTGTTTACCTAATAGTGACCACACACCAGGCTGTGGTTTCTTGCTGCAGGTTTATGAACGCTATAGAGGTTTACAGACTGTCTGGAGATCTAATTCTCAGTTTCACAAGCCCAGCAGAGGGCCAATTGGACAGCAGCCAGGAGAGGGCAGAAAAGTTTGGAGGCTGAGCCAGACAGGGATGCTGTTAAATGCCTAGTTCAGAACCTGTGTGGCAGAGCCTCCCAGTCTCCAGGGAAAGCATCCAAACCTTGAGTCACTGGGGGAAGGGAACAGTTGGGCAGCGTGCATCTTCCCGGGAGTCAGGGCTGCAGGCCTTGGCCAGCAGGAAAGGCCACACTGGATAAGGCTCCACTGTTCGCTTCCCTTCACACACAACCCCAGTGGGGAAACTTGCTCACTGGCTTGCCTCAACCTCCTTCCCTGTAGACCCGAGGTCCTTGACATTCTCTCAGCCGTGTTCACTATGGGCTCATGTATTAGAAGCCCACTGTTGTTCCTGGGCTCCACTTACCCTGGCGAAGGTCCGGAAGCCCTGCAGGATGGGCCTGTAGCCTGTGCAGCGGCAGAGATTTCCTGTAGGCCAAGAGGAAAGTTGTCACGTCAGTGCTGCCTGGGGTGGCGGTGGGCTCATGGCCTTGCTATCTCAGCTCACGGCTGTGGGTACAGGTCTGCCTTTGACCTTCTGTGTCTGCCGATTCTCTTTCCAACTCACATTTCTGACCTCAAAACACCCATCATGACTTTTTCCAGGAAGCCTTTCCAGAATGCTCAGACGACACTCCCAGGGTGTCTCCTCAGGGTCTTGTCAGTTTGCTTCTCAAACTTCATTACCACTCTCAGAGCGGGAGTCCTCAGAGGGAGCACCCGTGTCTTTTATTCTGTCCCTTACATCTCATATAGTGTGCATGATACACAACAGGACTCAAAAGAACCGCTCTAACAGATGAAAGACTGACATACTGAATGAGCGGGGAACCTTCTAGATTCAGTCTAGAGGGATAAGACCTACTCATAAGAGGCAAAACAGAAAACACACCGATGTCTGCTGTGGTTGAGCACTGGCGCTGTCTTCTTCCTGAGTGGTGGGTGCCCTGGAAAAGCTTGTTATGACAGAGGTTGAGGGGAAAACAGTTTCCTCATGAGGCTCTGGGCAGTATCCCAAATGTCAGTGGTTCCTCATGCTAGCTTTGCATGGCCGAGGCCACCCCGATTAAGGGTGAGAAGAAGCAGGACAACCACATGTTCTCTAAACTAGAAGGCTAACTTTGCAGCATATCTTAGCCATCAGCTCTCCAAAGGGTAACACCTGCCATTCCTAGCCCATTCTTGGCTGTTATCCATGCTGACCAGCCCAGGGCCCATCTGCCACGCCACTCTCTGGCCTGTGCCTGAAGAGCCATACCTTGGAAGGCATTCTCGATCTCCTCAATGGTAGGGTCAGGCTGATTCCGAAGGAGTGTGTACATGCTCATGACAATGCCTGGGGTGCAGAACCCACACTGGGATCCATGGCTTTTGGCAATTCTCTCCTAAAATAGACAGATGAAACATGCTTATGTTGGTAGAATGCCTCCCCAGCTCCTTACACAATCACCTGAAGCTGGCCCCTGTAGAGAAGTGCCTGTATCCATCAGGTCATCAAATCCCTCTGAGCTGTAGGTTCCTCATCACTATGATGGGGACAACCATAATGCTTAGCTTCTAAGCATTTAAGGAGATAATTCATGTAAAACTTTTTTTCCTAGTAATTGAACTTAGGGCCTTGCACATGCTGAGCGAACTCTCTATCACTGAACACATCAGCAGCCCTTTTCAATGTGTGGTCTGTGTGTGTGTGTGTGTGTGTGTGTGTGTGTGTGCGTGTGCAGGATCTCACTATGCACCCCAGGCTGATCTTGAACTCTGTAATCTAGGCAGGCCTTGAACGTGTAATCCTACTGCCTCAGCTTCTTGAGCACTTAGGATTACAGGCACCAGGACCAACATAAAACTCCCGACACTGTACCTGGCATGCTGCAGTCAGTCAGTCATTGTCAGTCACTAGACAAGTCCCTTCAGAGGACAGTGACTATTCTGGCTCAAGGAATTTAGGAATTTGCTGATCACATGTCTTCAATAAAAGCCCTGTGTCATGTTCCTTTGACTACATGAGCCTGCAGGTCACTTAAACAGCACTCCTGAATGCATCTCATTCCAACCCTTCACCAGATTCCTCTATTAAGTGAAGGTGAGCCTCATAGCACAATGAAAGTATGAGAACTGGCGCATACTCTATGCTTGGGATATCACAAAAACTCCACTCAAATATTTTTACCACACAAGGTGACTCTTCTGGTCCAGGTGACTTTTTTCTTTTACAATCTCTGGAGTAAGACTGATGGACAATATATATCTTATATATATATATCTATATATATATATATAAACAACCACTGACTGAGAACATACTATGCATGCAAAGGTACTGGGAACAAAGCAGCAGACAAGAAAGACAGGAGAGTTTTCATGAAACTCATATTCCAATAGGGAAAATACTGGCAAAATCAGTGGCCAGAGCTATGGAGAGAATTTGTACAAGAGACACGATCCAGAGTGATGGGCACCCACTCAGCCTGGTAAGGAAAGTCCACACTGGAGAAGGACTCTTGAAGCTAAATTTCATATCACGATTTAGATCAGGGAGAAAGAACAGCAAGAATGAAGGCTCTGAGCACAGAGCAAGCCTGACATGCCACAGCTGCTGAAAGAGTATGGGTGGAACCCGATGGCCTCAAAGAACTCACTAGGAACGCAGCTCTGCACAAGCTAGGGCAGAATCCGGAACCTTCCGTGTATGCTGGAGATTTAAGCTGGAAATGGTGTGATTCATGCTTTTGAAAATATCACTCTGGGTGCTAGGTGGGAAATGGATTGTAGGATTTCTCCTACAGCCCCTCCCCCCCGTTTGGGGCACTGGGATATTGTAGCAGGTCAGGCAAACTGGATGGTGACATGGGCTAAGTAAGCAAGAGTAAGAACAGAACGGGACATTATCATAAAAGGTTTTGGTGGTAGAGTGAACCCTCTTCCAGATGGACAGGGTGTGGTATATGAGAGAACTGATGACTACTAGATTCTTATCTTGAACAACAGAGTAGATTGTTTTGCCATTGGCGCAGGCAGACTAACACCTGGTAAGGAAGAAGTTAAGGGTGAGACAGGGTTTGGATAAACCTGTGGTTAGATACTTCTGCAGTGAGGTCAAGTAGGAGTTGGAAAAAGAATCTAACTTCCGAGGACAGGTCACAGCTGAAAGTCCAAACGTGTGTACCACTTGCAGGTGTGGGTTCTAAGCTCACCTAGGGAGGATGTGCGGGAGAAGGGCTGAGGCAGGAGCTTGGATACTGTCCAAGCCAGTGGCTGAGGTGAGGAGCCAGCACAAGATGCACGAGGGAGGCAGGAAGAAACGCAAGTGAACAAGAGGTAAATGTGGCCCCAGTGCTTATTTAGAAAGAATTCTAATAAGTGTACCAAGAATGAGGCTCTGTGCCACTGAAGGGAATTTAGGTTTGTCGTACAGATAGGGTCCCTGTGTTCAAACTATTCATTTTTCCTTTTATATATTTGCTATGAAGAAAATGACAAGCCCATATTAACCTCACACTTCCTGCAGTTGGGGCAGATTTAGTAGTGTCCTCTTTTTCTGTCTAAGAAACAAAGCTACAGAGATGAAGCAATACCACCCTCACCTTGCCCTGACCTCATAGACTGGATTAGGTGCTCCTCCTGAGAGACAGAACCATGCTGCTCATGTGGAGGCCCCAGCCCCCTGAAACCACAGAAGGTGTCCAAGGAAGATATGGTTTCCTGAAGGAAATGCCTCCTCAAATGGTCAAGGGAAGACAAAGGCCTGGGCCTAACTCAAGAACCCTCTGTGATCGTCATTTCCCAAACAATTCTTGCCTCTGTTCCTCTAAAGAAGGCTTCCCACTATTCTGTGCTCCCATTGTTTCCATTTGACCAGAGAACATCCGAATTCTCTCTGCAAAACCTCAGATTATTGCATAGTCTCCTCAAGTATCCCTGGCTTCAACCCATGTTCAAGTGGTCTGATTCCACCAGGAAGAAAATTTTGTTCAGGTATTTATGAGTCCTTTTTTGGAGCGACTCCCTTGTCTCTCAGGCTGGCCTTAAACTTGCTATGTAGCCAAGGATGACTTGAACTTCCTGCCTCTACCTCCCAAGTTCTGGGATTATAGATGTGGGCTGTCACACCCCGTTTGGGCAGTGCTAAGGACCAAACCCAGAGCTTTGTACATGCTAGACGAGCACTCTGCCAAGGAGTCACATTTATAGCCCTCTCTGCTATTCATCTCCCATTTTAAAGAAAGTAGAGGTCCAGCAGTCCACGTTTGCAGTTGATACTGATTGTCTACTTGACGGGATCCAGAATCACCCAGACAAGCCTCTGGGCACACCTGTGAGGGGTTATCTAGATTAGGTTAAATGAGGTAGAAGAGGCCACCTTAACTGAGGGTGGCACTCTTCTGTAAGCTGACATCCTGTGTGGAATACAGCGGAGAAAGTAAGCTGAGCGCCAACGTTCATTGCTCCCCGCCTGCCTGTATGTGGATGGAATGTGCTGAGCTGCCAGCCCCTGCTCACTGACTGCAGCCTGCTGAGTTGTCTCCAGCCCCTGCTCACGTGACTTCCTGCCTGTGGATGCAGCTTGCTGAGTTGTCTCCAGCCCCTGCTCACGTGACTTCCTACCTGTGGATGCAGCTTGCTGAGTTGTCTCCAGCCCCTGCTCACGTGACTTCCTGCCTGTGGATGCAGCTTGCTGAGCAGCCCCTGCTCCCACGACCCCCCTACCTGCCATGAAAAGGTGCTCTCAAACTGTGAGCCAGGATACATTTTTCCTTCCTTAAGTTTCTTTTGTCAGGCCTTTTGTTCCCAAACTATGTAAACTAACTAATACAATATTTGTGTTGTCCAAGGGAGGGAGGTGAAGGGTGCATGGAATTACCACTCCACAGAATAGCAGCAGGGCAAAGAGAGTTCTCTGCACATATTCATAAATAAGGTGTGTTTTCCTGTCTTCCCAGATCTAGAGCAAAGACTGCTGGCCATTAGATTTATCTGATTTCTGGTGTTGTTGTTCCCTTGGGATCATGCAACAGCATCCTGACATCAAGAGAGGAGCTCTGAGTTCGAGTGCCTCCTCTTTCCACCTCACAGCGTCCACAGAGGGTGGGCAGGTAGACCTGGCACAACCTTCTTTGCTCAGTCAGTGAATTTTCTCCCAATAACCCAAAGCAAGGTAGCAGCCTTAGACTGAAGCTCCCTGTGAAGTGCCCTGGCCTGGGAACCCAGCTTCACCATCCTGCTTACCTGCACTGGGTGTAGTCTTGTCTTGGTGCTTCCTATTCCTTCCACAGTTGTCACAGCAACATGATGCAAGGAGCAGATGGGGGCCAGGCAGGCATTGACAGAAAAGTGACTAGAATCCCAAATTAAGGTCATTCCATTGTCCACTGAGCACTGAGCACTGCAGTGCCTGGGGTACTCACTGAGGCTTTCCCTATATCTCTCTAATCTATGCTATGGCCTTGCCTCTTTTACTGGTATCCTGACTCCATCCAAAACCCTGAGCCAGGAACAAAGGAAGATCTCCTGAGGCTGAGGTTGAACCTCTTTAAGAGTCCTGTTGGTCCAGCTTTCATTATATCAGCCTCAAAACTGGAAGAAGAAAGCCAAGACTACATTCACCCGTGTCTTAGTCCAACCTTGGAGGCCACAGAAAGAGAGGAAATTTCCGGCAGCCTTGGAGCACGCTCCTCTCTCTGTGGGGCCCCTCCTTGTGTCTTCCAGGACAAGAAGCTCATCACTTTTTCCCTCCATGAGTTCACTCTCTATCACTTCAGCTCCCTGGGATGAAGGAAAACATAAGACTCCAGTCCCTCAGTAGCGTCCTCTCATTTCTCGCTCAGACATCACTCTTTCATGAAAACAATCAGCATCAGTGATTGAATGGCATCAATATGCCAGCTCCTTACAGAGGGCTGAGGAAGTAAAGGTGAATTAGATGAAATCTCTGTCCTGCAAAAGCTTGCAATCAACATAGAAAAATAGAAGTGGATGTGAAGATGCAATTTAAAAGTCTTACAGCAAGTGACTCAAGAAGGCTGTGCAGAGGGCACTAATAAACCTGCACAGACAAGGGGTACCTAACTCCATCTTAGAAATCTGGAAATCAAGGAGGACTTCCTAGAGGAGGCACAGTCATTGCAGGTGGAGAATTACTGGAGGAGAGGACATTAAGGACAGGAAACAGGTTATATCAAGATCAAGAAAGGAGTGGGCCTGGGCACAGTTCTCCACAGTCTCAGCTTGAGGAGTGTCAGGCCCTTGATAACAAAGGAAACTGGAAAGGAAAGTAGAAGCATATTATAAAGTAGTCTGGGCTCTATCCAGGGGATAGAGATGGAGATGCAGATGGAGAGCTGCAGAAGGATTTTATGGGATGAGATGTTATCCTGGACTTTAGAGAGGTCATCTTATCGGCAGTTTGGCCCTTGGTCTACAGTCCCAGGAAGACACTGGATAAGACATCTTTTCACAATCCTATCCATGACTGGAGCCTGCTCTGTGCCCTCACATACACACTCACTCACTCACAAGCTGACCACACATCCTCGCCCTCAAATGGGCTCCTGGGCAGCAGGTTAAAGGATACACGATCTTGTTCTGGAGACGGTCGTACTTGGACACCATCACCGTGCAGGCCCCGCAGCCACCTTCTCCACAGCCAAGCTTGGTTCCACTCAGCCCCACTGAGTAGCCACTTGTTAAGGACACAAACCAGGGAAGGGAATATGCAAGGGGCTGGGGAATACCTGGGCAGAGCCTCCCTGGCACAACTCACCCACAGGCCTTCGATCCACAAAGCAGAAGGCACATGGCCTCCTCAAAGAGTCTGAAGTGCACCCCACATGGGTGAAAACAGATCACCTCCACTTCAGAGAAGAGTGAACACTGAAGCAGCATCCCCCAGGGAACAAGTTGGGGTCTCCCATGTGAGGTCTTTCTGGGATGTCCACCATGCCCTAAACATATGAAGTAGCCAAGCATGCAGTGAAGAGCCCAGCCTGGCAGTGCCCTCAGACTGACAGAGTTCCAGAGTTTCACAAGGTTGGTAAAGTCCCATGAACCAAAATAAAGCTGGATCAAGATTTTAAATATTTAGCACAATATATACAAATGAAAAATAAAATAAAGTTTTGGGTGTCAGGCACCAATAATGGTCCCAACTCTTACATATACTGTGGAAACACCGTCATTTTGCTAACTGGTAGCCTAGTCCAAATCCACAATTATGTGGTCACCTATAAGACACACAATCTTGCTTGGCAATTTTCTTATAGGCTCTAAGTCTCCATCTCTCTCCCAAAGATGGGAGAAATGGCTATTATTAGCATCTGGCCACAGCTTCCGTTTTCAAGATAAAATTAACAAAGAACAATGATACAGTATCTTATACTTAAAAGCTTGAGAGTCAGAGGCAAGTAGGTCTCTGTTAGATTGAGCCCTGCCCGGTCTACATAGTGAGTTCCTGGCCAGCTGGTACTTCAGGGAGACCCTGTCTAAAAAGAAAAATACTCTTGATCTCCACAACAATTTGGTTAGCAGACAAGAGCTACTATTTCTCCACAAATTAGAGCCTAAAAAAAGTAAGATGAGGCCCAAGATGTAACACGAGTTGCAGAATGTTGTCTTGTATGTTAGGACGCCAAAAGTTTTCTGGCTCCAGAGTTGGTAAGCATCCCCCTCTTCACGCTACCCCTCTCTAACCCAAAGAAGGCTATCTAGGTCCCAAGTTGAATTTTTTCATCAGCCAAGGTATATGCAGTTATTTACAATTCATCTACCTGGAAAGCTTGTGTGCACAGGCAGTGGCAGACCAAAGTCTGGCAAAGTTATCTTCCTTATCTTCTGGCCTGGCAATCTTTCTAGAAGCCTCAGGGTAGAATGGAGGCTGGTATTGTTTATCTCACTGAGAACACCAGCAAACTAGCCGCCTCCACAGGTTATAATAAGGAAAAGGACTTTATTCCACATGGCAATTTTCAGTTTTAAATTCACTTGAGCTTTGACTTTCCAAACTTCATTGTGATAAGGAATTTCTAAGGCTTCTAGGGCTTTCAAAACTGAAAGTATAAGAGAACTAAAATTGGTTTCTCAAAAGTGTCTGAGAATGTGTCTCTTCTCAGACCGCAAATAGGAACTGAGCTCCACACAGTCCCCTCCTCACAACCACGGAACTCTCTGCCACCAAAGAGCTGTCAGGTCATCTTCTAGGAATCTCCAGACATACCCATACCAGGCTACCTCCTGTGCTGTCTGATAGGAGGGGAGCGAGCAGAGTTAAAAGGCTGTGAATTATAGGCTCACTTCTATGGGCATTGAACAAGTGGTCATTGGACAGGGCCACAGACAACCCTCTGAGAGGAAATCAAAATGAGCATAGTCCTAGCACCAGGCCCAGGGAGAGTTTCTGGTATGGATGAGAGATGAAGGGCATGCATCAGTCCGGGTTCTGTCAGAGCTTTCCTAGAATATATTTCATGAAAGGCAGGTCACTTCACCAGTGTCGGCCCGCTTGTCTCCTGTGGAAGGGAAATGTTACACTTCCATGGAATTTCTGTGAGGATTATGTGAGATAAATTATGCAAGTTGGGCTGGAGAGATGGCCTAGCGGTTAAGAGCGCCGACCGCTCTTACAGAGGACCCGGGTTCAATCCCCAGCACCCACATGGCGGCTGAGAACCATCTGAAACTTCAATTCCAGGAGAACTCCAGTTCCAGGGGAATCCGACACCCTCTTCTGACCTCCGCGGCATTGCACGACACGGGTGCACAAACCTACATGCAGACAGTACACTCATACACATACAAAAATAATAAATAAAAAAAAATTAAAAAAATTATGCAAGCTACGTTGAACTTTATCTGTACAGTACTCTCGTTCAATGTCAGCTCCTGTATTTTTTGTTACTTTTGATGCAGAGCCTCAGAATACTTTAATAGTCTGAAAGAACAGCAAGAAAAGCAGCAATCCGAGACACGGTAAGGAGTCCTCTGCTCTTTGAACGTCAGGTCTGCTATTGCCACATGGGAGAAGGAGGAGCCTGCCCCTTCCCAGGGGAAAATGAACATGAAGTTCACCAGGGCTACTCATGACCTTCCTCAGGCACAGAATCTGAGGCAGCTGGAAGAAAGCTCAGACACCATAAACAGTCCTCTCATTCGAGAGCTGAGAGTTTCAGAGCTAGGATGCCAATGGCTGCCCAAGGTCACCCAGCAAATGAGTGCCACAGATGTAGCTAAAACACAAGTGCCCAGATGTTTTCATGATCGCCACTCCAGTCACTAGGAAATGATGTAAGATTCAGAGAGTGAGTCCCATCATCCCTGCACCCTTCTCCCACTGCAGAGACAGGATACACTTTCTTCTCAGGTAGACCAGAAGGGTCGTTTCTGGATCTGCATTTTTTTCCACCACCTACCAAGAAAATGAAAGAAAATATGTCAAAGATGCACAGAGCCATTCTTTTGCAATGTACTTGTCCCTTTAATATCTCTCACAGGATTTGTAGAGTTAATGGGTATAAGTTAAATAGACCACAGTAGTCAAGGTATTTTTGTTTTGGCAATTCCATAAAACTGAACGGCTAAGACAACACTATGTACAAGATCATGTCCTAAGTCCTAGAATTCTACCCACCACAGAACGCTCAGGTTCTGTACTGGAAGGCAGTAGCAAACCTTCTTTCAAGTCAACCATATCGTTTCATTTATCCTGAAGTATCTCAGCTGCAAAGTCCAGGGATATCCGGGGTGGTCAGCATGCAGACTCTAGCTTTGTTTCCTGCTCAAACCCTGTGTGTGAATGTAGAAAGCCGATCATCTGATCTGTGCTCACAGCAGAGTATTGCATGTGACATCACAGCTGCAACATGAATAAGCTGGGTGGGGGAGCAATCCCAAAACAGAGACCCATAGTATGTTCACTAAAGTAGAAAAAGTTGTCTACGACATGAGACACTCTTCCCAAATGTAAACTGTCAAAAGCCTATTTTATGACATCCCATACATAAAGGGTCTGAGTTGTTGAGATTGTCGTGGGAGAGATTTGTGACAATGATTTCTCATAGAGAACTGGATTGTGAGTCCCACAGCTAGAGGAGAAGGGGCAGAAGTGTCTGTCTCACACCTCAAACTGAGTGAAGGGCCTTCCTGTGTGCTGGACATAGATCCACCATGCCCCCTTTGAAGTGCAGGGAACATGGTAGTCGGCCATATCACAGCTACAGGTGGACCTAATATAACACTAATTACTAAGAATGGTGTGTTTAAACTCCTACTTCAGCTCAAGCAGAAGAAGTGGCAGCAGTGGTGCACACTCCCAGATGGTTGACCATGGACCTAGTGCAGACTATCCATGAGGCAGAAAGAGCTGGATGTGTTTGAATCATTCTCAGAAAGACTGCATAGAGGAAGTTATGGGAGCTCTAGTAGTAGAATGCTCTGTTCAATGGAGCCCTCACTGCAGGCCAAGGAGAAGCAGTGGCCTGAGAAATGCATGCTCTCATGTCATGGGATGCACAAGAAAATGCTCTTTGTGGTCTTCTCTGAATAATTTCTGGAACCACCCAAAGAGCCAGCTCCAAACAGCTGAAAAGCCATTTTACAACAGTGCCGATTAAATGAGATCTTTCCTGTTACCTCTATCACATCATCCTGAGCTCTCTATTTTTGGCAGCTTCACTAAATAATCGAACTGTGTGTATGCATTCCCGTGTGTGTGTGTGTGTGTGTGTGTGTGTGTGTGTGTATGTATGTGTGTGTGTATGTATGTGTGCGTGTGTGTGCATGTATGTGCGTGTATGTGTGTGTGTGATGTATGTAATTATGGTCCATGCACATGATGACAGTGCAGGATGTCAGGTGTTTTGTCTATATCTCTTTATTGTCTTGAGACAGGGTCCCTCACCGAAACACAAGCTCACTGTGTGGTCTAGACTGCCTAGCTAACGAGCTCTCTGGACCTGCCTGCCTCTGCCCCACCCCCACCCCAAAGCTAGGGTCACAGCCACATGTAGCCATGCCTGGCTTCTTTTTTCAAAGCCAATTTTCATTGAAGCTTTGTGCATTTCACACAAAATTTCAAATCAAATCTAGACCCATGCCCCCCTTCCTGCCCCCCCACCCCACCAGAGCTCATGCATTCTGCCATGTTTTTCATCTTTTTCTCAGTCTCTCTCAAAATTCTCGATGCAGAAGTTTACTGTTTCAAGCAGAAGTTCACCGTTTCAGTCAGTTCTTTGACCCCATCTTGTTGTTGTTGTTGTTCCCAATATGCATCATTCCAGAACATGCACATATGCATGCCACATATATCTCATAGGTTTTAACATCTTCAGTTTATGATTTGTTTTTCTTTATTAGGCTGAAAGATGTCGTGTTTGAAGGCTCCTCCTTGGCAAGCCCAAACTACCATCAGTTCTGCCCTGTGCTCCACACTGGGGTTCTCCTAGCCATGCCTGGCTTTTCATGCGGGGGCTAGAGATTCCACTTCATGTCCTCATGCTTGCAGAGCGAGCCTTCTTCCTAGGACCCATTTCCACAGTCCCAGTAATAAAATGTTTATTGACTACAAATAATCAAAACATTTCTAAAACTTCCAGAATTTTCCCCTTCAATAAAGCTCAAAGGGAAGTAGGAGATAAAATTGGGTTTCTAAAACAAAGCTCATTTGTGGAGCATACATTTTTATATAGATATACAAAATCATGTGTATATATGACATGAAGTTGGAAGCTGTCTAAGAGAACAGAGGGGACTAACAGAAGGCAGAGGGGTCAGAAAGAAGAGGGGAAGGAGAAGAATATGATCAACACCAAAACATAGTTGTATGAAATTTTTATTTTAAAACTATGTTTCCATTTCCAATTTTATCTATTTGTATATGTATATTTTATGCGTATGAGTGTTTGCCTGTCTCCAAGGCGTGTGCCACCATGCCCGGCCATTTAAAACATTTTTAAAAAGAAAAGATTCAAGGGGCTGGAGAGATAGCCTAGCTAGCAGTTAAGAGCACTGACTGCTCTTGCAGAGGACCCAGGTTCGATCCCCAGCATCCACATGGCGGCTAAGAACCGTCTGTAACTCCAATTCCAGGAGAACTCCAGTTCCAGGGGAATCCGAGACCCTCTTCTGACCTCCGTGGCATTGCATGACATGGGTGCACAAACCTACATGCAGACAGTACATTCATACACATACAAAAATAAATAAAATTAAAAAAAAAAGAAAAGATTCAATTGAATAGATTGCTCTGAGACACTTAACTTTAAAAGAAATAATGATCATAATGGATTTATAACACACTGATTACAATTAAATCTACAAGTATAAACTGATGATTAACTAGTGAATAAATACATAAATAAATGGGACAGAAGAACACTCTCTTCCTGGTGGTAATAAATATGATTGGCATAGTAATTCACCCAGTTAATCATCAGTCAGTGTTCAAACCAGTGTCTGAAAGCTTGACAAATGAAATATTTATATGACCTCAAAGTATCTCCTCACAGGTTATTAACTATAAAGGTTAAAAGAGCTTCCTCATGGTAAAGAAAATTAATGGGTGCCACCTTATCCAAGAGTTCAAAGTTCATGACACTGATCATGGAAAAAACTGACATAATGTGCTCCTTGGTAGAATATGCTGAGAAAGACACACTGCAGCCAAAGGAATCTAATTAGTGTGGAGGGAGTGAGTGGGAGGCCATTCAACGTCTGGGAATCTCATCATAAGATGGCACAAGACAAACTCAGAATCAATGCCATCCAGAGTAACAGCTGGTCTGTTCCCTTCAGAAATTCCAATGTCACTAAAGACTACAGAAAACAGGGCCTGTTCCAAGTGAAAGGAGACTGCAACACCATGACAACTGACTCTGCTGGTGGATGATAAATGACATTACAGGCAAAATTAGGATAACTTTGCATGAGCTACATAGGAGAATTATAACAAAGCTACATCTCTTAAATTTCACAAATGGACTATTACTCTCTTAGAATGTCTTCATTCTTGGGGAAAAAAAATGTAGAGACATATCTGAAGCTCCTAATGGTTCAGAAAAAAATTTATACCTCATATATTTACATATATTAGTCAAATACATAACTGTATAATCATTTATGTACTTACATACATAGGTATATCTACGTTTGTAAATGTGTATAAACAATTTCTATATTCAGAAAGAGAAATGGAGAGGGCCTGGAGAGATGGCTCAGTGGACAAAAGCATTTGCCACCAAACTTGACAACCTGAGTTTGACACTGACACACACATTGTAAAGGAGAGAACCAACTCCCACAAGTTGTCATCGGACTTCCACCTGCATACCGTGACAGCTGCATACACACACTCACACACACACACACACACACACACACACACACACATTAATACATACACATCTGAAATGTGTTAAAAAGAGAGGAAATATAAAGCAAATGACAAAATGTTAACAGTTAATGAATGTGAGCAGGCTTTACTTAATATTCTTTTGCATTCATGACATTTTCTGTAACTTTAAAATACAGAGTTTAGGAATATATTTCTTTACCATAGGACTTTTCAATCCATCTATTTCTCAGGGCTTTGAAATAGCTGTCCATTCACTCCCTCCACATTAGTTGGGCACTTACTATGTACTAAAACCAAGGTCTTTTGTGCTAGATTTTTTGGTCTTTTTGAAACAGGGTCACCCTGCAGTCCCAGCTGGCCTGGAGCTTGCTATGTAGACCAGGCTGGCCTTGAACTCACAGAGATCCACCTGCCTCTGCCTCCCAAAGTGTTGGGATTAAAGGCGTGCGCCACCACACTCAGCTTCATGGTAGATTTTTTAACTTTGCCTAATCACAATTCACCTGTCTACCTAATCCATGTTTTGAATGATGACATTTTGTGACAAATGCCACATCTCAGACATCCTATTGCTCCAATGCATACCCCAGAGCCTTGGGCCTCTGAAGGAGCTTGATAAATGCTGAGCACATGAGCAAGTGGACAGCCACTGTGAACTCTGTCTTGCACTAGCTTCTCGTAGGGATCTCTTCCTGACACCCCCAGCCATACCCTACCAGTCAAATCTTCCCAGATACTTCCCAGATACTCCACTAAACAGAGTAACTGACCAGCAAAGCTAAAATCCTGATGCCCAAGGGGTCTATCATCACAATGATTGTGAAATACTGGGCAAGTCCTTTCCTCGGACACTGACTCCAGAACAGAAGATGAGTCACTAAGGCCCATGCTCCCCTCCCAGAAGGCCTCACAGATGCTTGACATCTTGTATGTAGCACCCTTGCTAAACCCCACTAGTGCAGACAGACCTCTGCCATAGCCTAAACAAGTTTGTGTCAATTTCACACAAACTCGAGTCACCTGGGCAAAAAGAAATTCAATTGAGGAATTTTCTCTTTCAGACTGACTGGTGGGCATATGGGAGGAATTTTTTTTTTATTGCTAATTGATGGAGGAAGAGGGCCCAGCCCATTCTGGACAGTGCCATTCTTTGGGAGGGGCCGTATTAGAAAAACAGTTGAGCAAGCCAAGGGGAACCAGCCAGTAAACAGTTCTTCCATGGTCTCTGCTTCACTTCCTGCCTCGGAGTTCCTGCTTGAGCTCCTGCCTTGACTTCCCTCAATCATAGACTGTAACCTGGAAGCCAAATAAACCCTTTCCTCTCCAAGTTGGTATCGGTCAGCGTTTTATCACATCAAGAGAAACTAAACTAAGACAGAGAGTAAGAAACTAAACTAAGGCAGAGAGTAATACTTCCCTGAAAGAGTGAGTCACCACATTTCCTCAGCTTCTTTGGTAATTTCTTTGCACAATATTTATAACCAAAGGCCTAGAACATCCTGAGACAGGAAATGAGAGAAAAGTTGTTCACACTGGCCAGCCTGTCTTTCTGAAATCCCTCGCTTGCTCTGGCTTATCACCACTGTTTTCACATGATGATTACACTACCTGCCCCCTCTCCAGTGCTTTCTCAAGAGCTCACACAACAAACATAGATATTCATCATAAGAACCTGACAGGATTAGAAGCTTCTAGAGACAGTACAGTTTGATGCAACCCCACCCTCTAAAAATTTAAAATCACTTCCTTAAATGCAAAAAAAAAAAAAGCAACAGGAAACAATTTTTTTTTTACAAAGCCAGTTTACTGTTAAATTCTCTTTTCTAGATGCAGAGTTTGACAGCAAGCTATCCCTAAAGAAGAGGAGTAGCAGATCATACACAAATTGATGGCTTAGCACATAACAAAACCTTCAAGTAAGACATGGATGGCTTTGGAAGGTGTTGGAGCCAACTACTAACTTGCTGGAAAAAAAAATCACTTACAAATGTTTCAGAGATGTCTTTGTAGACACAGTGTCACTAGAAAGCCAGTTTAACTATTTCTTACATCTCTGCACTATAGTTGCTGAATACACAGAAGTTTAAAAAGTCTTCCTATCATCGGTTTGGGAGCATTGCCTCGATTTTTGGTGTGGTGTCAGCTGCCAAGCTTAAAAAAAGAAGCATTTCTGAGAGAGGATCCTGAACACCCAGGACCCTGGGATGGTACCAGGCAAACTGATGCTGAAATGGCTCCTAAAATTCTCTTTATAGCCACACATCCGGACAGCCTAAGTCCTTAAGCATCCTGTGAAGTACATTAGTTCTTGACCTCAGAAGTCACTAGGTTTCTCCAACTCAATGCAAATTACCAATATAACAAAATAAGGAAAAAATCCCCTTCTCTGGGGGAACCTTTGGCCCACTTATCAATTAAACTGTCCATGTAGTCAGTTACAGTGGGAACGACGGCGGCCACTCTTCCATGACCTTTTACAGTCTGACGTGGGGGCGCTGAAGTAGCAGAAGCATCCTGGTGTAGGAGGCAAACAGAGCTGAACATGATAGGATGGTCTCGCCCCCCTCTACCTGAACATGATAGGATGGTCTCGCCCCCCCCACCTGAACATGATAGGAAGGTCTCACCCCCCTCTACCTGAACATGATACGACGGTCTCACCCCCCCTCTACCTGAACATGATAGGATGGTCTCGCCCCCCCTCTACCTGAACATAATAGGATGGTCTCACCCCCCCTCTACCTGAACATGATAGGATGGTCTCACCCCCCCTCTACCTGAACATAATAGGATGGTCTCACCCCCCCTCTACCTGAACATGATAGGATGGTCTNGAAGTAGCAGAAGCATCCTGGTGTAGGAGGCAAACAGAGCTGAACATGATAGGATGGTCTCGCCCCCCTCTACCTGAACATGATAGGATGGTCTCACCCCCCCTCTACCTGAACATGATAGGATGGTCTCACCCCCCCTCTACCTGAACATGATAGGATGGTCTCGGCCACCTCTACCTGAACCTGCACTAAAGTTGCAAAATCTCTAGATAACCTGTTGGGGTATCTAGAGGTTTGTGGTAACCATACCAGTTTTCCTTCATCCCTGTGAACCACTGAAGTTTAAGGGATTTGTGATACTTATATATAGAACTGAAAGGTGGGGGAGGGGGATTTTTATGACAAAAAAAGTCATGGCTTGCCACAAGGTGTCAGTATATGTCCCCACATAGTCAGAAATAGATGTTACCTCCCTATATGTAATACATCAGAATCAATGGCACCATATATCTTTTTTAAATTTTATTTATTTTTCTATGTGTATGAATGTGCTGTCTGCATGTAGGTTTGTGCATCCATGTCATGCAATGCCACGGAGGTCAGAAGAGGGTGTCGGATACCCCTGGAACTGGAGTTAAAGACGGTTCTCAGCCACCATGTGGGTGCTGGGGGATCGAACCCAGGTCCTCTTCAAGAGCAGTCAGTGCTCTTAACCACTTAGCCATCTTTCCAGCCCTGGCACCATATATCTTACATCCTGGAATTAGCATAAAAACATAGTCCTGCTACTTCTCTCTCAGTAAAGAGAGCCATCAAAGCTATATTTAATTAACCACAGAGATGTTGATGACTTCCCATCTCCCCTAACTCTGTCCCTTTTCTCCCACAGAGTAGACGTCCAGCTCACACTCATCTTCTTTTCTCTTCCCTCTCCCTTGCTTTCCTCCCCAAGTGTCCTGCCTGTGTTCTTCTTGCCCTAATGTTACCTAAACACAGCAGTACCTTTTAAAGGAGAAAAAGAGACCAGAACAACTTGGAGGGGACAAGCAAGAGAGAAAAACAGAAGACACATGTGCCCTCCCAGGAAGCAGGAGACCCTGAAGCAAAAGCCAACTCCTGCTTACCTTTTTGCCATTCACAAAGAAAACCAACTCATCTGCTGTCATCTTTGCTGGTAGACTCCCTGGGCTTAGGTACTTCACTCCTAAGAGATACTTGGAGATATCACTCCCTTACAAGTTGAAAGATACGCCTCCCAGTAAAATGAAACAAAGTTGGCCAATAGGAGAGAACCACCTAGAGGCATGGACAGTTCTTGGCAAGAGTCACTGGTTTACATAATCCCAGAATACGCAAATACACACACACACACACACACACACACACACACACACACACAGAGTGAATCACATTCTCTACACCAATGTCAAAGTGCACAGAGGAAAGTGCATGCATATATTACTGAGACTGGCATCTCAGTGCCAGGGGACTGTGAATTCTGGGTACTTGCCCTTGTGGAATCTGCCTCATCCTCCTCCCATTTGCCCCACAGGGCAGAAAAGGGAGAAGAGCCATTTGTTAACCATTGCCAATGGGGCTGATTCACTCTCTTCCTTCTATCTACTGTTTCACCAGCCCAGTTTATACCAACACAGACTCAGCCCTGGCATGCTTAACTCATTCTCTCCCATCCTGGAGGAATAAGCAGGTCACAGGCATGATGTTCAGGGTGCAGACTCAGATCCTGCTGTCTGGCTACACCATGCCTTTTACCACCTCCAGAACTCAGCTGTTTCATTCTGAAAAGGGACACAAGAATGATGTCAAGATCAAAAGGCTGAAGGACAAATGCTTTCTCGGAAATGACTTATAAATTGGCAAAGAACAGAAATATTTCTCATAGTTATAAAAGTATTCTCAATAACTCAGCAAACAAACCATATTTGAGATTTCTTTTGGTTTCTCTCAGGAAAATGTCCTTAATAAGTTGTCAGAGGAGCTCACAAAAATTCTTCAAATACCAGATAAATTAAAACACCTATACAACATAGGTGCAGACTATGTGAACAGAGCTCAGGACCTTCCAGTATCCAGTCTCATTAACTCCTGCACACTGTCCACCCAAGCAGCACCAATGGACTCTCTCTGTTCTATCCCCCCCCTCCCTCCTCTGTCCTCCCTCGTCCTTACAGCTACCTGGTTACTCAGCCAGGCTACACTAGGACACTCCCTGTGCCCCTGGGAAACCATGGAGGAAGAGACTGAAAAGCAGGAGGTAGATGTGCTTAGTACAACATCCTAAACAAACAAGATTCCCCAGGACAACCACACAGTCAGTTCACCCCTTTCCCAGCAGAGCCCTGACACAAGTAGGTGTCAGGGCTTTGCCAGGTGTTCAGTACCCCAGTTTGCCCCAGACTAGCCTGGGTTTTGCATTGGATCCTTGTAAATCTCTCAACCCAGAGAAAATGGAGATACTGATCACTATAAAACAGTGGTTGTTAATCAGAGTGGATTCCTCACAAAAGAGGCCATTTTTTGAGTGTTTGGGATCATAATGTCATGACTTATAGGGTTGCTGCAGCTACTGCTGCTGCACAGTAGACAGGAACCAGGAAATGTGACTGAACATTCTAGGAAGCCCAGGACAGTCTCTCACAACAAAGAATTATCCAGCCTAAAATGTTATTCAAGCAGCAGAGATTGAGAAATCCTGCTCTGAAAGGAAAAGGGTGGGGAAACAGATTATGACTAAGCCTGGGGTATGTTGGGCAAGTCTCCCTGGCCCTCATACCTCTTTGATTGACTGGTTTTTCTTCTGGTCACTGACCCACCCTTCTTCACATCTTCATGAGCTCTGGCCCTTCACCTGAGTGGTCCCTAATTGAAGTCCCAAGGAGAGTCAGGCAGATTGGCTTTAGTATTTGTTCAATCACAGTGTGACCTTTGCACAAATCACTGCCTTGAGCTCAGTGTCTTCACTTACAAAGATGATTACTATACTCTGTTTGTGAAATCAACTCTGCTGAAAATTAAATGAGGTAAATATCCCCAGCAGACCTCAGGCAAGCACCTTCCAGATGAGAGGTACAGAGATGTGAACCAGAGATTCCCAATGCTCACAGTCCCCCTTGCTTGCCAGTCTGGAGGAACAAGCAACCTGACTGAGGTACCACTGAGGCCAGACTGAATGAGAAGATCAGAGATCAGCTGAAGCTGGCCTCAACTTTGGGGAATTTACCAGCAAAGAACAGACCACAGCCACAGATACAGCTCCGGACAAAGGGACCTAAAGTCAGCACATCACCCCTACCATGGCTGTTGCTAGGGCCCTGGGGAATAAGAGGCCATTCAGAATCACAGGAAATGTGCAGGCAGAATGAAGAACACATAGCTGCATCTGCATGGGAGTGACAGAACCTAAGACACACAGATTGTGGAGATGGCAGAAGTGTAAGGGATCATGAAGCTGAGCGATTCCCAGCACTCCCATCCTGGTTGTAGCAGAGAGGAGCTGTGTGGGTCACAGGAAGTTGTGGTGGGACTTGGTACAGTGTCCTCATGGACAGAACTAAAGGAAACACAAAGTTAGGGCTTTCCCCTGTGGTGGGAGCTCTTTGGGGCCCAGGAAAAAGGAGAACAAAGAAAAGACAGGGTGGTCTACCCAGTGTCAATGTTCCCATGAGTGGACTTTCCTTCCATCAGTGTCGCAGTCCTGTAGCCTTAGAATACTCTATCAGAATGTGTGTCACCATGAAAGGGAGCCAAAAGGGATAAAATGATACAAAAGGCAAAATCTTTTTTTTTTTTTTGGGTCTTTTTGAGACAGGGTCTCCCTTTAGTCCCAGCTGGCCTGGAGCTCTCTATGTAGACCAGGCTGGCCTGGAACTCAGAGATCTGCCTGACTCAGGCTCCCAAGTGCTGGCATTAAAGGCCTGTGCCACCACACCCAGCCAAAAGGCAAAATCTTAACTATGCTCAGGCTCAATCAAATCCACTGACTTGGTGTCTGCCCAAATCAAACTGCTTCCTGGAAAAAAAAAAAAAAAAAGAGCTCTATCTCCCATCTCTCTATACAAATATCCTACAGTACTCCAACCAGTAAAAAACAGTGACTAAGGACAAGCAATTTAGTAGTTCATATTATTACTCATTTATGTTTATTTGTTTATTTATTATTATTTATTTTGGTCTTTTTGAGACAATATCTTCCTGTAGCCCCAGCTGGCCTGGAATTTGCTATGTAGACCAGGCTGCCTCAATCTCAGAGACCCATCTGAATGCCAGGGCTAAAGGTGTGTGCCATCACAATTTTTTTTTGCCATCATAATTTTTAACTTTTTGTTTTCTATTTTATATGCATATATATCTTGTTTAGTTTAATTCTATTTTTTTTTGACAGGGTCTCCCTTTAGTCCCAGGTGGCCTGGAGCTCACTATATAGACCAGGCTGGCCTTAACTCACAGAGATCTACCTGCCTCTGCCTCTTGAGTACTAGGATTAAAGGTGTGTACCACCATGTCCAGCTTAGTTTAATTCTTTAATTAAATTTTTCTCTTAGTATGCACATGTGATATAGGAGAAAAATTAATCTCAAGACTGAAGGACAAGGTTGAGACAATACATACATAAAGAAAAAAACCGGGCTGAGGAGAGTTGATTACTGTCATTGATTACTGGAGTTTGTGTCCCTAGAATCCACATAAATGCCAGGTGGACATGACAACTGGCCTATAATTCCAGCCTGGGAAGGTAGAGACAGGAAATCTCCAGACCAAGCTGGTTACAAAAATTAACCATATCAATGAGTTCTCAGTTTGACTGAGAGACCCACTTCAATGACAAGGTGAAGAGTAATGAAAGACAGGTTCTGATATCAGAGTCAGACCACCACATCCACATATGCACACATATTCAAATGTGCATACACACATGTGCACAACACACACACACACACACACACACACACACACACACAAATGGGGGGAAAATCAATGAACATGACCAAACCTCCCAAGAAGTCTAGAATACACTCAAAAGACCAAACCTAAGACTCCATGAGATAGAAAAAGACCTGATAGAAAACCAAAGGTCTGAGACAACTTAGTCAATAAAATTATAGCCAAGAGCTGCCCAAATCTAGAAAAATAGTGATCCAAATACAGGAAGCATTTAGAACTCCAAACAGATATGACCAGAGAAGAATTTCTCCAAGAAATATCATAGTCAAGATACTAAAAAATACAATTAAAGAAACAATACTTAAAGTTGTAAGGGAGAGGCCAACATACAGAGGCAGAAACAGGAGAGTAACATCAGATCTGTTGTCAGCAACTATGAAAACTGAGAAAAGATGGAATATCTTTCTTTCAATCCTTGAACGTAAATGATTGTCAACCAAAATTGCTATACCCAGCAAAATATCTAGTAAAACAGATGAAGAAATAGAATATTTCTAAACAAAGACAATTAAGGCAACTCATGATAACTAAGCCAGCATTTCAGAAAATCCTTAAAGGGATATTATATACAGGAGAAAAGCAGTTTCACACTTGAGAATAAAAAACAAAAGGGGAGAAATGGACAGAAGAGAAGTGAGAAGGAATCAATCATGTCCAACACAGAAAACCAGCAAACATCCAAAGCTACCAGGAAAGAAATGAAGAACTATGAGAACAATAAGCAACAAAATCACAGGCAACAATGCTTCTCAGTTATAACCTTGAGTGAAAATAGCTTTAAGACATTATTGAAAATACAGAGACTAATGGACTAGATTGAAAAGTATGATCCAACTATCTGCCATCTCCAAGAAACCCACAGAGCCAGGAAAGAGATCAGAAATTCAGAGTCCAAAGTTGGAAATCAAACTACTAAGTAAATAGAAGCTGCGAATAAGCTGCCACAGCAATTCTCCTATCTGGGAAAGTAGACTTCAAACCAAAATTAGTCACAGGAGATAAAAAGGCCCACTGTGTGTTAGCAAAAGGATGTAACTATTGTAAATATTTATGCATCCTCCAACAAGAGGATGAAACTATTTGTAAATATTTAGGCACTGAATCTTGAAGCTTCCAACTTCATAAAACAAACACTAAATGTCATCTGAAAAAAACATTGAGGTCCTGATACAATAACAATGGGAGACTTCATGGGAGACTTCAGTACCCTCCTGGCACATCCAGATAGCTTTTTGACATTAAAATTCAGTAGCTGGGTGTGGTGGTTCATGCCTTTAATCCCACTACTTAGGAGGCAGAGGCAGGTGGATCTCTATGAGATCAATGCAAGCCTGGTCTACACAATGAGTTCCAGGCCAGCTGGGGCCTAGAGAGAAACCCTGTCTCACACACACACACACAAAAAAAAACCCTCATTAAAGAAACTCAAAGCTAAATTACTCAAATCAAATAGACTTTAAAAATCTACAGAACATTCTACCCCAATGGATTAAGAATAAACATTCTTTCAGCTGCACATTAAACCATCTCTAAAATTGACCACATTATAGGCTACAGAGCAGGTCTTGACAATTTTAAATAAAAACTATTCCCTGCATCCTATGAGATCGTATTGAAATAAAACTAGAAATCAATAGCAAGACAATATGCCTTTGAATAAACAATGGGTCATTGAATAAATCAGGAAGGAAATTAAAAATTCCTAGAATCAAATGAAAATGAGGGCATAAACCCAGAATCTCTAGGATACAGCCAAGCAGAATTTAAGAGGAAAGCTTATAGATCTAAATCCTCATGCTAAAAAAATCAGAGGAATCTCAAGTAAATAAAATAGTGAAACACTTGAAGGCTCTTAAAAGGAAAAAAAAGGGGGCCTTCACGAAATGTAATAGACAGAAAGAAATAATAAAGATGAGACAAGAAATTAATTAATTAGAGACTAAGAGTACAATACACAGAATTAATCAGAACTAATCAGAGAGTTGTTTCTTTGAAAGGATTAAGCTTGACAAACTTCCAGACACACTAACAAAAAGAGACATGGATTCATAAAATTAGGAATGGAAAGGTAGCATTTACAACAGACTATAGTCAGAACCCACATCATCATTTGAAAATTTATAGTCCAACAAGTTGAAAAATCTAGAAGAAATGCCTGTTTCTAAATGCATATAACCTATCAAAATTAAAGCCAGAAGACACCAATAGCCTAAACAAAGCTGTAAGCAAAAGGATTGAGGTAGTAACTAAAAGTCTTCCCACAAAAAAAGGCTCAGTGCTGGACAGATTAATTGCTGAATTTAATCAGACTTTCAAGGAAGATCTAATACCAACACTTCTCAAACTGTTCCACAAAATAAAAAGAGATGTGACACTACTAAACTCACTCTGCAAAGCCAGCATAACACCACTACCCAAACCAGATACAGACACAACGAAAATACAAAACCATAGGCCAACCTCCCCAATGAACACAGACACAAAAATCTTCAAGAAAATACTTACAAACTGAATTCAAGATCACATTTAAAAGATCATACCTCATGACCAAGTTGGGTTAATCTAAGGCATGCAACAGTTGGTTCAACACACCCAAATCAATAAATGTAACATGGCATATACTAATAGACTTAAAAATAGAAATCATGTGATCATCTTGATAAATGCAGAAAAGGCATTAGATGAAGTTCAAAACATCTTCACGAGCAAATTTTTGGAGAAACTAGGCATTTAAATTCCATCTTCCAAAATGTTCCCTGAGACAAATGGCATTTAAATTGACCCTTGGACGAGGTTATTAATGTAAAGCGGTCATGCCACCAGGGAAGAGAGCAGGCCCAGGGAGGTCGCTGATAAACCTGCTCGTACCTTCCAGTTGCCCACGGGAGCTACTGACTCTCTGTCCCCTCTCCAGCTGAGACATGAAACTATTTAAAAATGGATTTATGCACAGGAGTCTTAGACCTTATAATTCTTGTATAGCCTTGAATAAGTGGTTAATATTCACTTTAAAAAGAGACTTTTTTCCCCTTTTTTTCTTTTTTTTTCTTTTTTTTCTTTTTTTCAGACTTTTTGTATTCATATCTATTTTGCATTTGATTTCTAGGTCAACTGATGAGATTATTTTTGTTAAATGTTTTCTTGGGCCCTTAAACAAGAACTGAACTGTATTAAATAAATACTTCAAAGTCCGTCAGTCTTATCTTAATCACTCCAGTGATTGCCTAATGTTTAACATTATAGAACTGTCCTCAAATTCAAGGTGATAAGGAAAAACAGAAGGTCTTCTTTGCTGTTTGTTCACAATTTCCTTCCTTTGAATAAAAGAAAAATATATTTAATGCATATTATTAAGTATCATATACCTGTTAACCCGTTTTAATTCCAAAAACTTGCTATTTGTTTATAATTTCTTTAAGACTTCTTCAGAAAAAGGGGTGGTTTTTTTGCTGTAATAAATGCTACTGGGTGGGACCAAGGTGATGGTTCATCGGGTAAGAGCACTTGACGCAAACAAACATGGGGATCTGAGTGCAAACCATAGTAAATGATACTTTAAATGTGCTGTTTAATTCACTTCATTGAAAGATTAGGAGCAAGCTGTCTCGTGGTTCTTCTGTGAGCTAGTTTCCTGCTGATGTCTTTTAACCAGCTAGCTTGGGTACCTGGGCCAGCAGGTAGTGGGCCTGGCACCCACGTCCATGGGGCTGGGGCTGAAACCGAAATCTAATGGGATGGAGATGTTTATTTAACCTGAGGTGGTAATTTGGAAGCCTGAGTCTGTGGGTGGAAGCCTAGGGTCTATTTCCGCTAGTTCCAGGATGAGTCCACAGAGGCTGAGGTGACATGAGAGTGTAACTTTAATCTGCATCTACAGGGTCTAGCCCAGGTCCAGGCTAGAACTTGGTACTCTTGAGTTCCCACTTTTTCCTTGGCTATGCGAGCTTTGGTCCATGCCTTGAAGCCTGGAGTTTGGGGCTGTAGAAGCCTGCTTGGCTGAAGACTTACTTCCTTCATCCTCCCCCAGTTGGATGGTATTTCTCCACATTGAGCTGGGTGGTGTTGGAGGATGGTAAAACAGATAATATAAAACTATCCTTTGCTGTTCTTTTCAATACACCTGTTGTGTTTATGTGCTATATCTGTCTATTATAAACTCAAACTTGGTTTCCATAGCTCTTGTGAAGGTATTTTCAAGTGCAGACTTTTGTTCGAATTGATGTTTCTACAAGTGTATCAACACCATGGTGTTCTATACTACCATCTTATTGATGTCAGTTACCTCCCTCTGTGACTTCTCAAGATATTATAAATTAGGAGCAAACAACCTAAAATAAGATTTTTTTCAAACTCAAGGCCCTATACATGTTTCAGTGAGGGGTGTTAATGGAATTTCAAGGTCTGAAAATGGGCCAATTCTAATTTACATTGTATTGCATTAATTTATTCCACTTTCCTAAGAGATATCATTGCTCATTACACATATCACACTGTCATATTAAGGCCCAAAGTCCACACAGGAGCCAGATAAACCCCAAGTCCTCCTTGAAATAGGCCTCTTTCCTGTTGGAACCACACTTTTAGGAAATCGAAAGAGATCAGAATAAAAATGTAGCCAAGAGCCACGCCTTTATTTCTGGAAACATGAGTTCCCTCAAGGGCCAAGAGCTCCCTGGAGGAAGATGCACTCAGGAAAGACTAAGACTTTAGAGTGGTCTTCAAACCCAGGTTCAGCCAGCAGCAAAACGATGTTTCCTGGATTTGAGCTCGCACTTTCTGGCCTCATACACTAGCTGCGTGACCAGTTCCCTGTAGAAGTCTGTCTGAGGGACCATGTCCACATCTGGCCTCTGTAGCGGCTGCCCCTGTGGTCTGCACACTCCCTCTGTTAACATCTGGATGTGCTTTCTTGCCTGGAACACCTTACTCACTTTCTTCACCTACTGCAAGTTTTATGTGAAAACAAAAGAATAATTTTTCTTCACACCATTCCTGGGTATCTACCCACAAGACTCATCCTACCGCAGAGATAAATGCTCAGCCATGCTTACTGCAGCTCTCTTCACGATAGCAAAGTTCTGGAACCAACCCAAGTGCCCCTCAACTGATGAGTGGATAAAGAAAATGTGGTATATTTACACAATGGAGTTCTATGCAGCAGTAAAGAAAGATGACATCATGAACTTTATAGGTAAATGGATGGAACTAGAAGATATTATGTTGAGTGAAGTATCACAGTCCCAGAAAAACAAACAACGAATGGTATCCCTCATCTGTGGATGCTAGCACCAAGTACCTAGTTGTAAGGCAAACTAAGCACCGTTAACGTTATGTTCCTCGTGATCTGAAAACAACTGTGCTCTTTTATTGTAAATCCCTTAACAGGTTCTAGAATTAAGCTACCATTTATTTTCAGATGTAGGCAGTTTTGGTATATTGGTGAAGGGTATGTATGCACAAAATCAAAAGAATGAGGGGTAAAAAACTAGTTTGTCATGACATTGTGTATAACTACAGTATCTATCTTATGGGAGTGCTTCTTAGTATTTCTTATACAAGGCTGTTTGAGCTTTTGTCCAAGCCTTTTCTAAAATACAGTTGAAAGTATCAGGCTGGTGTAACTTAGCCTTTCTGGATGCTTAACAACCATACTTAAGGCCCATACCAATTTGGCCAAGGGACTTAAGGGATAACTTTGTTCCTTGCCCTCAGAGGTCAACTAAGTCCCAGGGAACTATGCATGGGGGCATCTCTTGAAATGTCCTGCAAATGTGAGTCACCAGTCTTCCTGTGCAGGGAGGTCTTGGAGATCCACTAAGGGGACTTCAGCCAGGGTCCAGTCTATAAAGAGGAAAGTCTCCTCTTGCTTCTAAAAAGGAAGCCTGGTCTAGCAGGACCTAACTTTGTCCTCAAGTGGATGGAACTGGTAAATGAAAAGCCAAAAGGGTCCAGGGGGCTCCCTCCCACTCCCCCAAAAAAGCTGAGGACCAGATCCTCAACTGACCTTGAGAAAACAAAAACCTAGGTTAATCTGGGTTAACAGTGTGGCCCTAAGCATCCAAAAGGAAAGTATAACCAGAAATAAATAATTAGTAAGGCCTGAGAAACTGTACTTCAGGTATAAAACTTGAGATCTTAGCAAAAAGACAAAAAAGAGCACAGTTGTTTTTCCTGTCTTACTGGTAAGTGCAGCTACCCTGTGGCTGACAGTGCTTTTGCCATCCTTCAAAGGACGTGAGACACAGCTTTTCAACCTTCCAATATGGACTGAAGACCCATGTCTCTCCAAGAATCCTCCAAACCTTCAGTGTCAAATGGGTACTGCTAAGACATCCATCTTGTGGACTGAGCTACTACTGGGGTTTCAGCCTCTTCAGGGTATTGATTGCCATTGTTGGACTACCCAGACTGTATCACAGAGACCAGTACAGGAAGATCAAGACAGGACATGGTGCTTACTGGAACTCATTTGGTGACCATAGGAAGGGAAAACCCCAGTGTGGAGAAGATCAAGACAGGACATGGTGCTTACTGGAACTCATTTGGTGACCATAGGAAGGGAAAAACCCCAGTGTGGAGCACAAGGGCAGGACTGATGGTTGTTTGGACTTGCCAAGGAGGAGCCTTCAAACATGATATCTTTCAGCCTAATAAAAAAAAAAGAAAAAAAGAAGAAATAATAAGCTGAAGATGCTAAAATATATGTGGCATGCATGTATGCATATTTTGGAGTGATGCAGATTGGAAGGAACAACAACAACCACAACAACAACAACAAAAGACTGGGTCAAAGAACTGACTGAAACGGTGAACTTCTGCTCAAAACAGTAAACTTCTGCATTGAAAATTTTAGAAGAGACTGAGAAAAAGATGAAAAACATGTTTGGCAGAATGCATGAACTCTGGTGGGGTTGGGGAGGGCAAGGAACTGGGAATGAGTCTAGACTTGATTGGAAATTTTGTATGAAATGCACAAAGCTTCAATAAAAATTGGCTTTAAAAAGAATAATTTTTTCTTTTGCTCTTACCCATTGTTAACATTTTTTTCACTTTCACATATACTCCAGTCTGGATAAAAGATCTTACTATTGGGGGCTGGAGAGATGGCTCAGCGGTTAAGAGCACTGACTGCTCTTGCAGAGGAACCGGGTTTGATCCCCAGCACCCACATGGCGGCTGAGAACCATCTTTAACTCCAGTGCCAGGGGAATCCGACGCCCTCTTCTGACCTCCGGGGCATTGCATGACACGGGTGCACCAACCCACATGCGGACAGTACATTCATACACATAAAAAAAAAAAAAGATCTTGTTATGTTATCAGAACATTCCTGTTCAATATCCAGTTCCTCCTGGTTTCTGCCTGACATTATGTTATTAAACTGGTCTTAATAATAGTTCTTGACACCTGAATAATATTCTTTCACATCCCTTGAGTTCATTTAATCCTTATAATATCCTTGTGATGTAAGCAGGGATCTATCCTCTTTCTAGACAAAGAAAACGAAGGTCAGAGATGTGGACTTGCCGACTGTTACGTGTGCAGTGCCAGCTTCTACATATGTCACCAACTTCCCAATAAAGAAATTACCTTTTTGATGACACTTTTTTAGTGGTTCTATGTCTCATTTATTGATTCATTTTTTAATTTATTTATTGATGTTTTATGTATTTCATACATCATTTTTCATTTCTGTTCAGGCATATTCCCCTATCCCTTCCCCCCCCCACCCCACCCCATCCCATCCCAGATCATGCATTCTGCCATAACTATCCTGCATCTTTCTCTCAGTCTTTTTTTATGTTTAGGAATTCACATTTTCCTCCATTAATTTCATAGTACTCTAAAGTATGGAATCATACTCTCCACATACAGTAATTACAGAGTCTGAAAATAATTGGTGGGTGGATTCTAGAGCCCATTGAGAGAATCACATTATAACAACATAGTTGCTTTCAGATAAACAAAAATATAACCATACTGTCATTGAGCTTGCCTTTCATCTGGGGGATTTGGGATTAGCATGCACAAATGGGGGAACCATTCTCCGTTTGTCTATCTGGGACTGTGTTACTTCACTCAGCATAATGGCTTCGAGCTCCATCCATTTACCTGCAAAGTTCATAATGCCATCTTTCTTTACCACTAAATAGTACTCCATTGTGTAAATGTACCACATTTTTGTC